>JAQSVV010000132.1:2400000-3000000 GCA_036375495.1 Agrotis segetum
TCCACGCCCAGTTTTAAAAATTCACCCCGTAAGTGCAAAAACCGTTTTCATACATTTTTGCTTCCCCGCCGCCGGCGCGCGCGGCGCCGGCGCCGTTGCCGTGCCGTCTAATGGAAAAACGCCCATTATCTTCAATGTTTGACTCGAGCTTTTCTTCTTTTTTTTTTCAGAATGGTGGGGTGCTCGGACCTTCTGCTGTGACTCAGACGAATGCAACAGCTCGTATACAACGCGGCCAATCACAATACTCTCGGTTATAGCTGTGTTGATCACCGCGGCGCTTGCACGCTGACCGCTCTAACAACTGTGAGACCAACATTACAACCGATTGATTGATTTAAATGACTTTTTTTTAATGATTGAAAATTTTGTGATTGATTTAAAAATTTTGCATTGATTCATACTTTTTTGATTCGATTTTAGTTTTGATCGACTCAAAAAGGGGTTTGAGTATTTTAGGATGGAGTATGGCTTATATTTTCTGACTTTTTACTTTAGTCTTAAAATAGTAGCTTCGCTTAATTATGTGCAATTATTACTAACAAATAATTGTGAGTATACTTTTGGGAGTGTGCAATTATTAATAATAGATGTGAGCGCAAGTTTGAGAGATAAAATAAAATGGCGGATGAGTAGTCAGGTCAAAATATTCGAACCTCTTTTTTTTGAAGAAGAATTTAAAATCCGTTTTTTTTTCAATTTCTTAGTTGATACCCGAGAATTGATCGTAGAGTTTTGTTATGTTGTTAAGAGTAGCCATCAACAATATAACTACCTATGTGCTTTGTAAATATGTATTTTATTGGTAAATGAATTTTCAATTTAGTTACATCGTAACTAGAACGAGAAAAAAGATAACAATAAATCAAATATTTGACATTACATGACCAATCACATCAATAATATATTACATCTTGGACATTTGATAGATTACATGAATTGGCAAGAAAATGTCGAGCTTATCTAAGGATTGATATGATACAAAAAACTATCGCTCCCTTTCTTGTATTATTCAATAAAACGGAATCATGTGTCTTAAACTACAATGATCTAAATACAAAACCTATTGAAGAAGAAAACCATTAGCAGCAGTTGGCTATAACACTTTATTAAAGTTAAAAAAATGCAGTGATGGATTTTCAACACCAATTAGGTATAGAAAGAACAAGAATAAAATACACTATATAACATTACGTGCATAAGCCTGGATAGCTACCATAACAATAAATAAACCTTTCCGAAACACTATTTATTTATTTGTCACAAACACAACTATCAATAAGGTGCTCTCTCACCGCGTGTATTCAACTGTAATGTAACGTTACAGCTTCGAACTTTAACGTTATATGATATAACGTTGTGACCGAAGACAATCGAGCATCACAATGCGCACCTTTATGTTACATTACAGGCGGTCTTTAGTTAAATTATCAATTATGTACATCAATGCTATTTATTTTGTATTAGCAAAACATAATACAAACAATGTTACCTTTGTGAAATCATTCAGAGAGCAATTTAATAAATCTATCCTATTAGCAGTGGCATTCACTCTACTCACTTTATCACAAAAGGAGACGGTTCATTTTGGATAGGGATTTGTTTTTTTTTTTTTTTATTGCTGACAGTTTCTCTTGCATACTTAATGATATAAAAGATAATAAACAAGAAGAAACATCTTTATCATAAACATTTTTGTCAATAAAGACCCTGAATTCGAAATGACAATAACGAACAGATGTGCCGTCGCACATGTTGTAAATGAAATCATTGTTCGTATGGATATTGCCTTTTACGCTATAAACATGCAAAATAGTCTCCACATCGCAGCGAATTAGGACAGCAAATGAAATTGAGAACCATGTAGAACTTCTAATGCAAAATCTGAACAAAAAGCCCTTTCACAGAATAAATAGCATAGCTTATGAATCAGTCTTTATTTTTCCCACAGAACCCTGCTCTTATAAGGCAGTAGTACATTAGAAAAGTAATTACTATTCTCACACAGAAAAGACCCTGAAGATTTATCCGGAATAATTCAATCAGGACAGACCCTGTAAATATTAATCCGGACACTGAAAACATTAATAAAAAATATTAATATTTTGAAATTGAATTATCAAAGGAAGGATTAACTATTATTTTTGAAATTCGTTGTGTGCGCGATGACAGCACCCCTAGTGGCCGCAACTATTCAGGACTTGTCATCTGTCAAATCATGTCAACTAGATGATAAGATATCTTTGTGATATTAATTTTCGACTAGTTTTTCAACGAAATTGAAAAAAATAGTGTAAAAAGTGAGTGTGTATATTATACCCAGCGATTTTCTTCCTCGTGAAAAATATGGATATTATAATACGCACGGGATTTGAATCGGTTAAGCATAAAATACATTTCCAACCTCAAACTGAGCAAAAAGGGAAAAAATTAGTATTAGCACAGCATGTACTATGACCCATATCGCAAATTTTTACGTTTTTACTTAAAATTATAAAGAAAGTTATGAAAATAAAGCAACTTGACACATGACAACCCAGAATTAATTCACATTTCTGCCACGTCGTGCGCTACGATCGATTTGCCGTTCCCCACCACCCACTTCGCACATAGACAATAGTCAGCTACGAGTATAATCCAAAACCTGTTTATTGACAGAAAATACAAAAACGAAATCTTTTATTTTTGCACCATAAAAGAAATGAAATGAACACCATCAAAAATAAAGTATCATTGGAAAACAAAGAAACTATACAAAATATCGAAGCACTTGATCGAGGATTGAAGATTTCGACAATAGTGTCCCCAAAGGAGCTATCCGTCCCGAATGTAGTGGAGTACAAAAAAATAACAGTAAAAACCGAAGGTCCCTTTTCTTATAATGTATTTATAGAAGATCCCGAAAACTAAATAGACCACGTTGACTAGAAAACGAACCATGATAGTTATTTATATATAACAGTACCTATAATCTTCAAAAAGAAATAACTATCCAAAACGAAAATGTGTACAGGTATTGAATCTTACAAGTACGGTAAAGCGTACTTGTAACTTTCGGACAGTGAAAATAAAAAAATAAAAAAGGAAAATAAATGTTCACTATAAAGGTACTGATACACATGCTTTAAACTAGCATGCTAAAGCACGAGAGCATGCTACTTTTAAGCAAATGCTACTTAGTAGCATGTGTATCGAAACCATTTCCTAATAATTAACATGCTAATTTAAATGTAAACTGTAAGCATAAGCATGCTCATAACATAAGCATGCTCTTTTAGCATGCTAGTTTAAAGCATGTGTATCAGTACCTTTACATTTGCCAATCTTTTACCATCATCTACATTTTTGCCACCCACTTCAAAGTTAACAGATATTCACAAATAAGTATCACGAAATAACTGCTACAGATATTGATAGCCGTCTCTCAGATAAAATTTATTTTGCAATTTTGTTAAAGTACACCAAATCCATCGCTGTGTTCTAATACTAAACTCATTCTTTACAATCTACTTTGTTTAAGGGGACTACAGGAGCTAAACGCGAGTTTTATAATGCAAAAAAGCATATAATTCACTGCAATCAACAAAACCAGAAAAATATATCATATTCTTCGGCATATATGCTAGTAAGATAGTGTTTTGAAGACATAATACAACAAATTATACCGGATAAAAAAAACCACGAACTTATCTCTAGAAATTTCTTTTAACGAGTAAAAACCATACTAAATAAAATACATGCGATTAATCTGATTTTTGGTAAATAATTCAACAAGCAAAATATTAGCATATTAGTGTATTATTTTTATACTACAATCAATAGATTTTTTGTAAATCGCAAAAAACCACTCATTCGGCCGCGCACTGCGGGCCGAATAGTTGTGCAAACTGATAAGAACTTTATTGTAACAGTATTTTAAACGAAGTTTGAACCACAACAAAGAGAGTTACTAATTTAGCTCATGTCGTCGCCTTAAAGGTTTTTTTTAATGCGTATTTTATTATGATTGAGCTGCGTTTTGCCAACTGCTGTGTTATGGGCCTCTTAAGAATTTGTAGACTGTACCTCAGTTAATTCGTGGGAGTGAACAAGCAAGTTTATTTGCTCACTCATGGGACCTCCGTACCCAATGAAGTAAAAGGGTTGTTTCAAAGAATCATTTTCTTTCTTGGGATTTTCTTCGCCATCTTTTTTTAAGGGTATCTTAGACGTGAACTATTTTTGTTAAAGTTAAATGTTTTCGGAGTCTGTACCAACGTTCGTAAATTAAAGTTTATGTTGTTTAAAAATATTAAAAACGAAAGTTTAGAACTCAGATCTTCCACATATAACTAAGATTCAATTTATTTTAACTTGGAGGACTTTTAATTAGAAATTGAGTTATCATAAATTTATATAAAATGATGTTAAACTGTTTCTCTAATTCTTCTTACAATTTTATAACTGCATCTTGACTTACAATTTTTTAAGTGGTATTTAATCTCTGTAAAATCAAATCGTCTAGCTTATATTTATCAGCAGCCTACAATTTAGAAAAATAACCTTTATTTTCTGTATCTAAGAGATTAATTTCAATTGTATTTATAAGTTCTTCGCAGTTGGAAAATTGTAAAGAAGACTAGAAATATAATTTCAATAGATAGTTGTATATGTAAATAGAATAATATCAATCACGATTGACGCTTTATTAAGTAAATCACAATCAAATTCTTTTCTATATCTAGCTGTAACTAATAGATGTACAAAATAATAATATATATTCAGTATATTATTATTTTTAGGTAAATAGGAGATTTGATGTTAGGTATGATTTTTTTAATATTTCTTTTGTTTACGAAACTATTTAGATATCAAATATAAAAGAGCAAGAATAGGTCTTTTGAAAATTCCAAACTCGAAGGATGATAAGAAAGTTCCATTTAATTATTTTTAGTAAAGACAATTTAATAGTTAATTTTCTAGAGCATTACAATTTAATTTGATCGGATTTATTTTATTTTTTTATTTATAAAACTAGAGGAACGGAGCTGCTTGCTGTGCAGAGCATAAGGCCGACACTCCACCAAAGCTGTGCGAGTCGAGACATGTTTTGCCAACCAATAGAATTGCGTTTATGACACAGCTCCACTCCGGCAACGCAATTCTATTGGTTGTTCAAAACACGTCTCGACTCGCACAGCTTTGGTGGAGTCTCGGCCTAAATACTGGAGATGAGAAGTGAGATAAGAAGGAGAAGTGGGTTTGTTTAGTCAAAGCCGTAAACGCTCTACGAATGGGTAACCACTTTAGAAGTGACCGTTGTGGGGAAACATGAGTATACTTGCGGAGATTGAATACGAATCGAATGCAGTTATTCAGAAGTCGGTCAAGTTTGTTGAGTAGAAGAAGAGATTAAGTTAACAAATGGCTTGGGACTTACAGCAAAATAAAAATACACAGAGTATTGTGGAATATTTTAGTATTGCTCTAATAAACAACCTCATCATGTTAATAAACTTGATTCCTAAATCAAAAACAACTTAAAATGTTCCAGAGGTGTTATTTATCATTATAACAATGGCCATAATTATACAAAAGATGCTTAGAAACTTCTAGTAACTTTTGTGGACAATCATAAATAATTTCATAAATTAACACCAGGAGAAAACATGGAATTAGAATTTGAACTTTACTTCTCAAGTTAATTTACAATTTCAAATTATTTTAATAATAATAAATACGTATTGCTATGTTTTGATTCTTAACACAGAATACTTAATAGTACTACATACAGAAGTGTCACTTCCCTAAACCAAAAAAAAAGTAGAATCTAAGCTCGAGACGACTAAAATAAAATTAAAAATATGTAAGGAGCGCATGCAAAACGGGCGGCGGGTGGCAGCCGACTGTGAAACCCGTCTACGGTGCGCCCGCGTGTGCTTGCAGTTTCATACTACAAGCACACGCGGGCGCCGGGCGCACCGTTGACGGTGCTGCACCGCGGAGTGCGCCAGGCCTGTTCATAACAAAAAGTTGTCTCCTGTGGCATTAAATATAAAACACACACGATAACACTTTATTAAAATTAAAATAAGAAAAGAAAACCAGTTTTTGAGAATATGTTTCTAACAAATCACGCAATGAATAAGTAACTTTACAGTAGCATCCATGTTTAAAAGGCTAAAGCAGATTTATTCAATCGTACCTAAATAGAATAAACCTAAATGTCCGTATAGCATTTCTAAAATCGCATTGGGATGCTTTAAATGTACCTGGTACTACGTGATCACACTTTAAAAACATGTTCATTTAATATTCAATACAGTTTACCTTTCAAGCCTCTTTATTTAATAAAATGTCTATTTTGATAACTTTTGCGAAGCCAATACTCCTTATGACTGTTCCAGAAGTTTCGTTAATTTGGTTTGAGAATATGTTTTTGCTTTTGATAAGGGAGCTATTTTAGCAATGAGTTGTTTCTCGACTTTAGATTTGATTTTGTTAGACAAATTTTATCTAGATGATTTTGTTAGTTAAAAATGGACCATTCCGTTATATTTTATTAAAATGTCTCCTGACAAGCACTTTGGTTAATAACTCATAAAATTAAATCTACCGTATGTAACAATCCGTAACCCCACAGATTATAGGCTATAGAGTTGACCACTGGCTTTCATCAAGTACCAGTGCTTAGCTAAGAAACATTTTTAACCGTTCAGCAAAAATTTCTTTTTAGAAATCAGGAATAAGCTAATAATGAAAGTTGTTTCTGCATTTTATCTTATTTTTTTCCACTCTAGTAGTCCATACATAAGCTTTGGACATTGAAGGAGTAATTGTATGGGCAGCCACGAAGCGCCTCACTCAATGGGGCACATCTAATTGGGCTTAGCTTATACGGAATTGGATTACGTAGATACAGATTATAGGGATGTTAATGTTAAGGATTTAGTTAGAAGGAAATATATTATCTTATTGTTGTTTGGGTGTTGAAGAAAAAAAAATGTTTAGGAAAAGGACATTACACAATTTTAATTAAAAATGTGTCTTGATTATTCTTGATCCAGTGAAGTCGTTCGCTTATCTTATAATTATTCAAACACAGCATTAGGAAGATGTTTAATTTTTCGGTTGTAGTTTTCTCAGGTTTATTTTTTCAAATGTCATGTATATAGAGAGAAGTTTATGTTATTTTTACGCTTGAAAAATATGAAACCTTTTCTTGCTCTTTTGTTCAATATAACCAGAGTTTATCTAACGTAAATGGTTCAAAAAATAATAAGAGTAATATTTTATTTGGTATAATAGTTTAAGTAATAACATTATAAATTAACAGTGCCTAGACATGATATGAATTTTGGGTGATCGCACTAAATGTCAACGTAAGCGGTTCGTACAGTTCCTAATTTTAAATTAGAATCATCTTACCCAAATTGATATTATGTCTTACAATATAATAGACTATAATATTCTATATTATTTCAACGTAATATAATAATTATAAAATAATTCTTGTTCTCTTGGCAAAAAATTGAAATGGTGGTTGGTATTACAATAAAAGTCAGCTCGAATCGCCAAAGAAAAATCTTAGTTTAAAATATTTGCCAAAAGAACATAAATTATTAAAACTAACGCTTTATAGTAATTTTATCACGTAACATCAAGAAGCTGAAATATTCTAAATTATAATATAATTAAAATTTATAATTAAATAATTAGTGTAAGAATAAAATTTATGTAAGTCACTTTAAAGTTATACAAAAACGTCACGTAACGCATTAAAATTTTAAATGGCTGACAGTCGTTATCTTTCTCTTTCTTCAATTAAATAATTTGGAAAGAAAATGGAATATTCCATGGGTTCAGTATAAAATTATTATAACTGGATATTTATGTAATATCTCCATTATATTTCTGGTATAACTTGTTCAAAACCCGTGTAATGGAATTTCTTTAAGGATAATAAAAATTGAATACTCTTCGCGTGGCTCAGTTATAATACTTTGGCTTGATAAGGAGGTAAGATTATATTCCATTTTAATGCGACCAACATTTTCTGTCACAATGGAACATTAAGGAAAAAATTCTAACAGGATTTCCTAGAGCAAATATTTATTTTATGCCGTAGCATGTTGCTGCAACATTTTGCAAAGTGTTTGTAACATGACCACCAAAAAGGGTGCTGTAACTAAAACCCTTTCTAAATTGTATTGCCACAAATGTTACATTTATTTCGAAATGATTTTGGAACGGAGCCAAGCCAAGTGTGGCCCAATTTTTATTTTCTCTATTCCGTTCTGTAATAATATTTTAGCATTACCCGCTTTTTATTATATGTACCTATGCATATGCCTGTTTATTATTGTACAATTTTAAAGAAATAAGAGCTGTTATTAGTTATGATTTTTTCTAGCTAAATAAAGACCAATTTATCATTCATTTCAGATCTATTTATTCATCAGCCTTTATATTTTATATTCCTTAATCGTCATAATAGGCGTTTACACAGTATTTCAATGCTCCACTGCATATCTCGGGTTTGATATGATATTTTTATGTATGTATCTTCCTTCAAATTAAATCATTTCTAATCAAAATCTGTCGCATCAACAAAAAACGACTATAAATCGCAAATAATTTTCCAGTTCAGAAAACTTTTTCTAAACACTTTTTTCCCAAACTTCACTCCGGAGTTATGAACTCAACAGAGTATTACAAAGGCTCATTTGGAACTTTCTCTAGGGTCTACTCCACCCTTAACTATTACTTTTCTGCGACCCTATTTAAGTGAACTTCAGTAATTAAGCTAGCCCAATCACATTTGTCTATCCACCAACCCGCAATGGGGCCACCTACTTTATTGTCACCGATGGTGAGGAAGCCTATTTCCAGCATTTTGTTTGTTGTCAGACGAAAATACAGTAGAAAGATTTTTTTTCTATTGCAAAAATGCATCCTGTTGGATTATTATCAGTTTTTGGATCAGATTTAAAATGCTCTACTTATTATAAATCAATATCTGGTTGACCGAGCTTCGCTCGGTTTTTAAAATGTCTATATCTTGGGAACCGAGCTTTTCTCGAACCTGGGACCTTGATAAATCGATTCCTCGAGCCGAAAATCCCCTAATCTGTAACTTTCATGAAAATCCTTGGAGCCGTTTCCGAGATCCTGATTATATATAAATAAATATACAAGAATTGCTCGTTTAAAGATATTAGATACTAAGTAAAACTCACTCTATTTCTTTAATTGCTGTTCCAAGGTTACGGTAACCGATCAAACCGGAATTACTTGATTTTGTTCAAACCAATTTTCAATTGAAGTTTGCATGGTAATGTATATCATATATTTTTTTTAGTTTTATCATTCTCTTATTTTAGAAGTTACAGGAGGAGAACCAACATTTTACCACTTTGAAACCACTTTGTCTCTCGCGGAAACTGATCAGTTTAAAAAAAAACGATGTTAGTAAAACGATGATATTGAGGTTCAATATCATTTTTAGACCTATCCAATATCCATAGATACGCCACTGGCATGGGTTCGGTGAAACAAAAATGAGTTTCAATTGTAAGTATAGGGGCAACCCCCAAAATTAGTTTTATTTCTTAGTTTTGTGTGAAAATCCTAATGCGGTTCACTTAATACGAGCATCTACTTACCAAGTTTCAGCCGGATAGGTCTTATACTTTGGAAGAAAAGTGGCTGTGACATACGGACGGACAGACAGACAGACATGACGAATCTATAAGGGTTCCGTTGTTTGCTATTTGGCTACGGAACCCTATGGGCCCCATACCCCATGGGCTGCGGTAACTTTTTCAATCATTTCTTCAAGAGTCCCTGGTTTTCCGTATTTGTTCTGCCTTTTGGTAATATTTTTTCCAGATTCTTCCTTTTATTACCGAAATGATCGAATCATAGAGATATTTGATTGTATTAGCCGATTGATTTGGTAGTAGATAAATAATGAAATATGGAATAAGGTTCTTCGCTACATTAAATTAATATTACTTCGTCGTAGAAGCGGAATCAGCTAGACAAAACTTATGATCAGTGGCTCACTTTAGCTCTGGGTCGTAATAGTTGGAAGTAATGGTAAGGCTTTTGCCCAACAGTGGTATGACACAGTAACATCTGATTATTTTATTTGCACTAGCTTTGCTCCTGACTTATAGCCAAGCCTGTTAAACTCCGCGGTATAGCACCGTCCACGGTGCACCCGCGTTTGCTTGTAGTATGAAACTGCAACCATACGCGGGCGCACCGTGAACGGGTTTCACAGTCGGCTTTCGCCCACCACCGGTTCGCACGCGCTCCATATATTGTTACTTCATTCTCTCAAGCAAAGATTTCACATTTATTTGTTTTTGAAAAGTGACACTTGTGTACGTAGCACTATTAAGTATTCTGTGTTATAGCCCAAAAGCAATGATGACACCTAAGATGGAGCGACTGACTTCCTGAAGGAACTGAAACTCCTGTGCATCTACGGAACACAGTAAAGACTGTCTGGCGGCAGATTCCAAAAGGATGGTCGTGAGCCAGGTGGCTCTAAGCGCCCGAACACACGAGCGGCGCGGTTGCGGCGCGGCGCCTGAGCGGCGCCGCTTCGGTTTTCTACATACAAAAATGCATTGTAGCCACATGGCGCCGTGCCGCGCGCCCATCGGAATCGAGACGAGGCGGGGAGCGGTGTAAGCAGAGCGGTGCCGGAGCGGCGCCGCCGCTCACAGTTGTTTGTTTGCGCAGCCCAACTCCTCATTTTATCACCGCTGCGGCGCCGCCGCCGCCGCGGCTCCGTAGAAAGTTGCGACGCCGCTCTGCGCGTGTGGTCGCCGGGGCGGCGTAATGGCTTGCGGTGCGGCGCGGCACCGCCCGTGTGGTTTGACTCTAATGTGGCCTAACTGTACCATGTAGGTAGCCTGTTATGACAACAATGCCCCCAAAAATACTAGTAACTTCAATTCTTTCTATGTTTATTTCAGCGATGTCAGAAGACTAAACGGAAGACAAAGAAGACAGAAGATTCAAGAAGAGAAGCACGTCGCCGGCATTAGAATCAGTACGCTTTGTCGTCACTAACCGTGAGTTCACAAAACGACCTGATTCTTTAACCGACGCGTGATCTTAACAACAGAAGAAGATACAACAAGAGAATAGAAGAGAAGATTAATGTTGAATAGTTTTTTATTTTTGTAAAGACAGAATACGTAAATGTACAGGCAGACTGTGGGGGAAAATCAGGTAATATCGTAGTTTGTCTAGTGAGTGTGGTTCCGAGCAGTATGTTTGAATGTTTGAATGACGAGGCCTTTTTTTAGCTTGGTAAAATCATCAAATGGGTCCTCCCACCTAAATTCCACGGTGTCGTCAATATCTCTTTACGTTCCTATGTCACGGTATTCCCCCGCTACCCCTGCAATTTTTTTCCCTCTAGGGCCCGTCATTGTACTGACACTATTTGAGGCTCAAGTGGAAAACAACGCACCGTCTGCACGTGCTACGCGCGCTTGCCCTAAAGTTTCATGACTGTAATAATATTCTTCTGGTGTAGATTCAGCAAACACATTTTAAATTAAATAAAAATATTAAAATCCTTTAAACATTCAGCAGATTCTGAGTGCAGTTACCGCACGCCCACAAAACGTTGTCGCTTGCCCCATATTGCTCATTACACTCGTAGCTAGCGAAGAGGTCACGAGCAAAATTAACGTTCAATTTGCAACCGCGCGTTATGGCGCCACTCTTGCATGCTTCTTGAAGCACTGATGAGGGTGAAATATGAAAATTAACTTTAAAGTTTAAATTGTTGATGGTTTGTAATTTGGTGTAACGAACATTGAAATGGGCAATGTCCTTTTTCATAGCTTGGTGAAATCGTCAAATGAGTCTTCCCACCCCGGGCAGGGCGGAAGGGACTGTCAGACTCGTACTGACTTAAATTTAAAATAACTTAAATGTTCCGGGGTCGCGGTAATGAGGTAAGTCCCGCGACCCCGGCAGGCTTTGGGCCCCGTCATTATGCTGACGCTCTTTGAGGCGCGCGTGGAACACAACGCGCCATCGACTCTGGCATGGTCCATGGTCGGACAGCGATTTGCCCTTTACTCGCCGCCCGCATGGCCCACGGTGGCCGGAGATCGTCCTGCGACGTCCGTCGCTGTGGCTTCGTAACCAAAACGTAAAACGGAATTCTATTCCTAAGGCCCTGCTTTCCGCTTTCCGTCTGTCTGTGTGTCCATTCGTCTATCATCAGGATTTATCTCATGAACCGTGATTGTTAAACAGTCTAGATATTTTCACAGATTATTTATTTTTGGAGCCACTAGAACAACAAATACTAAAAACATAATAAATTAAATATTTAAAGTGTTGTATGGGAGACCCTCCCATACAACAGACATCTTTGTCGTTGTAGAGTTCATTTTTGTTAATATTCTAAGCAACAAAGCTGATTTCAAAGAACTTGCTTACTCGTTTGGATAATAGTAGATGAGTACAGCCCTTTTGGGTAGAGTGGGAAGGATTGCAAGAGTCTTATGAACTAAAAAAAGCTCGATCACAAACCCTTTGCCTTCCAGATCGTACATCGTCATAAATTAAAAATTCAAGCGTTTTTAATTTAGCAAGGGTTATGATTTATATTTCTTTATGAAGACCTCATTTATTCACAGTCTTAATTAATTCTGAGTACTTAGCATAATATTCAGAACCCAAATAAATCATTATAACAAATTGAATTTTTATTCTGGAAGACCCCTTTCATGCTTAAGGAACAACCTTTGTTGAAACTTCAAATATCTTACTTATTTTTCTTGTCCTGTATTTTCAAACACCCGCATTCCTTCCAAGCAACAGTAGCGATTGTCGGGAACAAAGATGTCTTCTTTGAGAATTATTATTAATTCATCATTATTAATTACTAGCTTCTTTATGAATTACTAGCTGTTGGCAGCGGCTGCACCCGCTACAACTCTAAAATTATCCCACGGGAACATAAAATCGGTATAAAAACTATCCTATAATAATAATAATAATAATAAGCGTTTATTTCTCCTCACACATACATACATTTATAATAATAATTGTGGTTGCACATTGTACGTTACATTGTCGTACATAATATGTGAGGAGCTGGTGTCTGATTTAGGTTAAGCCCTGTATTACAGATCACCAGGACCCCACCCCTTGAAATATTGACAAACATTTTTAGTGCAGTGCTAAAGATACTAATACTAAAAAATACGGTATACGAGTAGGAGGAGATACACTAAGTAACTTAATTTTTAATAACTTATAATAAACACAATAGTTGAATTTTTAACCTTTGTCTGTGTGCGTGTGTGGGTGTGTGAGTGAGCGTGTGTGTTGTGTGTGTCTGTGTGTACGTGTGAACGTGTACGAGTTCTTCGGTGTGTTGTTACAGATATTTTAATAGGTTTTCGGTATCTGCATAACTTAGCTTTTGTAACCATTCCTGAACTAGTGATTTGCACCTGCATTTCGAGAGTGGATAAATCGATAAGATCTTGTTTAATTTATTGTATAGATTCGTGCTTTGATAACAGAAGAAGTGATGCGAGAAATTAGTGTGAAAACGTTCCGTTTCGCAGATCCTATGTGTTAATCCAGGTTATAAACGATCTGTATACCAAATTTTAAGCCAAATCCGTTCAGTGGTTTTTGCGTGAAAGAGTAACAAACATACCTACATACACATACATACATACATCCTCACAAACTTTCGCATTTATAATATTAGTAGGATTCTGTATCCTCGTAGGCAAACTGTCAGCTTTCGACTGAGTTTGCAGCATATCGGTTTAGTATGCCCTTCCAATATATTTGAAAGTTTGTTTGTCAGTTTCAGTTTGCTAGTTTTACGCAGTTAGGCATTACGTGCGCGACTTTCTCAGTGGCCGACTCACAGCAAAACCCGTGGCAGTTGGCGGCACCGATGTGGTTGTTTGCCGGGCGTAGTGAGTGCGCAAACTGCTCCTACATTTGACTCATAACAGTTTGCTTGCGACGCACGAAAATTGATCTGAGTTTGCAGCTTACTCATATTATTTCAGTTCGTCTTTACGGCTCACACTCAATCAGCTGCTAAAATTTTGCCTGCTGCCACACAGCCTTAAAAAGAGGAGATCCTCGCATCTCCTTGTTGTATATCATTACACGCTATGGAGTTTTTTTACGCCATTAATTGTCTCACGTAGGTTGTTGTAGCTCGTGGGTTCGAACCCCGCCAGGCGCATTACTTTGTGTAATTTATTTCATCACCACTGCTCTCAAAACGGTGAAGGAAAACATCATGAGGAAACCGGCATGTCCTAGAACCAAAAATTCGAAGACATGTCACATCCACCAATCCGCACTGGGCCCGCGTGGTGGATTATGGCTCACTCCTTCTCACAGAGAGGAGGCCGGTGTCCCAGCAGTGGGAACATTATAGGATGATGATGATGAATTGTCTCACGAAGTAAATTCTCCCACTTTTTCTCCCAAATCTCTCTATCTCCTTTGTGTTATTTCTAGCCCTGTTTCCCATTCGATTTAGAATCAAATAATCGCATTTCAAAATTTTCCAACAATCTTTATATGCAGGCAACTGTACATTATACAAGAAATTACGGATGCATGAAAGTATGCTAATTTTGGCATAAGTCTCCCCAAGGACGGCATTATTCAAATATCCTCCAAGCTCCTTTTAATTATTATAATACTAGGTGTGTCCCGCGATTTCACCCACCGTTTCTTTGTTCCTATACCCAGGGTTTAAGGCTCTGCCGGGGGCGCGGGACCGCCGGGGCCGCGGGACTGTCTCATCAGGTAATCGTGACCCTGGAACGTAAAGGACTATTGAAAGATCACCGAGAATTTTAGTCAGTACAAATCTGACAGTTCCTCCCGCGACGCCCAAGGAGGACGACCCATTTGATGATTTTATCTCATTTGATGGTTTAAGACTAAGACTAATTCGAGTACTAGGTTTCGACGCGATCTACGACACATCAGTACTAAAATGAGTAAATGAAAGCTCACTTAAATGGCTACACCTTCAAAATAAAAGCATTTATTTCAAATAGGCAATTTACAGGCACGTTTTATTTGAACGTTGCCCCCACACAGAAATTTCTCCTTTTCACAATTTTTTCGGGGTTGTTGTGTTCGTGAGTTTGAGCCAACGCCACCAAAAAATTTTGGTGTAGTCGTTCGGAAGTAATACGCGTACAGACGGACAAGCGACTTCGTTTCTAAGTAAAGATACGCCACATTAGCAGGGCCACAAGGAGGAGTTTTTAAGAACTGAATTTGACATGATACTTGTATTTACTTAAGTGTATTATTAAACTGTCATTAGGAGCGGGTTTTTTTATAAAGAGCCGTGAATTTGTGATGTAAATAAAATGCAATGTAAGTAAAATGTGAAGCTGCTTTTACTAGGTCGACGGCAGTGCCTTATTATCCATAAGGCACTTTAGGCCAGTGCCTAGGGGCCCACTATGACCAGGGGCCCAGCGCTCCCGATTAAAACATGAAAAAAGGGGATTGTGTGGTTTTATGAAACCACGGTAAAACTGAAACTTTTTTCGCATTATAAGGTAAGAGACCTCATATTGACACTTAGAGTAGCGGTGAATGTCTGAATCTATTTATTAGACACTTTTATTAATTTATTGGCCCGAAACGAACTGTGCCAAGGGGCCCCGATATGGTTAATCCGGCATTGGTCGACGGGCCTGTTTCAAGTGCCATAAAAAGCTGTCAGCCATCTGACGGGGTCCCCTTAAGAGCCTATGCAAACCACGTTTTTAAAACGCGCCGGTGCAGAGCGTTTGACGCGATCCAGACGCAAAACGCACGCAAGTCAGACGTAGCCTGAAACAAACGATAAAAAACTGCTCTGATGAAAACGCGCCGTCGACCCGCGTTTTTAAAACGCTTGCACCCGTCGCGTTTAAAAAACGTGTGCATAGGCTCTTAGATGGTCAAAGCCTGCCGGGGGCGCGGGACTGTCTCATCCTGTGCCCTCCTATCCCGGTCTGGACGGGAGGACTCATTAAAATTTGATGATTTTACTGCGATAAAAAAATGTATGACAGTTTGTAACGAATAAACCAATAATGTTGGCTTTTTTTTAGCGTGGTAAAATCATCAAATGAGTCCTCCCACCCAGGGCAGGGAGGGAGGGACTGTCAGACTTGTACTGACTAAAATCCACGGTGTTCAATAGCCCTTTATGTTCCGGGGTCACGGTAGGTAAGGAAATAAGTACCGCGACCAATAATGTTGGCTTAAAGAATTATTTAATAATATTATTTCATCGTTTCTCCGTATATACGGTTTGTTCCGCGTTCAACCCCTAAGATTTTCTACCCTTTTCCGCGTTCGACCCCTAAAACTCCAAAATCCTTATAAAATTGCAAGCTTCAAACTATTTCCAAAATAATGTCCCACCCAAAGCGAAATCACTACAGGATTTTCTTGCATTACAAAACGACCGACTACGTGAAATGAGCCTTGTCATTTGAATTACAAAGTCTATATTTGTATGGAGCATGCAGTCACGTAGAAAATAGAGCTATTTGTCACTAAGTAAGAGTAGCTACGTGTCAGATGTGAGACAGAGTGAGACATGTCTCGTGAAATGTGAGATACTGTCGCGTCAGTTCGCTGAAGAATCTTCTTGTAAATTATGTACCAGGATGTAACGTATAAAAGGCAATTTTATAGCATCAATAAATTGGAAAATTAATTAGGGTTTTGTAAAATATTGATACGTATATTTTCTTTTATTGGACCAAAGCATATTTACAAAGATATAACGCATTTTTGTATGGGACCACGTATCTATAACAATCTTCCGCCGCCTTTCAGATCTATGAGCGATATTAGAACATTAAAAAAAAAACTCAACGAATTATTGATAAGCATTACTATTACGGAAGACGCTGGATGCAGGTCGCATCCAACAGGTATATGTGGAGATCGAAAGGGGAGGCCTATGTCCAGCAGTGGACGTCCTACGGCTGAGATGATGATGATGATGATGATGATTACTATTACTACTCAGTCACAGAATTTTTAAATGACAAGACACTGAAACAGTCGGTTTATTACAACAAACTATTGTAGATACTAGTAAACGTAGTAAACTATGAACTATGACATTGTGTAATTGTTTAATTATTTTTTTTTAATTCAAAATTTTATATATTATTTTTTTACTAATCTCCATGCTTTTTAATATGACATTATAATAATATCAATTTAATTTTAATTTGTATTGCATGACAATTTGATAAATGATTATATTATGAATTTTGTATGCCTAAACTTTTGGGGCTAGTGACGTCAAAAGCTATGTAAAACTGAACTTACTTGTGATCATATTTTCGTCAAATATTGAATCCGTCAAAATAGCAAACACGATAATTACATTTTGTAATTTGTTCATACACAAATACACCTTATTGCATGTGAATGTCCATAAGAAAATAAGCTCATGGTGTGTCATAATTCTTTGTCGATTGTATAACAAAAGGGTGTAAGTAACGTCAGAATACAACAAATCAACTAAGCCCCTTTGAACACAACGCAACGAAAGTAGCTCCTAACGGATTTCTGATGGAAAAACCCAACTACATTTGCCCAAACTGAGAACGGAACTCAGGAAGTATTGGTCAGCAGTAGCGAGCGCGTGTTCACTAGACCAACGAGGCATTCAATGTTTTTTCTCACCTTTTCGTTGACATACATAAATAATTATTACTATTTCTTGATCAAAGAATCAGCATTGCCATCCAACGTGGCAATGCTGACAGAGTTCTAGGCACTTTTTCCATTGCCAGTGATGAGGACGATTATTGTTTGATGTCCTTTTTTTTCCACTTATTAATATTTCTACATTTTTTGTAATAAAGAATAGGTATTGTATGATAGTCGAATCATAGTTGAAAACAATGTATTTGGCATACAGTTGATGCCATAAAATAACTTGAGGAAATTGTTTATGCAACAGAATTTATAGTTTACTAATAAAACTTGCATTTAATCAAATTTTAATGAAAACAGATTTTCTGCCTTTCAGAGTATTAAAAGAAACCTAAGTTTAGTTTTAACTTGAAAACCGTTTTTTAATGTATTATTTAAAATAAGTTTTGATGTTAATAAAAATATTGTAAAATGTACTTAAACGATTTAGTATGACTAAAGGTTAAAAAGCTGGACGGAAATTATAATGAAAATTTTAGCACAAAAAGTATATTTATCAATATTTTTCATAATTTTTAAAATAACATGTAAGTATTAACTTAGTCCTTGTTGCGTAATACACTGTACACAATATAGGTCAGGGCGGGAGGGACTGACAGACTTGTACTGACTAAGGCATCGTTCACACCAAATGTATTGTCCGCCGCCGACTGTGAATATACTCACTGTTTGTATAGTCGGTCGGATTGCGTATAGTCGGCTCGGTGTGAACAAGAAGTTAAATATATATTGAAAAACAATAAACTGCGTAACACGTGCTTACAATCAGCGGCGGACAATACGTTTGGTGTGAACGATGCCTAAAATCCACGGTGTCCTTCATTCAGGGGCTTGTTGGGGCTTCTACGGCGGTGCAGTGCCTCTGGCATGTTCGCGCATCATAGAACGGACAGCTTCCAGGTGGTGCTACGTAATAGAACAGCCGCACTTTGGTCGCGGGTAAGGGGTAGCACCAACACGCTTCTGAGCGTGGTGTCGGGCAGAGTGGACAGCCAATTCTTGAGGCATTGGTCGCTCATGCATGTCCGTAGTAACAATAATTTTAAATATGGACTTGTACTTGTGCTTGGTCTGAAATAAACAAATGAGGCGCGCGTGGAACACAACGCGCCGTCGACCCGGGCATGATCCATGGTGGGGCGGCGAGTTACCATTACTCGCCGCCCGCGCCTGCGGTGGCCGGAAATCGTCTTACGACGTTCGTCACCGTGGGCGTCTACCACTGCGGCTGGGGCGGAGGGAGGACGCTGTCCTCTTCCTCTCACGGCCCGCCTCTTCCTTCGCGCCGTGAGGACACGGCGGTGCTCTGCCCAAGCGAGGCAGTCCTGCACCGTATGCTCCACTGTGTCGACCGGGCGATCTTGGCAGTGGTGACACCCAAGTGTTTCTTCCCTCCCTATCCGACACAGATACCTCCCGAAACTTCCGTGTCCGGTGAGGGCCTGCGTCACGCAGTAGGTCAGGACGCCATGACGCCTATCCCGCCACTCCTCAAACAGCAGGGGTCTTACTGACTAACTACTAACAGGGGGGTTACTTGACTTTTTTTGTGTATGTATTAGTAAAGATTTTCCTATTTGCAGTGTTGGCAGGGAGATCTACTGTTACTCAAAGTTCGTTGATAACAATGTCATCTACCGAACATCCGAATTACAGAAGACAAAACGAAAGGGTCGAAATGACGCAGTAGGTAACCAAATACACCGATCACTGTAATATTTGATTTATTTATTTTTATATTGTAATAATTTGATCACTGTACGAGTGTATCCAAATTCAAGGTAAACATTTACAGCCTTACTACAAAAACTTAAACATATTCGGCTTTATTACAAAACGTGGTTTAACTTAGACCAAGCTCTAGATCAAAAATGAATTTTTGAATTACGAACTTTATTTCTACTGTCGTAAAGTTATTAATACAAAAACCGAGTTTAGATCCCGGTGTAAGTTGTCAATGTGCATTTTAGAATTTTATAGCAGTTGGAACAAAGTTCGAAATTCAAAAATTGATTTGATCGCCTGCCACCGCCATTGGGATTGCTCAGCCTGTATCTGCAGGTTACGGGCTCATGTACACGATGCCGCCGCCGCGCCGCCACGCCACCACTCCGTCACCGCTCCGTCATCGCTCCGTCACCGCTCCGCCAACGCTCCGCCACCGCACCACTTAGCTGTGTATATCTTGCGCGGTGTCTCCTGTGGCGTGGCGGCAGAGTTGTGTACATGAGTCCTACAGGTAGCCTGTCCCCTTTGCCCGTGGTGGACCACTAGAATGCATAACTTTACTAATAAAGACAAATCTCTCCTTGGCAGACGTCAGAGGACTGAAATGTTGAAACGAACTGCACCCTACAGGAGGACCTTTGAAGATAACGAGCAGTGCCGATACATATCTCGTTACTGCCACAAGACTTATCTGTAATCTTGCTACTTATATTTTAAACTATACTGCTCGCGAATTAGGCTGCGTTTCCAGTGAGGCGGAGCGGAGAGCGATTCACCAATCACACGGCTTGAGTGGAGAAGAGATGTGGATTTCAAGCCATGTGATTACCGAATCGCTCTCCGCTTCGCCTCAGTGGAAACGCAGCCTTATCTCTAGACCTTCATACTCATAAGGGTGCTCCCACATCTAACGACGCGGATTCGGATTTTTCCGTCGCCCTTTCTCTTTCTGTCGCTTAGAAATGCCATTTGCTAGACCGAGACAATGCGATAGCACGCGGCCGCCTTGAAGATTCCGTCGCATGCGATCGCATTATGCTTTCTTTCTCGGTCTAGCAAATGGCAGTTCTAAGCGATAGAAAGAGAAAGGGCGACGGAAAAATCCGAATCCGCGTCGTTAGATGTGGGAGCACCCTAAAGGGCCATTTAGACGGGGAGAGTTTCACGACTCGAACATACGATAATCGAAGGAATATAAACTATTGTCTTCGTCTAAACATCGCCCGTTGACTTGAGCGATAATCGCCTCGAACAGGAAGATTTCTCGCAAGGAAAAGTGTCCGTCTAAACAGAACGTCAAAGCAATAATCGCATTTCGAGTTTTTATGACAGTTGCCAACATGAGTGACATAACAAAACAAAACGGTTCAAACTGATTTGTACGATACTCGTATGAACGAGAAAAAATGTCATACGAGATCGTGTTTAGACAAGTCGAGTTTCTCGTATACGATAATCTTTTTACAATAATATCGCCGTGTAAACAAACATAGACATTATCGCCTACGATAATGTCATATGCGAATCTCGTATGATATAATCGTAGAAGAGATTTTAGTTCTTGCCTGTGTGTAAACAGTTTGATACGATTATGTTATGGCGATTATTGCTTGCGATAATTGCTTAGACATTCTCGAACGGAAACGTTCGAGAAACTCTCCCCGTCTAAATGGCGCTTTAGGCGATGACTTTTGACGCAACGACTTTTTTTTACGGCAGCAATGCTTTTGAAATTACCTACTGTGTACACAAGCATTAAAATTCGTGAAAAATAACTGTGACTATCTGAGAAAGGGACAGAGCTATACAAGTCATCTAGCACCATCTCGTTCCCACACTGGAATTATTCTCGTTTCAAGACGTCGTGGTAGGGCACCTGACCCTGTAGCCAAACGGCAAGCGACAATCGTTAATGTTCAGCAGTCGCTAATACATTTTCAACTTAAATCCCATCACATAAAGTTGAAAATCTAGTCAAGACTGCTGAGCGATAGCGACTGAAACAAACGAAAACGATCTTTAATCTTTGATAGATTTTTAACTTTTTTGCAATGGGGTATAAAGTTGAAAATGTATTAGCGACTGCTGAACGTTAGCGATTGTCCCTTGCCGTTTGGCTACAGGGGCTGATGTTTATCTTTTTAGTTGTAAGAGTTAAAGTTGTTTGAAAATTCTTTATTTCAGTACTGGAAGAGTGTGCGGCAGGACTCATTTCTACAACTATAAGACTTTTAAAAGCTATTGCATGTTGGATTACGCTAATTGTCGAGAAAGATATGAAGGCAAGTATTTATGTACTTGAGAGGGCCAACCAAAGCCTCTTATAACATTCTATACAGACACGAACATGACAAGCTACCCCAATCTGTTTTTCTTTATTAAATTATCGACTTTGTCGAAATTAAAGAAAGTTCATTTTTCATTGTACAGTTTGGCAAATCGCTTACTGCGGTGAATGTATCAAAGCAAGACAGGTTACAGAATATATGCGTAAGTATGAAAAGTACAAACTACAGTTTTACTGTTAGTTACTTTGGTATCCAGGTGACTATCGCAATACAAATCAGTATTGCCCCAATCAAGCCTTCTTCAGAGGATAGTCTACCGAGCGCTCGTCCATACTAAAAGAGAAAACGTTTTCCTACCCCTATATGTTCTGCCGGGGTCGCGGGATTATTTCCTCACCCGACCCCGGAACATAAAGGGCTACTGAAGGACACCGTGGATTTTAGTCAGTACAAGTCTGTTAGTCCCTCCCGCCCTGCCCGGAGTGGGAGGACTCATTTGATGATTTTACCACGTTAAAAAAACCCCTAAATGTTATCCTTTCTCAATGATTTTTTAGAATGCCTCCTACAAACCTATAAACCTAGTTTTTTACTGTGTCAGAAGCATTCTAAAAAATCATTGACATAGGAAAACATTTAGGGGTAGGAAAAAGTTTTCTCTTTTAGTATGGACGAGCGCTCGGTGGAAGATCCTCTTAAGCTATTGCTTAGATCTAGTCAAGAAATTCCGTAACGAAAATAAACCTAACACTCGCTTCAACTTCAGCTTTAAAGTGATTACACGGTGGAGCTCCGCCCTTGTGCGGCAGTCCTGCACCGTGTGTTCCAACAAGCGTCAAGTGTCAAGCGGAAGGTGAGGACGTGACGCCTCTCTCTCCACTCCTCAAAGAGGGGTCTTACCGCCGCGATCGCGGCGTGCCCTCTCAATCAAGCCTTAACAACAAACCCTTAGCATGAATGTTCAGTATTTGAGACGTAAAGTAAACTGAAACTTTGACAATTTCAAATTGTCAATTTTCAAGGGAAAAATTTGTTCCTTCTTCACACACCAGAGGCGCTGTTCCATTTTTTCATACAAGAAACCTCAAGAAACACTGTTAATACTGTAAAGTAAAAGAGTGAAAATTCGTACTAAGGGTACAGGTCTTGAAACACATTAAAGTTCGGCCGTTCAGAGAATGTGTTCCTGACACCTATCAGTTAGTACATGTATTTGTCATAAAATTATAACATTAATTGATTATTGATATAATAATGTTGTTTTAATGCTCATCAATTGTTAAAACGGTAAAAAACCAGCAAAAAAATTTTTATCGTAACTGCAACGCCATTACAAAGTTACGTCGTCAGTTCAATCGCGACGTGTCAGAAACGCATTCTCTGAACGACCGAACTTTATCAACAAATCTTAAAGTAGTACCATTTGTTTTTCAGATATTGAATACCAAAATGACAGCTTTTTGGACACAGACTATGTCATTGATGACCAAAAGTGGGATTGGTAATAGTCTGAGCTGACCAAATGGTTTGTTCTACTGTGGAAATCGTATTTGAATTTAAGGCACAGATACACATGCTTTAAACTAGCATGCTAAAGCACAGAGCATGCTACTTTTCAGCAAATGCTACTTAGTCGCATGTCTATCGAAACATTTGCTAATAATGAGCATGCTAATTTATATGTAAACTAAAAGCATGTTCTTTTAGCATGCTAGTTTAAAGCATGTGTATCTGTACCATAATACTACTTTTGTATTTATTCAATTTATGTAGTCTACGATATCAGATGGCCTACTATGTAAGAAGTTCCACTGTGGAAAAGAGACAAAGCAATACAAGTCGTCTAACACCACCTGGCTCCCACAGTTAAACTACGACGTCATAGTAGGCCACCCGGGGTATTACAACGTCATAAAACCAGGCTTGTTCCGGCGAGTGAAAGTGACAGAGCTATACAAGTTGTCTAGCGCCATCTCGTTCACTCACTGGAACAAGCCTGGTTTTAAGACGTTGTATTACGCCCCCTGATGTTACTATGTTGCAGCAGCGAAGCTACCTAACATGCCGATTCCTATCGGCTTTACTTTCGAAATATAGCAATATAAATATCAATGATTTTCATTTATCATAAAAAAAAAAATTACGAAGCTACATTACTTGTAAAAATAACAATCAAAGAAAAACATTCTTAAACTAAAACTAACAATCAAAGAAATAATAAACAATTTCAACTCCCGCAAAACAGAAAGGTTTGTAAGCCGCACGGCAAATCAGGAATCCCGATCGTAGTTCCTCTAGTAGCGATCGTGAGCTTGGCGCTACATAACACCGCTGAATTAAGGACGCTGGTAAGCCGAATGTCTCCGGCTTATGATAAGGACAGAGATATGAAATGCTTACGCCAGAACGAGATGGAATGATACTGGACTTCGTAATTTGTTTAGATAGTTTTATTTGGATTCACATTAGTTTTGGCCCGCTTATATTTTTATAGTTTTGATTTGAATACCATTGTTTTCAACTGTCCATTTGTTTTTGATTTTGTATTATTTTTGAAATTGATAAGTTTTGCGTAGTTAGCGCAGTAAAAACATGGTTCGTTCAGTTCAATGATAATGTTTGGTAATGTTCACTGCAAAACAGTGTACGTTAGTTACAAGTTTTCAACTAGATGGCGTTGTGCAATTTCGTCACATTTTTGAATCGCGGTGTTAAGATCTGTAGGCGATTAGTATAAGGTTTTGTGAACATAGAATTTTTTAGAGTTAGGAATACCAATGATGTTCAATGTTCAATATTTATGATTGTAATTGTAATAATTGGATAACCGACTACAGAAAAGGTGGACAAGGAGGTTAGGTTACTCAAATACTCAATTCGTCCGTACCGTATCCATTGGATACGGATTACGGACGAAGTATCCAGAAAATTAAATATTACAATGTTTTTGTTTTTTGTTCGCGGGATAACTTTGTCGTTTAAGAACCGATTTTGATCATTCTTTTTTTGTTGGAAAGTAGATATTTTAAAGGTGGTCCCATGTTAAGAAAATCAGGGTTTGATGATAGAAGACTAGAGAAGTCGAGTGGAACTTTCAAAAATCTTACGGGCGACTAGTGTGTTTGTAAGTTTTTTTCATTAAGTATTTCAAATAAAGGTCTGGAGTATAATATCTTGATGATGGAGCCGAGAGACATTGAGAGACCTCCTCAACGATTCACAGCAGCTACCTTGTGTTTAAGCTTCATTAATTTGTATTGATGAAAACTTTTCACCTAGACGGGTTGCAATTGTCATTAGGGGTCTGATGACGAAAACGAAGATAGTTCAGAGAACTCCTGAACGGTTTATAGCAGCTATCTTGTATTTGGACTTAATTCATTTATGGTGATGGGAACTTTGCACCTATATGGGTTATATTATTCGATGCCTCGATACCTGCCATTTGTTCCTATAAAAATTAATTTGGTTTGTTACAGTAGTTTTTATTTTATGAACATTTTTAGCTTATTATGTAAGTACGTGGGCGATGTTATAACCGGTGCTACGGATATTACAATTCTAGTGCCCCAAATTGTTGTTGAATGTTTAAACTAAAAATGCTAAAATAAGCCCAAAGCTATAGTTACTAGAATTCAAGTTTTGGTCCGGGTTCCCCTTCAAAATTTTCTGCCCTACGCCACTGCTATGTTGTCGAATATAAATACATACATGAAGGAAATAAATTGTGTAGTTGTTTTGCAATTCTTAAGCAAGCCCTTTCCTATATCGCATCCACGTCACACAAAAAATAAACTCAATTTAGAATCCTTAACCTGCATTGATTGTAATGTTCATATTTGTTCACCCGGGTGATATCACCGAGGTGAACAAAGCGAAAGCTACCTATACTTGAATAACACCCAGAATAAAAAAGACAGACTCAGAAAATCGTTTTATTCTTTGCATAGTGATCGACGGAATAACATTTTTTTTTCTATAGAAAATACACACAATTAAATTTTAACTGAACAGACTATTGATTATAAATAATATGTATTAAACAAATTCTCGAAGCTGCATCGAATGATCGAAGACTGGAAAATTTGTTAATATATCTAATCTAATGTCTTTAAACGAGCATTTTTTGTATATTTATTTATATATAATCAGTATCTCGGAAACGGCTCCAAGGGTTTTCATGAAAGTTACAGATTAGGGGTTTTTCAACTCAAGGAATCGATTTATCAAGGTCCCAGGTGCGAGAAAAGCTCGGTTCCCAAGACATAGACATTTTAAAAACCGAGCGAAGCTCGGTCAACCAGATATTTATACATTATGAGACTATTGAGGTTGAGGGTGAGGGTCGCGGGCAGCCGATGGATGCAAGTGGCGAATTGTCGTTCGGCGTGGCGGTCTAAGGGGGAGGCCTATGTTCAGCAGTGGACGTCCTCCGGCTGTTGATGATGATGATGATGATGATGAGACTATTGACGACATTTTGAGAATTGGACATCTTGGGATTTAGACATTTTGAGAAATGGGACATTTTGCCCTTGAACGGCTCACAGTAATTATTGTGACACACAATCAAGCTATTGTCAAACAGACAGGCGAAGCGAATGCGATCCGAAGCGTTTTTATGTGGATTTGTAAGTAAATTATATGGAATTGTTTGAACCCAGTCATATAAATAAGCGAAAGCGATCTGATTGTCTATATAACTGGCTTCAAACAATTCCATACATTACAAACAAAAACGCTTCGCTTCGCGTTTGCCACGCTTACCTGTCTGTTTGGCAATATTGTGCTCTTTTATATGTAGGTATGTTTTTATCTGAGCAATGTGCTGTGAGTCTATCTATAAATAAATAAGTAGATGGTTGGTCACCCAACCACTGACCTCGGCAAGCATTGTTAAACCTCAAATTTTCGAACCATGACGCTGTTGTTTATATTTATCCATAAGCTCTTTATTTTTACGATTCTATTTTGACATTTGTGACTACAATGCTGATAAGAAAGAAGTTTAGTGAACGAACGAGCGGCAATCAATCTGCGCAATGTAACTTTTCAGTGTATTTTTGTGGAAAAATAAGAAAAACTAGAATTATATTTGTGGTATTTAAGTGACCTTAATGAAAATGTGTTGCGTTTTGAAGACGATCAAGTGTTTTTTCGTGCTGGTTTGTAAGTTTTTTCTAGAAAAACATATCAGAATTAAACCAATAGTACACTAACATATCAAGACTATGTTTTAGCCTCGTGTGATAATGGGCGAGCCTTCTTTCATCTTACTAGGCACAAGTAGGTTGTGGATGTCCGATAGGCAGTCGCTCCATGTAAAATACTGATATTGAGCTGAATCTGATTCGACGTGAAGCCGACCCGATGAATCAGTAGTTTCTACAATAAGCGCGTTCAAACAGACGAACTTTTCAGCTTTGTAATATTATTAAAGAAGTATACATTTACCCCCTTACTTATAAAAAACTTGTGTTGCTTAGCTACCGATTAAATATCACCTGTCCTTGTCATTTCTATTTCAATGAATAGAGATGGCAAGTCACTTAAGAGCGTATATTCTGAAAGTTGGTAACGTCGCAAATGGTTGTCAAATATTAACAAGTTTTAATTAATTAAGCATTGTTACTGTATGAAAATAAGAAATATGGCTCTGTAGTGCACTAAAAAATGTACAAGGGAATGCAATATTAGTATCGTAACACTGAATATACAGTGTGTCCGGGCACGAGTTAGCGATATTTGAAGGGGATATTCTAGGCTCATTTTCATCGACAAAAATGCTTTAAAAAAAATTCTTACTCCAAAACTTCGCGAATGGCAGCCATTTTAATTTTTTGACCTGTGTGTACAATAAAATGCAAATATCATTGAATCCAAGAGACCTACATTCATGCAAACGACTTTATTGCAAAGTTAAACGTTGAGGTTTATCAAAAATTTGCGAAAGTTTTTTAAATAATATGTAAAAATAACCAAAAAACATGGGCAAACTCGAAATTGTACACAAAAATTACTGAATAATTTCACATTTTTAACTCTAGCTCGATAAGTACCCCTGAATTTTGCTAGGGTTTTGACATTAAATTAAAAGTATTTGAGTCAGGCTATAAAATGATGTCAAAATTATCACTCTACATTAAGTATCTTAGGAGTTATTCTCTCTTGAACATCACCCTTCCTTAGCGCATGTACCCCAATATTACAGGTGTCGCATTCTTTGGGTGAGCTAAATCGTTCCAACGAATATTTATAAGCTGGCATTATTGACCACCGCGTAAATGATCCCCAAGTAACCATCCTTAAACTGAAATAGTACAGTTTCTTGGATTTATTGCTGCGGGGCGAGACGGAAGGGTGATGTTCAATTGAGAATAACTCCTATGATACTTAACGTAGAGTGATATTTTTGATATCATTTTATAGCCTGACTCAAACACTTTTAAATTAATGCAAAAACCCTAGCAAAATTCAGGGGTACTCATCGAGATAGAGTTAAAAATGTGAAATTATTCAGTAATTTTTGTGTACAATTTTATGTTTACCCATGTTTTTTGGCTATTTTTACATATTATTTAGAAAACTTTAGTAAGTTTTTCATAAGCCTCAACATTTAACTTTACAGTAAAGTCATTTGCATGAATCTAGGTCTCTTGGATTCAAAGATATTTGCTTTTATTGTACACACCCTAGTTCGACAGATCAAAAATTTGAAATGGCTGCCATTCGCGAAGTTTTGGAGTAAGAATTTTTTTAAAAGCATTTTTGTCGATGAAAATGAGCCTAGAATATCCTCTTCAAATATCGCTAACTCGTCCCCGGACACACTGTATATGTAGTTTTAGATGTAAAAAAAGCATTTGGAAGCTTTCCAAATTGTTATTATGTGCTCAAAATACCCTTGTCTATTTCTGTAAAAGCATATCTCTAACTCTATGGATTTGTGTTGTCTATGTTAACTAAAGAATAAAACACTCACTTCCGGTATCGCTTAAAAATCAAGCACGTCGTTTTATTACAAAAACTCCTGTAGTGAATATTAATAATAGGTTTTGTACCCAGGCACGCCTAAACTAGTTCTCGCAACAGTGTATTTTACGTGAACTGTATAATAGTTGCAGTAAGAGGACAGAGTTGGTGTTTTGTGCAGTTGATCTATAAGCGAGTTGAAGTCTGTAATGGCGTCGAACTATATTGTAAACGTGCCTAAACTAAAAGGACGTGAGAATTATAGTGAGTGGTGTTTTGCGTCCGAGAACTTCTTAGTGCTAGAAGGGATGCTAGGATGCATCAAGCCAGAACCAGGTCAAACGGCAATTACGGCTGTAGATGACGCTAAAACCAGGGCAAAATTGATCCTTACAATAGATCCATCCATTTATGTTCATATCAAAGAAGTGAAATCTACGAAGGAACTATGGGATAAATTGAAGTCTCTTTATGATGATTCAGGATTTACAAGAAGAATAAGTCTCTTAAGAAATCTTATATCGATACGACTTGAAGACTGTGATTCTATGAATTCATATGTGACTCAATTAGTGGAGACGGGTCAGAAATTGGTGGGAACTGGTTTTAATATTAATGATGAGTGGATCGGCTCATTGATGCTGGCGGGATTGCCTGAGAAATTTACACCAATGATAATGGCAATTGAGCACTCGGGAATTAGCATCACAACGGATTCCATTAAATCGAAATTACTGGATATGGAATCGGAAGTTCGTGATAAGAGTGCTGCGTTTGGTACATTTCACAGCAGAAATCAGCGTAGCCAACATAATAAAAATACGAAATCAGAGGACAGAGACAAAAATCGCAGCAAAGATGGCGGTCAGTTGTCAAAGTCGAAAATAAAATGTTTTCGTTGTAAACAAACGGGACATTATCGTAATCAATGTCAAAACCAGATTAATTCCAAAGAAATGGATCGAAAACAAACGAACGCATTCAGTGCAGTGTTTCTTAGCGGTTCCTATGGTGAATCAGATTGGTACGTGGACTCTGGTGCGAGCGTACATTTGACAACAAATGAACATTGGATTTTAAATCCGTCGTATGAACAATGCGTAAAGGAAATAGTTGTTGCCAATAAGAACAAAGTTCCAGTAAAATGTTCCGGTGATGTACGAATAACTACTTGTACTAATGAATGTAATTTTGATGTGACAGTGGAAGAGGTTATGTGTGTTCCGAGTCTGACAACAAACCTTCTGTCAGTAAGTCAGCTCATAAAGAAAGGCAACAAAGTGAAGTTCAGAGCGAATGGTTGTGACATCTACAATAAAGAGGAATGTTTGGTTGCAACAGCTACTTTAGTAAATGGTGTGTACAAACTTAATGTACCTGTGCATATGTCAGCAGCAGCAGTTGTATCTAGTGAGATGTGGCATCGTAGGCTGGGACATGTTAATAGTTCCTACCTCAATAAAATGCATGATGCAGTGGAGGGTCTCAACATGGATCAGAAGGCGTTGACAAGTAAGAGTAGTACATGTGTAACTTGTTGTGAAGGGAAGCAGAGTCGCTTAGCTTTTCCAAGCAGTAGCAACAGATGTAACCAGTTGCTCGAGATGGTTCACACCGATGTGTGTGGGCCTATGGAAAACATCTCCCTTGGAGGATCAAGGTATTTCATAATCTTTGTTGATGATTATAGTCGCATGACTCATATTTATTTTATGAAAAATAAGAGTGAAACTTTTACATATTTTAGAGAATATGTGACCAATGTAGAGAATACACTGAGTAAGAAAATTAAAATTCTCCGAAGTGACAATGGTGGTGAATTTTGCAGCCATGAATTTAAAAACTATTTAAAGCAAAAGGGCATAACTCACCAAAAATCAAACCCATATACGCCTGAACAAAATGGGTTAAGTGAGCGCATGAATAGAACTATTGTCGAAAAGGCTAGGTGTTTGTTATTTGATGCTGGTTTGGAGAAAAAGTTCTGGGCAGAAGCCGCTAATACAGCTGTTTATTTGCAGAACCGAACAGTATCAACCTCTTTAAACAATAAAACTCCGTACGAGTTGTGGACTAGCAAGAAACCAAATATAAGTCATCTTCGTGTGTTTGGGAGTGTTGTCATGGTTCATGTGCCTAAAGAGAGACGGCTGAAATGGGATAAAAAATCTATAAAATGTATTCTAGTGGGCTACCCAGACACTGTAAAAGGATATAGAGTATACAATCCTGACTCCAAAACAATAACAACCAGTCGTGATGTCATAATTATTGAAAAGGAGTCACAGACAAATAATGTGACAGTTACAGTTGATAACTCAGAAAGGGAAACTCCTGTCCAAGTTGAAGAAAAAAATCAGATTTAGTGGGGGATAGTTATCTGTCTGATGATTCATTTGTTTCTACAGATAATCCTGAAGATCCTTCTTATGTGCCGAGTGAAGAATCTGATAATTCATCAGGGAGTACCGGCAGTGTAATTGAGGCATTACCACCAAGGGTAAGAAAAAAACCAGAAAGGTATGGTTACTCAAATATGTGTACAGATAGTTCCAGCATAGATAATAGTGAGTTGAGCTTGGAAGAAGCTCTAAAAGGTCCAGAAAAGGAACATTGGATGCAAGCTGTTCAAGAAGAATTAAAGTGCTTCAGTGATAATAGTGCATGGGAGCTTGTAGACGCTCCAAAAAGTGGAACAATTGTGAAGTGTAAATGGGTACTCAAGAAAAAATATGATAAAGACAATAACATTCATTATCGTGCTAGACTTGTTGCAAAGGGATATAATCAAAAACATGGGATTGATTACCATGAGACTTTCTCTCCAGTAGTTCGTCATACTACTTTACGGCTAATGTTTGCTTTAGCGGTGCAGCTTGACTTAGAAACTAGTACTGTAACTGTAGGATATTTAAGTCAGTTTAACAATAGTCACAATAGTGAACACTGGAATTATGCAAAGAGAGTTTTAAGATATTTAAAGGGGACCAAGAATTTGGGTTTAAGATACAGTAAGGATGGAAATGTAAATATTGAGGGCTATGTTGATAGTGATTGGGGAAATAATCCTATTGATAGAAAATCCTATTCAGGTTTTTGTTTTACATTGTCAGGTTCAGTCATATCATGGGGTTCTAGAAAACAAATGACAGTGGCACTTTCTAGTACCGAGGCAGAATATATAGCTCTCACAGAGGGTTGCAGGGAAGCTGTATATCTTAGTAATTTACAAAATGAAATAACTGAGAACTTATATGTTATTGTAATGTATAATGACAATCAAAGTGCCAAGAAGTTGTCTGAAAATCCTATCTTTCATAATAGGACAAAGCACATTGACATAAGCTATCATTATTGCAGGGAAGTCATTGCCAATAAAATTGTTAAAGTAGATTACTTGCCTACAAATGATATGCCAGCGGACATGCTCACCAAAAGCTTAAATTCAGTAAAACACTATAAGTTTATGAACATGTTGGGTATTTCAAATGTTTAGGTTTGTATTTTGAGAGTGGGGGTGTTATTATGTGCTCAAAATACCCTTGTCTATTTCTGTAAAAGCATATCTCTAACTCTATGGATTTGTGTTGTCTATGTTAACTAAAGAATAAAACACTCACTTCCGGTATCGCTTAAAAATCAAGCACGTCGTTTTATTACAAAAACTCCTGTAGTGAATATTAATAATACAAATGCCTTTTATACACCTGAAACGGTTACAACATCAAATTCAGTGTTTTAGTTGCATTCCTATATCATTTTTTTAGTGCACTACAGAGCGATATTTCTTGTTTTCATAAAGAAAATTTGCCAAATTAATTAAAACTTGTAAATATTTGACGTTGCCAACTTTAAGAATATGGCGCCTTAAGAGCTATTTTAAGATAAGTAATGTCTAATCAATGTTTATAAGTGAAGGGGTAAGTCTATTTCCTTTTATATTTTAGTTTCTGGACTGTCGGATTGGAAAACTTATGGTGCTGAAGTTAAAGTTACAATAAACCGGCTTGATAACGTGTTACGTCAGGGACCAATTCCGATGCATAAACAACCAGAGCAATTGAACAAACAACAAATTGCTGGAGCACAATTTGTGGGAGGTAAATTTGGTCAAATACATGGAGAGCCGTTTGACCCGTTCGCCCTTCGACAAAATGAAGAAGCGTAAGTATCCCATGTAATTGAGTATTTTACTAAAAAATCAAATAAAGTCAATTAAATTCTTGAACTAAAGTCATCTATGTGTATAGTCCAACCGGTATTATATGTGGAAATCTTAAGAGGAGGCCTATGTTCAACAGTGGACGTCTTAGGCTGAGATGATGATGATTCTCAAAAAATATTTATCACGTACTCTTTCTTTTGTTACGTAAACCAAAACGGATGAAGATTCGACGCTTAAAAAAATGCCGATATATCACAAGCAAGTACACTTACTTGCTTCTGATGTCTTTAGAATTTTGATACCGTCATCATCATAATCCTATAATGTTCCCACTGCTGGGACACAGGCCTCCTCTCTGTGAGAGGGAGTGGGCCTTATTACACCACGCGTGCCCAATGCTGATTGGTGGATGTCACATGTCTTCGGTTTTTTGGTTCTAGGACATGCCGGTTCAGTCACGATGTTTTCCTTCACCGTTTTGAGAGCAATAGTGATGAAATAAATAACACAAAGTAATGCGCCTGGCAGGGACAGTGTATAAGACGGGGACGCGGGTTATGATGGGAAATCACACATTTAAATCAAACTTAACACAATACTAACGTAGCGCAAGCGCCAACAGAACGCCATTTGATAATGGCCGCTTGCTAATGACGTCCTGATGGCGCTTCCGCTACGTTAGTGAAGTGTTATGTATGCATAAAGAGTGTATGTCCCCATTATACCTAGCGTCCCCATCTTATACACTGTTCCCTTACAGTTGTGGTTGGTTTGACGACATATTAAACAATGGTGTCCTATCTGACGTCTTAAAGCGAGAGTTTCCACTGTGGGAGAGAGACAGAGCTATACAAGTCGTCTAGCGCTATCTCGTTCCTACACTGGATTTACTCTCGCTTAAAAACGATAAGGTAGGCCAACAGGCCCTTAATTTTTTAATAATTAATTCATGCAAAACTTTTCACGCCTTTTTGGTACTTTTCAGGAAAACAAAGAAAATTAGAGTGAAATTCAAGCGGACTACTGCTGTACATGTTTCAAGAGCTCATTATTGCGACTATTTCGCAAGACCCTGTATTCACGCTTACGTGTAAGTAACTAACATAATCATTAACGTATTTTATGGTTGCAGTGCAAGATACAGTGCATGGTTACTTTGTCCATTGGCTAATGGCAATAGTTTGAAGTTTCCACAAAGTGCATTTTTAGTGGAAATGAATAATGTAATGTATAAAGCTATTGTCAAACAGACCGGCGGGGCGGCCGGTCTGTTTGACAGCCAGTCACATAAAAAAGCGATCCGATAGTCTATGTGACTGACTTCAAACAATTCCATACATTACACACAAAAACGCCTCGCTTCGCGTTCGCCACGCCTGTCTGTTTGTTTGACAATAGCTTAAGTAATGCATTTTAGCTTATTCTAGCGGCTCGATACGTACTTCCCTATGAATTCATATTTTGTTACAAAAATGTGATAAATGAAGAACCGCTCGACCGATTTTATGCAAACTTTACATAAAAATAGTCGAAAAGTAAGCCTAAACATTTGCTTTGGTTAGGTGAGCCCGTTCTTGAAAATTACAACGAAAAGTGGCATTGATTTGAGAGCTTGCGCATCTACAAATACACGCGGTGGATGTCGAGCTCACACACAGGAGGTGACGATTAATAATCCAGCCAAAAGAGTAACTAAAAGTATAAAGTGACTGAACAAAATCTTATTGAATTAAATTTCATATCATTTATAATACGATAAACAAATAAAAATACCTATAAATTTATCCCCATACGATAAATTACATTTTGTTTCAGGACTGGCAAAATATGCGCAAAAACGATTAACTACAACTACCGCACGTTTGAAACCTATTGCATGATGGAGTATGTAAACTGCATGGAGAATTTGGAAGGTACGTGTGGCATTCAGGACTCATTTGAGAATTTTATAAAGAAAACAAACTTAAAAAAATATTTTCAAGCATATTATTTTTTCAGTATGGTCAATGGTTTACGTAGGCGAATGTTTTATCGTCCCAGAACTCAAAGAATATATACGTAAGTACTACTCGTATTATAGAAATCTGCTTTGTGTTATAAAGAAAATTAATTAATTAGAATCATGATAATCGTGTAGTTTATACGCTATGTGCGAAATCGGTCGCGGGAACCATCCGATTGATCGCAGCGTGATATGAAAGACATGCGAACTAAGGGTCCAGCCTTTAGTAAGACGCTTCTCGTAGCGGCGTTAGTTGACTGTCGCGAGTGGCTAGTGTGCGGCAACACTGAAGCTACTGTCAAACAGACAGGCGTGGCGAACGCGAAGCGAGGTGTTTTTGTTTGTAATGTAAACGTTTGAAGCCAGTCACATAGATTATCGGATCGCTTTCGCTTTTCTATGTGACTGGATTCAAACAATTCCATACATTACAAATAAAAACTTTCGGATCGCTTCGGATCGCATTCGCTTCGCCTGTCTGTTTGACAATAGTTTAATTGGGGAACCCCACGGAATGACGTAGATATCAAGTTTAATATGCACCACAACCTTTCTGAGTTCCTTTTTCTTAAGTTTTATTTAACTTTAAATGGAAAGCAAGCCGAAGGTGTTGTATCAAAATTCTGGTAGGTAAGAATAGGCAAGCAGTGGTGGCCTAGCGGTATCGGCTCTGACTTACGAGTTGTAGTTCGTTGGTTCGAACCCAGTCAGTCGCATTACTTTGTGTTATTTTTTTCATCACCACTGCTCTCAAATTGGAAAAAATCGTGAGGAAACATTGTCATAGAACTAAAAATTCGAAAACATGTGACATCTACTAACTCACACTGGGCCCTGCATGGATTATTAACCGAAAACGGTCAGCAGGACTACTATTACTACATTTATAGTATTTATAAAACATATTACCCGTTTTGTTTTCAGATTACGTATACCACAACGACGCTTTCTTTGATAATTACTATGTCATTGATGAATTTTATTAACATTCTAATTTTAAATATCCTTGTCATTATAACATCTATTCTCGACTATTTCTGAGTCAACATCCCGTCTTAAGCCTCATTTAGGGATGCTTCACATTAGAGCGGGCCGTGCCTGGGCCGGGGCGTGGACGAGCCGGGGCCCGTCCGTGCTACGCGATTTTTATTACACCGAGTGGAGGAGGCGGGGCGGGACCGTGCAACAAACATGGTATTGAAGTGCGTCGAGTGGGCCCGGACGGGACACGGATAATGCTCTGTGTAATTTATATTGATTCATACAAAATACATTTGTAACAGATTAAAACCGTGCCCCGTCCGGGCCCCGCCCCGGGCACGGCCCGCTCTGATGAGAATCATCCCTTAGAGTCTAAGGGATGATTCTCATTAGAGCATCTACGTCTAAGGCTTAGACGATGCAAGAACTCGCACGCGAGTTGCGTTACATTGCGGACTTAATAGGTACAACCGATTCAGTTGATCAAACAAATACCGCAATGTAGTGAAACTCGCATGCGAGTTCTAGCTCCTTCTAAAGCCTCATTTAGACGATGCAAGAACTCGCACGCAAGTTGCGTTACATTGCGGAATTCTTGCTCGTATGCGAATTTCACTACATTATTGCGGCATTTGTTTCATTAACTGAATTTGTTCTACCTTTAAATTCCGCAATGTAACGCAACTCGCGTTCGAGTTCTTGCATCGTCCAAATGAGGCTTAAATGAGTCTTTACCTTATGTAACTGAATGAAAAGATTTAAACATGGAATGACAGTCTTTCTACTCTACCCTCATTATGCCCATTCATCGCCAATGGAGACATAGTCCACAACGTCACACAAATCTGTAACAGTGGTCATTACCCCTTGGAATTAGGCTGAAAACTAGTCTTACCTCTTGATAAGACTAGTTATCAGACTTTTAGGCTTTTGCTTAGTTATAATGTAATCTATAGAAAAAAATAAAATCATCATCACTACATAGTATAAAACAAAGTCGCTTTCTCTGTCCCTATGTCCCTATGTCCCTTTGTACGCTTAAATCTTTGAAACTGCGCAACGGATTTTGATGCGGTTTTTTTTAATAGATAGAGTGATTCAAGGGGAAGGTTTATATGTATAATAACATCCATTAAGTAGTGGAGAAGTACTGTTATTTTTGAGGTTTCTAATGTGATGTCGTAAATAATTACATTTTTTCCGCTTACATTGCAAACGCAGGCTGAACCCTACGAGTTTTACCAAAATAATGTACTAAGTATTGTACACATTGAAAAGGTCTACAGAAAAGTCCGCGATGGTATATGTCTATCTCTTATGGATAACCCACAATAACTTTTTTTTGTCATTTACTTTTTACGACAAATAATGGCTAATTTTCGAAGCGATTTTAACCAATACAGCATTAATCCTTAACCAATTAAATACCTTGAATACATTGTTCATTTAATATAGATCTACAGTGTGTCCGGGCACGAGTTAGCGATATTTGAAGAGGATATTCTAGGCTCATTTTCATCGACAAAAATGCTTTAAAAAAATTCTTATTCCAAAACTTCGCGAATGGCAGCCATTTCAAATTTTTGATCTGTCGAACTGGGGTGTGTTGTGGCAAGCGGGTTTCTAGGTAGGTATATGAATGAAACCAAACGTCACTTAATGCATTTATTAAGAGAGCATGAGCACACAGAATAGATTCAGGGTAATAGGTTCTATGGTCTCTAGGCACTTGTCACTGGTCACTTGGTTAGAAAGGTACTGCCCTGGGCTTTAGGACGCCGAAGACGACGATGCAGGGCAGGAGGCGAGCGCGTGGCAGACGCGTCCGCCTTCAAAGAAGCAGGCACGTAGATCGGCAGGCAGCAGGCAGGCTATGAGTGCCCTCCGCTAGGCACGTGGCCCGCGCAGGCCGGGCACAGCGAGGCACGTGGCCCGCTCAGGCAGGCACCTCCACACGCGGCTGGCGTGAGGTCTCGGCACTCACGCGCCGCGTGGGTGGCCGGATCAGGTGGCGGGCTCACGGACCGTTAGGGCCGTGCGCGTGGCGACGTGCCAGCGAGGCAAAGCCGGCAGGTGGCGGCGTGGGCCTCAGCTCCCACGGGGTGCCAACGGCGTTAGTGGCCGCGTTGTATCGTCAGGCGTCTCTCTCCCGGGGTAGGCCGGGAGGCAGCGGGACGTCTGACGGTTCAGAGGTGAAACCGTAGGTTTGGTTGTTAGCCGTAGCCAGGAACCCTGGAACGAGTGCGGAGAAGGGTGCGTGCGTAAGCGTCGTGCCGTAGCTCTGCAAGCCTCCGTCGATGTGTGGGTCCTTCAGCCGCAAGCCCAAAGCAAGGGGATTGGTGGAAGACTCACCCATCGCGGTGGCTTACAATAGAGGTAGGTATGCGCGCACATGCTCCAGGCATCCCGGAAGTTTCCTCGCCGCGTGGCCAGGCGATTAAAGCGAGCAGCTAGGCACAGCGTGGCGAGGCAAGCATAGCGTAGGATGTGAAAAGTGTGAATAGCAATAAAATATTGTAGTTATTAGTTTTAATTTTCTGTTTGTTTGCAACCCTGTTGATATGGCAACACTACTTGTCTTGATCTCTTGTCCTTGTGTTTACGATTAATGGCGACCAGTGTGTAAAACAGTATTCAGTATTGATATTAAAATAAAGGTGTAATAACAAAAATACACGGAGGTTTATTTTAAAGTCCTAACAGGTTATGGGCCCAGCTGTCCAAAAATCTGTTTTAGGTGAAGATCACTGATATATTGTGGGGTGAAGGAAAATCACCGGGTGCCGGCGTTACGCGGCGTGGTTGGCGAAAAATAAATAACAACTCCAGCTAGTGAGTTATTATTGGCGGCGTCTGAAGGAGGTCGTGAGGTGGTTATTATCACGGCATCAGGCTGCGGGCTTACGCCTAAGTAACAAAAATGGATCAACACACGATGGTCATGGCGTCCAACTCGGCTATTAAGTTGGAGGGCCTTAAGAACTGGAACGTATGGAAGTTCCAAATGGCTGTAACGTTAAAAGGAGCTGAGCTGTACTCTGTTGTGAATGGGATGGAGAAAAAGCCAGAGGATGGCGAATCCAAGAGTAAGGAAATTGCAGCTTGGGTGGCAAGGGATGGCAAGGCGCAAACCTTAATTGTAAATAGAATAAGTGAGGCGGCGATGGTGCACATCCTTACTTGCGAAAGTGCAGCTGACATGTGGCGAAAACTGCACAGTGTATACGAGGTCACGAGTGCAACAGGTACATTGATGCTGCAGCAAAGGTTCTTGCAATACAAATTTGAGGGTGGAGACCTGGCAGTATACTTAGCCAAAATGCAAGAAATGATTTGTCAACTGAGGCAAGCAGGAGAAGAGATATCTGAACAATTCATCATGACTAAAGTCTTGTTATCTCTACCGGAGACATACAGTCATTTCATCTCGGCTTGGGAGTCGGTGGACACAAGTAAACAGAATTACAATGATTTGGTTTCTCGATTACTTGTAGAGGAAGAGAGAATAAAGGCAAGAAGCAAGGAGAAAGAGAGTATAGCACTATATTCCAAGCAAAAAAATGTCAAGAAATGTTATAAATGTGGGAAACTTGGACACATTACAAAGGAGTGTAAAAGGGACGATAAAGAAAAACGTAAATGTTTCTCTTGTGGCAATGTGGGACACTTGAAGGCAAATTGTCCTAAGCGTGAGGGACAAGGAGGACAACAATCAAGTGACAAGTCCAAAGACAAGTCCGATAAGTCCAATGCATTTATTACTGTGACAGGGACAGCAATGACAACTGGGAGTGACATTACGGGGAGTGACAAGAGGTGGTTGATAGATAGTGGGGCTAGTGAACATATGACAAGTCAACGCTCTATGTTTACAAACTATCTACCACTGTCAACATTAAATCGTCATGTTATTGTTGGAGACGGTCGTCAGTTACCTGTTGTTGGAGTTGGTGATGTAGAAGTGAATGTGTTTAACGGAGACTGTTACATAAAATCTACATTGAACAATGTGTTACATGTACCAGAAATGAAGATTAATTTGTTTTCTGTAACTAGTGCTACAAAGAAAGGTTATAAGGTTACATTAACTGATCAGCAGTGCCTGTTTTATAAGGACAATGAACTTTGTGCAATAGGCAATCGTGAAGGGAACTATTACATACTAGAGGTGTTAAGTGGCTACATGCAAGAAAGTGTTGCAGCTGTGGCATCGCTATTAGACTGGCATGAGCGTCTTTGTCACCAAAATGTAGTGTATGTGAAGAAAGTGCTCAAGAAAAACAACATCAAATACACTGGGGACAGTTTCCAATGTGTTTCGTGTCTAGAAGGTAAAATGCACAGACTTCCATTTGCCAGAAGTGAGCAGCATACCAAGGAATGTCTAGAGTTGGTGCATGCTGACTTGTGCGGGCCAATGGAGGTGGAGAGCATTGGAGGTTCAAGGTATTTCCTGCTAATAAAAGATGATTTTAGTAACTACCGGGTAATCTACTTTTTGAAGCATAAAAGTGAGACAGCTTTGAAGATTAAGCAATTTGTTAATTGGGCTGAGAGACAAACAGGAAATAAAGTGAAAGTCATTCGTACTGATAATGGTGGAGAGTTCATGAACAAAGAGATACAAGAATTTGTACAAGAAAAGGGCATTAACCATCAGACAACGATACCTTTTACCCCGCAGCAGAATGGCAAGGCGGAGAGGGACATGCGTACTGTTGTGGAAGCTGCAAGGTCCATGCTAAAGGGTAAAGGTCTTGCAAAAGAATTGTGGGCCGAAGCAGTCAATACTACAGTGTACGTCTTGAATAGAACGTCAAAGAGTAGAGTGGACAGTCAGACACCCTATGAGACATTTCATAAGCGGAGTTTTGATGTGCTGAGCCTACGTGGAGTGTTCGGAGAATATGTTTATGTTCATATCCCAAAACAAAAAAGATTAAAATGGGACATTAAAGGGGAACAAGCTATGTTTGTTGGATATGATGACTCGAAAGGCTACAGAGTGTACTATGAGGATAAACGGGAAGTTCATACTAAAAGGGACATAGTATTTCTGGATACAACAACACAGAAAAAGACAGAAATTAAGGAAATACAGAACAATGAAAATGTCATACTATTGGATGTTCCTACAGAGAGAAATACAGAAGAAGAACTTGATGATGAGAGTGATGATGAATATTATGACATGGACATAGGACAGGAGCAAGGAAATGGAGTAGAACAAGGTGTTACAACAGAGATGACAGAAGAAACTGGTCAAGAACAGACAGAAACAGAAGGAAATGAGGTTCAAAGAAGTAGTAGAAGAAGGGAAAAGCCAAGATATCTTGATGATTATTACCTATATGTTGATGAACCAAAGAGCTATAAGGAAGCCATGATATCCGTAGAGGCTGAAAGCTGGAAGGAGGCTATAAGAAGAGAACTAAAGCAACTAAAAGAAAATAATACATGGACAGCGATAGATTCTATACCAGAAGGAAAAGAAGTAATTAGCTCAAAATGGGTTCTAAAGAAGAAAGATAATACTTTTAAGGCTAGATTAGTAGCAAGAGGCTTTGAGCAGAATTGTAATGAAGATCTGTATGCCCCTGTGGCAAAGCTTAACACATTTAGAGTCTTTGTATGTGTAGCTACTAAGTTAGGGTTAGAGATAAATCAAATGGATGTATGTGGAGCCTTTTTAAATGCACATCTTGATGAGGAGTTATATTTAATCTTGCCTGAGGGAACTGACACTAAATATGTAAAACTTAACAAATCTATCTACGGCTTAAAGAAATCTCCAAAATGTTGGAACAAAACTTTTAACGATGTCATGTTGTCTTTAGGTTATAAGCAATCTGATAAGGATTATTGTTTATACTCTAAATGTGAAGGAGAAAAGAAAACATTTTTGATATTATATGTCGATGATATATTATACTTTGGGAATGATGAAGAAGATATGTGTAAACTGAGAAATGTACTAAATAAATCATTTAAAATGAAAGAATTGGGTAATGTAAGTAAATTCCTGGGTATTGATGTCAAACAAGATTTAAATAAGGGGATAACTGTAATATCACAAAAAGAATACTTAAAAAAATTGTTATCACAATATAATATGTTAGATAGTAAAACATTGAAGTTACCCATTGATAAGAATTTTAATTTTCATATTTTAAAGAGAGATGGTTCAGAAACTACTGAAATAGAGAGTAAATGTAGAAAGCTTGTAGGGAGCCTAATGTATGCAGCTATGGGCACTAGGCCAGATATTTGTGCAGTAGTTAATATCTTGAGTCGGTATCAAAGTTGTGCATCTGAACTTTTGTATAAACTTTTGTTGAATGTTTTAAGATATGTAAATGGAACTATTGATTTGTGTTTAGTATACTATAGAGAGTGTAATGAAGATGTTTTATGTTATGTTGATAGTGACTGGGGTGGTGCTGATGATAGAAAGTCTACATCTGGGTGTATTTTTAAAGTGTTTGGTTGTTCAGTAATTTGGTATTCAAGGAAACAGCCAACGGTTGCACTGTCTTCGACCGAAGCTGAATATGTTGCTTTGTGTTTAGCTACTAGTGAGGCTTGTTGGTTAAAAGAAATTATGTTAACATTTGGGTTTGAGGTAAACATAATTGTGTATGAAGACAACCAGTCAACTATTAAGATGGCACAGATGGCTACTGGTAATTCTAGAGTAAAACATTTGGAGATTAAACAGTCATTTATTAAAGAAAAGTTGGAAAATAAAGTTATTGATTTAAAATACATAAATACCAGTGACCAACTAGCAGATATTTTTACTAAGGCATTAGGAGGAATAATGTTTAGGAAACATAGAGATAAATTGTTCAGTAAGTAATTAAGGGTATGACTATTGTTAAGGGGAGGTTATGTTTAGGGTTAGTTCTGTATTATTTTTGTGAAAGAAAAGACTTGTTTTTGTTTTCAAATATTTTATTGAGGGGAGGTGTGAATAGCAATAAAATATTGTAGTTATTAGTTTTAATTTTCTGTTTGTTTGCAACCCTGTTGATATGGCAACACTACTTGTCTTGATCTCTTGTCCTTGTGTTTACGATTAATGGCGACCAGTGTGTAAAACAGTATTCAGTATTGATATTAAAATAAAGGTGTAATAACAAAAATACACGGAGGTTTATTTTAAAGTCCTAACAAAAAGCATGTGGGCGCATTCACAGCGAGGCGCAATGAAGAAGAAAAGGTGATGAAAATACATAAAGCTTTTCGACAGTGATGGTTAAAATAACGCTGATACAATAAAATGGCTGCCAGACCGCGCACACAAAGAAATACAAAGAAATGCGATCTGGCAGGACAGTGAACAATTGCAATCACATGAACACTTACCCGTTTAGCTCGGGGTTTTTGAGTAAAAGCGGCTTCCGATTCGAAAAAGAACTAACTAACGAAGCGGGCCCTTATATAGCACACACGAACGCCGCCAAGCGATGACGCGTTCATATGTGGAAGATTTAGTGATGGGCAACGTTACTAGTGAGGTGCGTTTAGTCGGTTTTTTGCAAATCGACTACAACGCTACAGTACCCCGGCTGCTATGAAAGGATTTTCCCTAGGGAAAATCCGCTAGAAGGCCTGAACCACTAAACTGACTACCATAACGTTCATACATCCCATTCATGTGCTTCCACTCCATCAATCATTCATCCATTCATACTATGTCCGTCCCTGACTTGGAGGTAGTCCTAAATCAGTGACTTACTATCTCATACAAGAGGTAAGCTAATAGTAGTGTAGTTTAACTCAAGACAGTCAGTTGGAAAAGCACAAGATAAAAATAGCAAGTGAATCTCCGTAGGGTTCGGTAACCAAGATGTTAAAACGCAGGGTAATGTATCTAGCTACCTAGGTAAGAGTATACTCCGTTGTTGATTGTTGAACGTAGTAATAGGTTTATTCAAGATTTAAAAAAAATTAGTACTCTACAACTTTAAGTTGTACAGTCTTCATAGTTTTATAGTAAAAATCCAAGTTCAAGTTACAAGGAGTCCAGTTTTAAAAAATTATTAAAAAAAAACTTTGTTAAAAAAAAAAATTTCAAACAAAAAAAATTTTTTTCAAAAAAATTGTCAAAAAAAATTTTTTTTTTCGATAACTTCTATAACTCTTAGTATTTATTAAGTTTTATTTTAAAATATATTAAATTTATTTTTATTTTAAAATAATATTAATTTATTTAGTAAAGGCTAAACATAATAATTTTATTTAGGTAAAAGATTAAAAAAAAAACATGCCATTAAAATATTTAAAGCTGACCTTTTAGGTCCATGTTCAATGTCTATGATAGAATTGATCTAGGTCTCGGTCCATGATCAATGTCTATTCTAGATTGACGATGTTCGAAAAGCCTATAGTCCATGACCAAAACAACTGTCAAAGTTGACAAGTCTCAGCTGTCAGTAAGTTCAAAATGTAATCGGTCAACGACATTCTAGGTTATCTTAGAACATGCTGTTAGATCAAACAATTTTATCAAAAGAATTTTAATTAGCTTACTAGGAATATAGGTAATTATTACCTTTACTCAACTATAATTACGCCCATTGTGTTATTTAGTGGTTGAGCGAAGTTATAGAAGCAGGAACTTTGTAGAATGTTTAGTTTTATGGTTATGTTTACAAGAAAGTTTAGGTTTTGGTAGGTTTAAGGTACATGCGTTCAACAATCATACGAAGTGACGAAATTAGATTAGGTTTTAGGTTTAGTGCTTATGTGACAGAATTTTAGTTATTTAGAGTTTAGAACAAAAGTTAAATAATAGGTAGATTTCACGCATAAGGCTTGTTTTTTGAGTTGCGATCCGCTCATAGTTGGTTATTATATTAAAATAGGTAGTTTTCACGCATAAGGCTTGTTTTTTGAGTTGCGATCCGCTCATAGTTAGTATATAACTGGGAAGCTCCAGTATATAAAAGTAGCAAGTAAATACCATGTAGTGATATTCACTGACTGGATTTGGTTTAGAGCCAAATCCTTTAGACTTGTAACCAGGGTAGACTGGCACAAGATTGGTAACCGGGGTAGGGCCGGGAACCAAGTAGTTTAGGTAGATATCATGTAGTGATATCACCGAGGAATCTGGGGTAGGCCAAATCCTTTAGACTTGTTACCAGGGTAGACTGGCACAAGATTGGTAACCGGGGTAGGGCCGGGAACCAAGTAGTTTAGGTAGATATCATGGAGTGATATCACCAAGGATTCTGGGGTAGGGCCAAATCCTTTAGGCTCGTTACCAGGGTAGACTGGCACAAGATTGATAACCGGGGTAGGGCCGGAAACCAAGTAGTTTAGGTGGATATCAAGTAGTGATATCACCAAGGAATCTGGGGTAGGGCCAGATCCTGTAGACTTGTTATCGGGTTAGGCTGATACAAGATTCAACTGTGGTATGTAGTACCTTCAGTTGTTAGGGTAGTAATTTTGGACTATGCCATTTTAAAGTTATCTTATAGTGATAGAGGACTATAGTAAGTAGTTTTAATAGTTTAGTTTATTATTTTTTTTTTTTGTTAGAATTAAAATTAGGTGTGTAGTTTATCAAAGTTTTGGATTTCTTTTAGTCAGATTAAGATAAAAGTTTGCTTGGATTTAGTTTTAAATTTTTATTTAGTTAAATTTTATTAGTTAAAATATGTTAATTTACTTGAGTTAAATTATTAAACAGTATTTAAAATTAGGTTATGATCAGCTGTTTTTAGTTAGAATTAAAATAAAAGTTTAGAGTTTCTTTAGTTTCATTTTTTATAAAAGTTGATTAAGTCTATTTTTATTTTAAAAAAAAGGTTGCACTCCAGGAGTGCCGGTAGAAGTGAAAACTTTTTTGTTACTATGTTTTATTTTTAATTTGAATGACGTCTTACTCATTTTCGATCAGGGTCACGTGACCCTGACGCGAGTTTTGGTCACGTGACCCTGACGCGAGTTTTAAATTTTTTACCCATTACAGAAAAAGTGTACAACGCCGCTAAAGAAGTTTTCACTTCAAAAACAGTAGATATGGCATTTTGGTATGCCTTTAGTATAACTATAATTAGATTATAGCTATCTAAGGAAGGCGGCAAAAGAGGTAGAAGCTGCACGCCCGAGATTAAGAGACTTAATCTCTGGTACAAGTAGACCTCCTACAACCAGGTGGAGAACGGTCGTAGATCCCTTGGCATCGTCTGACCCAGTAGTGAGTCAGACACTAGTAGTTAGCTAGGCCTACGGTAATTACGATGGATAGCTCCACCATAATTCCTTGACATGGAAAGTATATTGATAGTCAGATTGATCAAATTTTAGAACAAGAAGTTTTAAATTTTAATATTTGTCAATTAAATTAGTTTATTTTTTATATTAGGTGGGTATTTAGAAAATTAGTTCTAGAATTTAGAGAAAAATAACTGTCATAGTAACCAGGTAGACTTTCAACTACAAGCAGTTTCAATGTTCTTTTACTCAAGTAGGTAGTTAATAGTACTTCTAGAGTGAACCCTCAGCAAGGTAAACTATAGTGACCAATAGGTTAGAGAGAGAACCTAAGTTCAGCATCTTGATTTAGAGTCAAAGATGTTAGAGAGAAATCTTAGGTGCTCAGCCTATAGGTCGGTAGGTTGAAATACTATTATTTACTAATTATTTTTTTTTGAGTTTTTTAGAACAGAACATTGAACATTTTTAGACATGTAGGTGGAATTGCTGGTTCCGTTAGTTAGGATAGTTTAGTTAGATTTAATTTAGATAGATTTCAGTTACTTTTTGTAGATTTATTCTAGTTACTTTTTGCAGATTTAGTTTAATAGTTTTAGAAATAAAAAAGATAGGTTTAGATAGTTTGATTATTAGAATATTTCTCCAATAGTAATATTTAGTTGTGGTGTAAGCTAGGTAGGTTTAAGTAGATGAATTAACAAGTAATATATTTATAATAGTTGTGTTGTGTTGTAGGTATCCTAGATAAATTATATTTTATTTAACGAAGTTAAGTTATGACTAGAGTTGAAGATTTATTTCCTCCTGTACTTAAATAGATTGTTTAGCAATTCGATAATTAGAATAAGTAGTTTTAATTAGAAATTAGTTTGATAATGAACATTGATTTTGCATTATACATATAATTTTAGGTATAACATTTCTATAGTATTAAATAAATTTAAATTTAGATTCTTTTATTTTAGTTATATAGATTATTATTTAAAATTCTATTGATGTTATGTCATAACTTTATACTGAGGTAACTGTCTAGGAAGCTGCTATAGGAACGAGGTAAGCAGAGATGACTACTAAGATACACCGGGTGAGAGCTCATTGATTGCAAGAGTTTACAAATCATTTTTACTATACCCTAGCAGCAGTGTTAGTAATACAGGATGTCTGCACCTCGACACCTACAGGTAACAGACGGAAGATAGAAGGAAATAGGTAGGAGGAAATAAAAACTCACTGCCGGTCAAGCAGACTCACAAGACCGTGGTTAGGCTAAAGGTGTCTTGGCCGCAGTAAGGGAATACACAGTTTATGGGTATTAGTACAACACAACGTACTTACCACCACGATGAAGAGTTTAGGAAGAGTGACCAGTGCTAGCACCTAGAGAACCTTAGCCGAGTGGGCGCCACTGTGGCAAGCGGGTTTCTAGGTAGGTATATGAATGAAACCAAACGTCACTTAATGCATTTATTAAGAGAGCATGAGCACACAGAATAGATTCAGGGTAATAGGTTCTATGGTCTCTAGGCACTTGTCACTGGTCACTTGGTTAGAAAGGTACTGCCCTGGGCTTTAGGACGCCGAAGACGACGATGCAGGGCAGGAGGCGAGCGCGTGGCAGACGCGTCCGCCTTCAAAGAAGCAGGCACGTAGATCGGCAGGCAGCAGGCAGGCTATGAGTGCCCTCCGCTAGGCACGTGGCCCGCGCAGGCCGGGCACAGCGAGGCACGTGGCCCGCTCAGGCAGGCACCTCCACACGCGGCTGGCGTGAGGTCTCGGCACTCACGCGCCGCGTGGGTGGCCGGATCAGGTGGCGGGCTCACGGACCGTTAGGGCCGTGCGCGTGGCGACGTGCCAGCGAGGCAAAGCCGGCAGGTGGCGGCGTGGGCCTCAGCTCCCACGGGGTGCCAACGGCGTTAGTGGCCGCGTTGTATCGTCAGGCGTCTCTCTCCCGGGGTAGGCCGGGAGGCAGCGGGACGTCTGACGGTTCAGAGGTGAAACCGTAGGTTTGGTTGTTAGCCGTAGCCAGGAACCCTGGAACGAGTGCGGAGAAGGGTGCGTGCGTAAGCGTCGTGCCGTAGCTCTGCAAGCCTCCGTCGATGTGTGGGTCCTTCAGCCGCAAGCCCAAAGCAAGGGGATTGGTGGAAGACTCACCCATCGCGGTGGCTTACAATAGAGGTAGGTATGCGCGCACATGCTCCAGGCATCCCGGAAGTTTCCTCGCCGCGTGGCCAGGCGATTAAAGCGAGCAGCTAGGCACAGCGTGGCGAGGCAAGCATAGCGTAGGATGTGAAAAGCATGTGGGCGCATTCACAGCGAGGCGCAATGAAGAAGAAAAGGTGATGAAAATACATAAAGCTTTTCGACAGTGATGGTTAAAATAACGCTGATACAATAAAATGGCTGCCAGACCGCGCACACAAAGAAATACAAAGAAATGCGATCTGGCAGGACAGTGAACAATTGCAATCACATGAACACTTACCCGTTTAGCTCGGGGTTTTTGAGTAAAAGCGGCTTCCGATTCGAAAAAGAACTAACTAACGAAGCGGGCCCTTATATAGCACACACGAACGCCGCCAAGCGATGACGCGTTCATATGTGGAAGATTTAGTGATGGGCAACGTTACTAGTGAGGTGCGTTTAGTCGGTTTTTTGCAAATCGACTACAACGCTACAGTGTACAATAAAATGCAAATATCTTTGAATCCAAGAGACCTACATTCATGAAAATGACTTTATTGCAAAGTTAAACGTTGAGGCTTATCAAACACTTACGAAAGTTTTCTAAATATTACGTAAAAATAGCCAAAAAACATGGGCAAACATGAAATTGTACACAAAAATTACTGAATAATTTCACATTTTTAACTCTAGCTCGATGAGTACCCCTGAATTTTGCCAGGGTTTTTGCATTAATTTAAAAGTGTTTGAGTCAGGCTATAAAATGATATCAAAATTATCACTCTACGTTAAATAACCTAGGAGTTATTCTCAATTGAACATCACCCAACATCACCACATCACATTTATATACAACGTTTATATGCAACACAGTTTTTCTGTAGTGTATTTAATATCAGCATTGCACCCGTGCGAAGCCGGGGCGGGTCGCTAGTATAATATAAATAAAGAATTGGTATCAAAATAACAGTTTTATTACTTACTAAATGTTTACAATTATATTATGATGGTCCCGAAAAATATTGCCTTTATTTAATTTTTTTGTCCGCCTTTTTGTACGAGGTTCGCTGGATGCGACGTACAGTGGTATAGTGGAGGTATCACAATCGATTGCAGCGCTCATGGTGGCAAACAGTAGAAATAAAACTTGAGAGGTGTCAAGGGACACCCGGATGGAACGAAGTTACTGTATACACTATACACTCAACAAAAATAATCGTCGCGACTCCACTCCACTCCACTGTTTGAGCTCTAGCACCATTTCGCAACGCGCGATAAGGAACTTCGTTCCAAAAAGTGTCGTGACATCTTTTCGTAAGATTTTTTTCCGTCTAGCCCCTTTCACAACGCGCGATAAGGAACTTCGTACCTAATAATATCCAGTATATTTTTTCAGGCTACTTGGGCTCATAGACATATACCTTATAGACTAACATACTCTGTCGGCTGCCAATGTCGAAAAAATCTGTTACGACAGTTTTCTATGCGTATTTTTTTTATTATCTACTAATTCCACTAAAATACGCTATAGTTCACAGCAGTTATTGTGTGTGTACAAACGACAGCAGGTCAACCTACCCGATCTGTTCAATTTTACCATTAATCGAACTTCAATGAATCTTCTATTGTGATAAGGTTGTTAAGGGCGCATTACCAGAAAGTTGACAACGTCGCTAATAGCTGTCAAATATTTACAAATTTTAATTTATTTGGCTAAGTTACTGTATGAAAATAAGAAATATGGTTCTGTAGCATACGGTGCAGGAATGCCCAGCTTGGGCGGAGCACCGCCGTGTCCTCACCGCGGCGATAGGCGGAGACCTCTCGCGCCCGGCATTGGTTGCGGCCATGCTGCGGGGCGAGACGGAGTGGGAGGCTGTCGCCTCCTTCTGCGAAGCAGTCATGCTCGCGAAGGAGGAGGCGGGCCGCTTGAGGGAGAGGATACCGTCCTCCCTCCGCCCGAGACGCAGTGGTAGACGCCCACGGCGACGGATGTCGCGGGACGATCTCCGGCCACCGTAGGCGCGGGCATGCGGGCGGCGAGTAAAGGGCAACTCGCTGCCCGACCAAGGACCATGCCCGGGTCGACGGCGCGTTGTGTCCCACGCGCGCCTCAAGGAGCGTCAGCATAGTGACGGGGCCCCCCTATAGAGGGCCACAGTCCTGCCGGGGTTGCGGGACATACGTATACCGCGACCCCGGCACACAAAGGGCTACCGAAGGACACCGTGGATTTTAGTCAGTACAAGTCTGACAGTCCCTCCCGCCCTGCCCGGGGTTGGAGGACCCATTTGATGATTTTGCCACGTAAAAAAAAAAAAAATATGGTTCTGTAGTAGTAGTGGGGATTCGCGGAAAAAAAAAAAAAAAAAAAAAAAAAAAAAAAAAACAAAAGGTTTTGCCATGCTCTGATCACGTTTCTGCAGTCCGTTTTAGCGTAGGATGCGTGGTTCTGGAGTTATACAAATCAATTAACTGTTATCTCATTGATTTCCGGTGGTCCTGCACCCTCATTAGCGCACCATTGTTCGCCTAATCCTCTTATCTATTGTACTTCGAACACCCTAATTACGGTTGGTTTGGTGTTCTTATCTATTACTCATTGTTAACCCTCATTATGTCTGCATTTCTATGTCATCAATAAAGCACGTTCCTTCATTTTTACTTCGACATTTTATTACTTTTTTTCCTACAAATGTTCGTAAAACTATGCATTGATCATCCCTGAAACTATCGCGGGTTCTGGCGCAAATATCATTGTACAGTGTCCATTGAACATCCCTGAAACTATCGCGGGTTCTGGCGCAATAAAACATATTCCTTCATTTTTATTTTGAAATTTTATTACTTTTTTTCTACAAAATATGAGCGGAACATCTCATCCACAAAAATATCATTGTAGAGTGTGTTCCCAGTAAATATGTTCGTAAAACTATGCATTGAACATCCCTGAAACTTAAATAGCAAATACATTAAGCAATATTCACCACAAACTGAAGTCCAATCATTCTGAATCCTATCAACATTCCAGTCCCATCTCTTACAATTCCTTTTCAAAAACTGGAGATGATATCGCTCAGGTGCTCGTCCATATGAATCAAAATATTGACCGATGCCATTCGTATCGATATGTACAGCTACCCAGTGTGAACCTGGTTTATCATCCGCATCCGAATTGCATATTATATACGTTGGTACATGTGTATACATAGGTAGTCTATTAGCAGCATAAACATTATTTTGTAGACTGGGATGAATCTTTTTCATATGTTGTTGTAATTCTAGTGTATCCATGATATTACTGTTATTAGCAGATTATTACACTACCAATCTATTCAATGGTTGTCATAGGAATGTTCAATTATAGTGAGTCACAAGCAGGTTGATGCCTGTAGGAACGTGAGATAAGTTTGTTGACTCATAGAGTTACAATCAGTTTCGTTGTACTTAGGAATTTGTTTTAGATAAGAATGGTGCTATATAAGATCGAACAGTTGCAGTCATGCGTCTACCAATACTACGTTTGTGTTACTTCAACTCATCAATGGCCATGGAGGTAAGTGTTTATTCTATTGACAAACTTACTTGTATTTGTACTGTGTACTGTCTTTCCTAACGTGTGTGTGTCAGATTAAGTGTAAACAAATTGATATTAACGTGATAACTCTGTTGTTGCAGAGATCATTCAGCTTCGCAGACGATATTGAAAATACCTATAAACAGTATTACTACTCACCACTCTCTCCTCAACACGAAGAAAAGAGTGATGACATCGTCGTTAATAACACAGACGATAGTGGAAAAAGGAAATCGCAGCCGATTGATCAATTTTTTGAAGTGGCACCAAAAATAAAAAGGAAGAAGGTGCTATCGTCGACTGTGGCACGAGCTGCTAGAGATGGCGTATCATACATCTCTACAAATACTGACGACGGAGACCAAGCGACGCATCTCATAAAAATTGAAATGTATGATATGAAAAAACTATCCAAGATTCCAAATAGTGATCACTGGAAGCACGCTACCACGAGGATAAAATATTATACAAAGAATAATAGGGATAGCATCCTCGACGATACAAACAGCCTTGTATACAATATAACAAAGCATATTGCAGAAAGGGAAAAAGTTAAAAAATACTTTTTTAACAATGACACTCATTAGTGGATTAGTGAATGTGATTCTGTTTACTTAAAGTACTTCTGTGTACTCATTAGATTTTACATGACTTTCCTAATCCTTTGCTAGACTATATATTGGACATTATTTGAAATTGGACATCAGTTGCTCTACCAATACTTAACTGTTACTTATTATAAAGATGGAAAACTTCAGTGAAATGTGCACCAGTGCTTTCTTTTCCGCAACCATTGAAGAGAATGTAGAACAATCCAACAGCGAATTCAATCAGGAGCTGTCTAAAGTTGGTGATGAAATGGAGAAGCGTGAACTGTTCGATTCATCGTATGATGATGACTTGTATAATCAATGTTTGATGGTTGAAACAACGTTGATGTAAGTATTAGAAGCACAAACTCAATAAGAAATATTATTGTAGTAATGTTTTATTTTAAGATTTGTCTAATAATTTTCTTTTTTGTTACAGTCAACAACAAGTTGGAAGAGGTATCAAACGAGGTATCACTACTGATGAAAATAAGGTTACCAAGAAAGCAAAATTTGATGAAGGAGCTTCTACATCATCAATTGAAACCAATGACGTGGACAACAATAAGGTGGAATGTGATACATGTCATGTTTATATTAATAAAAGGTATCTAAACAACCATTTAAAAAGCAATACACATAAAAATAATCTTTTAAAATCACATAATTCATTAACAAATGTTACAGTTGTTGAAACCGCTTTTGGCAATCGAATTTTAACATATAGAATTAATAGTAAAACACTTCAATCGGCACAATATTTTGAAACACCGGAATCGTTTTTAAATTCGTTAAAAATCGATATCTTATTTTTGATAAATGAATGTATTCAACAACATACAATTTTTAAAATAAACTTCATATTGCATGCTGATTTCATACAACAAACTAAAGATATTAAAAATACGTTTGATTTTCAAACGTTTAATTACATAATTTGTCAGGGAGATGACTTAAATATTTTTTATTCATCATTAATAGACACTGTAGTCGGTAAAATTTGTCAATTTGAAAAAAAGATAGTGGTTGGAGTCTTAATCAAATTAAATACATAGATATGAATGTTAACAAATTCAACCCCCTACGCGGTAGTTCATATATCGATCTTCCTCAAGATATTAAATCAAAAAAGCTGTAATCAATGTTAAAAATAATGATAATATGTGTTTCAAATGGGCATTACTCTCTGGTTTATATCCTGTATGTAAAAGTGTAGATCGGGTAGCATCTTACGCAATTCATGGAAATAAACTAAAATTTACTGGTATTTCTTTTCCGGTTAAAATTGCAGATATATCAAAAGTAGAGAAATTAAACAATATTAGTATTAATGTTTTTGGCTTAGAGTATAATAAAGAAAAAAAGTGTAATTCTGTTGTAGGTCCTTTATATTTAACAAAATGTCGTACACCTAATCATATTAACCTACTATATATATCGAATGGTACTAACAATCATTACTGTTATATTAAAAACTTATCGCGACTAGTTAGTTCACAAATATCAAGACAACATCGTGCAGTTTATATATGTGATTCATGTTTACTTCATTTCCCATCAGAGGAAAGACTTAATAACCATCAACAATATGATTGCGCTCACATTTGTTCGGAATTACCAAACGGTGAGGATTCCAAAAAGGATTGGTTTGGTAAAGCAACCTCAAATAATAAATTAAAATTTGATAAATTCGCGAAAAAGTTTGAAATGCCCTTTGTGGTTTATGCAGACTTTGAGGCATTTTTGAACCCGATAGAATCATGTAGTAACGATCCATCCAAGCCTAGTACAATTAACATTCAAAAACATGAGGTGTATAGTTTTGGATATTACATTAAATGTTCATATGATAACAGATTATCAAAATATGAGACGTATAGTGGGTCAAACTGTGCACAAGTGTTTATGAATCGCCTTTGTGAAGATGTGAAAACAATAGTTAAAAAAAATAGTTTCCAAAAATGTCCCGTTCCATTATCAGATGAAGATAAAATAAAAATTTCAAATTCAAACATATGTCATATTTGTGAAACTGAGTTAAATGAAGATCTTTTTTACGATTTTGATTGGCACACTGGCAGTTTTAGGGGTGTTGCACATCAAGTGTGTAGTTCTAAGTACAGAACCCCTCGTCATATTCCAATATTTTTACATAACCTCAGTCACTACGATGCTCATTTCATTGTCCATGCATTAAACCTCGATGATGGTAAAGTTGAAGTTATTCCACAAAATAAAGAACGATACATATCATTTTCAAAACAGTTAACAATAAATAATCAACCAGTAAGTTTAAGATTCGTAGATTCATTGAAATTTTTATCGTGCAGTTTAGATCAACTAGCTAAAAATCTTAATGATGATCAGTTCACAGAGCTAAAAAGGAACTATCCTAATAATGAAGACTTTTCACGTTTAAGACGGAAAGGTATTTATCCTTATGAATTTATGTGTAATAGTGATTGCTTGAAACATCCATCACTTCCTGATCAACACCAATTTTATAGTTCACTCACAGATTCAAATATTTCAAATGATGATTATAATCACGCAAAAGATATTTGGCAACATTTTATGTGTAGTAGTATGTCTGATTATTCCAATTTATATTTAAAAACTGATGTTTTACTTTTGACTGATGTATTCGAAAACTTTAGAAAGCTTTGTATAAAAACTTATGGACTAGATCCTGCTCATTACTATTATTATTATTATTATTCCATTTATTGCAGGCATCAATGGCCCATATAAAATATAATACAAAAATTAAAATAAAATAAACAATAAACTAATACATAAAACATGACAATAATAACTTAAAACTACGGCACTCGAAGTGACGGTGTCGTGTTACACTGCGCGGTGTCGCGTAGCCTGCCGCGAAAACGTCGGTAGACTACACCCTTCGGCCAAAACTCTTCCTTGAGGTACGTGTCGAGATGCTGTGTTGGGACCCGCACCACAAAAGAGTTGAAGCTGGTAATATTACGCGGCTCCAACTTCACGACCCTCAAGGTCCAATTGGTCTTCACTTTCACATACTCCACGATCTCCTCAACCTTCGTGGAGTGATGTAGTCGGGACACATACAGCAACGTCGTAGGTATCGCTGGACGTAGCAGCATATTTGGTCCTGTCAGTCCAGTACCGCATTGATTGCGACAAGTAGGCTTCTTCTTCTTCTTCTGAACTTTGATGAAGCCATCCTCATCACACTCTTGCTTCGCTGAACAGGGCTGTGTCGGATTCCTCGGAAGGATTTCACAGCGACGGTTCTGCTTTCCCCCTTTAGCTGGCTTGTTTGAGGCAGCAATTGCGGCGTAAGCTAGTTTGGGGGTCGACATAGCTACGCGGGTCGTGTTCTCTGCAGAGGGGCAGGGGGCAGCGGGGCTCGGTGCATCGCCCTCGACATTTGCAATCACTGACGAATCCAATTTCGCCGATGCAAAACTGCTGACGGATGCATTTTGTAATGTATTTGCACCGTGACGCTTGTGTACGTTGACTCCGTCATTTGACCTACTTTCCGAAACAGTACTGCGTAGCAACACCATCTCGGCACGTAGTTCTTGGATGGTACCTTCTGACTTCTCCAACTTACACTGCACTTCGGCCAGGCTTGACTTGAGAGATGTAATATCCTTCAGCAGCCTGGTGACATCTACGTGGTCGAATGTGACGGGCGGTAACTTATGTAGCTCCTTCGCTACGAAAGTCGGCACGTCGTCAGGGTCGGTCACCTTTAAAAAGGTGATGATGTCTTGGACGCTCTTCTCGGTACCATCTCTCCTCCGAGATGGCATCTCACTGAGCTTCCCAGTCGACTGGAACAGTAACATCTTGCCTCTGCTAATCTCGTCTTGCATAACTGCATGATGCTCACCTCGTCCATAGTATCGATGGCATTCTGTATGAATGCCAACAGCTCGTTTGCAATAAGTTGTTGCGAACTCATTGCGAAATGTCAGGCAGCAACTAAAGCCGCGCACTGTGCGTACAATTATGACAACACGTCCGTATTCGAGCGCGCATCGCACTGCACTATACTGCCCCAGGTTTAAGTTGGGATGCAATGTTAAAATTTACCAAAATAGAATTAGAATTGTTAACGGACTATGACAAAATTGCTTTTTTTAAAGCCGGTATTAGAGGGGGTGTATCTCAGTGTAGCAATCGTTTTGCTAGAGCAAATAATAAATTCATGGAAGATTATGATAGTGAAAAACCTAATTCATATCTAACATATTTCGATGCGAATAATTTATATGGTTGGGCAATGTCTCAATCTCTTCCTGTTGGTGGTTTCGAATGGATAGATTCTAATACAGATTATAATGTGTCGGATAACTCTGATTTCGGTTATGTTTTAGAAGTTGATTTGGAATATCCTGATGAACTTCATAATTTGCATTCTGACTTTCCGTTATGTCCTGAAAACATATGTGTGGGTAATACTAAAGAAACTAAATTAGTTCCTAATTTAAATAATAAAAATAAATACATCATTCACTACAGGAATTTAAAACTATGCATTGAAATGGGGATTAAATTAATTAAAGTACATAGAATTTTAAAATTTAAACAGAGTTCTTGGTTAAAGAAATACATAGACTTAAATAATAGTTTGAGAACGTTAGCTACATCAAACTTTGAAAAAGACTTTTTTAAATTAATGAACAATTCTGTCTTCGGTAAGACTATGGAAAATATTGAAAAAAGAGTAAACGTTAAACTACTAACTCACTGGGATAATCGTGGTAAAGTTTTAGGTGCTCAGGATTGGATTGCAAAACCAGAATTCCATAGTTTATCAATATTTTCAGAACATTTAGTCGCAATACAATTACGGAAAACAAAATTAATTTATGATAAGCCGATTTATTTAGGATTTTGTATTTTAGATATATCTAAGACCCTTATGTATGAATTTCATTATAACTACATGATTAAAAAGTTTCATAATAAAATTAAGTTATTGTACACCGATACCGATAGTTTGATATATCAAATTTTTACAGACAATTTTTATGAGGATATAAAACCAGATCTACTTCAATATTTCGATACATCAGATTACCCGGAAAATAATATTTACGGATATCCAAAAATAAATAAAAAAAAGTTAGGTTTTTTTAAAGATGAGAACAATGGTAAAGTATTGAAGGAATTTGTAGGGTTGCGATCAAAAATGTATGCCTTAGAAATAGAAGATAAATTTATAGCAAAGGCAAAAGGGGTTAACAAAAGTGTTACCAAAAAAATGAATATGGAAAATTACAAATCATGTTTGTTTAATAAAAATGTATTATATTGTAGTATGCTTCGATTTAAGTCAATCAAACACACTATTTTTACACAAAAAATAAATAAGTCATCTTTATCATATAATGATACCAAACGATGTATTATGAACAACAACATTGATACATTGGCTTGGGGACATTATAAATTACGCAAAGTGTAATACTTTTTACTTTTATTTCTGTGTGAATATACAAAATTTGTACTGATTGTTAAATTATGATATTACTTTATTGTTATAATTGTGATAGTTTATTACATATTTAAAATTTATTGTTTGATTGTAAATAATGTAAAAATAATTGTATTTTTTATTTGTGTGCTTAAATTTGATGTTTTGCAATATATATATATATAATTTTTACACCAACATTTTCATTTTTATTTCATCCCTTTAAAACTGTAGACGTGTGAAATGTTTCACTTTATCCATCCGTTTACTGCTATTGTGGCAGGACCAAGTGGATGTGGGAAGTCAAATTTTGTAACAAATTTCATAAAATCAGTTAAAGAAATATGTAATTGTGATTTTAATCAGATCACATGGTGCTTTGATGAAATGCAGCCTTTATATAATTTACCAAATGTTAACTATCATCAAGGAATTCCAAATCTTAATATGTTTGATGGTGAAAACCCACACCTTATTATTATTGATGATCTAATGAGAGAGTCTGATGGAAGAATTGTGGATATATTTACAAAAGGTAGTCACCACAGGAATCTTAGTGTATTTTATTTAACGCAAAATTTATTTCATCAAGGTAAAGGTCAAAGAGACATTTCTTTAAACTCAAGTTATATAATTTATTTTAAAAACCCTCGAGATAAAACTCAAATAAGATATTTAGCACGCCAAGTGTCACCAGATAACCCAAAATTCATTGAAGACGCCTACAGGGATGCAACTTTAGAAGCGCATGGATATTTAATGGTAGATTTAAAACAGAATACAAATGATTTTTGTCGTATCAAGACAAATGTATTCCCATTTAATGGTTACTGCACAGTCTACGTCCCCACGAAAGAGTTTAAATACACCAAGAATCAAACAATTCAAATCATTTCTAAATGATACATCGTCGACTCACAACGCTTAAACATTTCGTAAGAGTTTAAATACATCAAGAATCACACAATTCAAATCATTTCTAAATGATGCATCGTCGAATCACAACGCATAAACATTTGCTAAACGCTTTGCATACGCTTAAACCAAAATATCAAAGAGCGTTACTTAAAACGTGTGATGAAGAAGAAATAAATTGTATTTGTGAATGTATTCATAACGTTTTACAAGGAAAGATACCTCTTAAAGATCAAGATAAACAAAAATTGAATAAACACAAAAATATACTCCGTAAACTGGTGCATAAGTGTAAACATAAACTAAGAAAAAATATTATTATACAAAAAGGAGGGGCTTTCTTACCAATAATATTAGGTGCAATATTGAGTGGATTAGTAAGTGGACTAGCCAGTTAACATGGAAAATGCTAAGAAAATGATACTTATTGAACCTGGATTGATTGAAAAATTAAAACAAGAAAATAAGATTACTAGTAATTTGTCTCGACTAGATATTGAAATGCAAAATATTATGAATAGTAAGACAGAAGACCGAAAGAAGTGGATGTTATATTTACAAACACTACAAAGATACCTTCACTTTACCGAAGAGGATCGTCAACCACTCAGATTACCAATTTATTCTGATACATCTAATGAAGATTCAAATGGGTCAAAAATTGGTTTTAAAAATAAAGATAGAGATCTAAAAAGTTCAGTTGATGCTGAATCTTTGTTGGAGGAGAAAGGATCTATTAAAAGTATAGAAAGTGAGGCAAATCCACTGTATTCACCAACACAAATACTCAGTTTAATACCAAAAACTTATAATAAAAAAGGTGAGTCATTATTAAACTTAATTGGAACAAGTAAAAGTAAAATACGTTGGGATAATGAAGGCACAGTCATAATTGATAATGAAAAAATTCCAGGAAGTAATATTATCGATTTAATAAATGATTCACTTAGACCCTTAAAAAAAAGTGATCCGATAGGGTGGGATAGATTTGCTAAAGCATTAAAAGATATTAAAGTGCCACTTACTTATATTGGAAATCCAAAGAGATGTGAGTTTATTAACCAACTTCAAGCAAAAGATCTGAACAAAACATCTGAGATTGAAGTTCAAGAGTTTTCTACACCGAGCAGTGGAGATAAAAGATCTATAACTAAAATACGTAAAAAGATCGATTGGGAAAAATGGACCCCGTACTAGAAGAAATTAACAGGATTTATTATGATCCATCTAACCCCGCTGGTTTTGGTAGTATTGATAAATTATCAAAAGCTATGAAGGGTAAAATGGATAAAAAGCAAGTAAAGGAATGGTTACAATCACAAGAAACATATACATTACATAAACCCATTCGGAAAAAATTCCCGCGTAATAGGTACATTCTATCAAATATTAATGAGCTGTGGCAAGCTGATTTAAGTGATATGCGAACTTATTCTCAATATAATGATGGTTTCAACTACATACTTTGTGTTATTGATGTATTTAGTAAATATGCTTTTGCAAGACCAATGAAAAAGAAAAACTCAGAAACAAGTAAAGAATGTTTTGAAAGTATATTTACTGAAAGTAATTCAACACCTACTCACATACAATCTGATAAAGGTACAGAATTTGTTTCAAAAGATGTACAAAAATACTTTAAATCCAAAAAGATAAATTACTATACTACTAACAATCCTGATATTAAGGCTAGTATTGTTGAACGATTTCAAAGAACTCTAAAAATGAAAATGTGGCGTTATTTCACTCATAACAATACTTATAGATATATAGATGTTTTACAAGATTTAATATACTCTTATAATCACAGCATTCACTCGAGTATTAAAATGTGCCCATGTGATGTAAGTTCCAACAATATTATGACAGTTTGGACTAATCTTTATGATAGAGGGTCAAACAAACTTTCTTTAGAAAATCCAAAACCAAATTTCAACGTGGGTGATTATGTTCGAATAACTAAATATAAACATGTTTTCCAAAAAGGATATGAATCAAATTGGAGTGATGAAATATTTATTATATCTTCAATAATTGATAGATCTCCATGGGTTGTTTATACAATAACAGATTTACAAAATGAACCAATAGTTGGTACTTTTTATGAAAGAGAATTACAGAAGGTCACTTACAACCCCACCTCACAATATAAAATAGATAAAATAATTGGCACTCGTTATTCGGGTAACAGAAAAGAAGTATTAGTGAAGTGGAAAGGTTATCCAGATAAATTTAACAGTTGGATTTTAGCTTCTAGTTTAAAAGAAATATGAATAAAGAAAGTTTTTATTTAACTTTGCTTAGCAACAGTTCAATGGAATACTTTCCTGATAATAAGACCACAAATTTTTCAACAAAATTACCAAAAGCTATGAAATTAGAAGGTGAATGGTCGGTTGGAGTTGTCGAGTTTCAATATCCATGCACCATGTTTACTGTTCAAGATCATGAAAATGTTGTATACATCACAAAAACCATGTTAATGCCTAATGAAGATAAACCATCAAAAGTGTACTACAAAAAACATATTCCCGCTACCAACTACGATAACGTTGAACATATTTTAAATGCGTTAAATGGTATCAGAGAGAACTTGAAATTTCGTTATGATGAAATAACAAAATTTGTGTCTGTTTCTGTTTTGGATAAAAATATAACATCCGTAACATTATCACCCAAATTAAGTTTACAACTAGGTTATGAACCAAATACAAATCTCCTAGACAGAAATTTTGGGAAGTGTCCTGCTAATTTACACTTAGGGTTACCATCTCAACTATTTCTATATTGCGACATTATCGATCCCCAGATTGTGGGTGATGTTATGACTCCGCTATTAAGAGTAATTTCATTAGATCCTTCAAAATACATTTATGGTGCGAATAAAATGCACATTTTCTCTCCACCTCACTACTTACCTGTTATGCGAAGAGAATTCGATACGCTGGAAATAGATATAAGATCGAGCACAGGACAAAAAATACCATTCCAGTTTGGGACCGTGTGTATTAAACTCCATTTCCGCAAATTATAATAATGTATTCTCCTCATGATCATCATAAATGTCCATATGAAAATTATTATTCACATCAAGCTGGATCAGGAGTTGGAGTAATTTATAAGGGTTCACCATACCAACGCGGTCATGGTATTGGGAGCTTCTTAGGAGGGTTATTTAGATCAGTTTTACCTTTACTTTCAAGTGGTGTTCGAGTGGTTGGTAAGGAGGCATTAAACGCTGGAGTAGGACTATTATCGGATATGGTTCAAGCCCGTCCTATGGAAGCCTCAATAAAAGATCGTCTAAAGCAAGTTAGTACGAACTTAAAACGAAAGGCTGATGACAAAATTGATCGATTTAACATGACAGGATCTGGGTATATAACTAAAAGAAAACGATTGGCCTCGTTCATTCCACCACTAACAGCTAAAGTGAAAGCTACGAAAAAACTTGGTCTAAAACCAAAAAACATCAAAGATATATTTTCAAATTAAGTATGTCTTTCCTTCATAATCATTCTTGTGAGTGCGTTAAGTCAGAATTAGATTTGTTTGCATTACCGTCTACACAAACAAGCATTGAAAATGGATTGTGGATTCACTATAAACCAATTTCATCTCTTGCTGATGATGGACCTATCGAGTTTCAAGTTCCTGGAACCGGCGATGACTACATAGATTTGTCTCATACATTACTCCACATAAAGGCAAAAGTATTAAATCAAGATTCAACAAACTTGATATCAGCTACAGCAGTAGCACCCGTAAATAATTGGTTGCATTCACTTTTTAGTCAACTCGATGTTTATTTAAATCAAAAACTTGTATCACCACCTAATAATACCTATGCCTATCGAGCATACATGGAAACCCTTTTAAACTATGCTCCTGCTGCTAAACAATCTCATCTTACTTGTAGTCTTTGGTATGATGATACAGCAGGAAAAATGGATTCCACAGATGGTAAAAACATAGGATTTGTTAAAAGACAGGAATTAGTTAATGAAAGCAGGGAAATAGAAATGATTGGTCATCTTCATGGTGACATTTTCAATCAAGATAAATTTTTAATTAATGGCGTTGAAATGAGTGTAAAATTAGTTCGGTCAAGAGAGAGTTTTAATTTAATTGCTGGGTCAAATGATGTAAAGTTTAAAGTTTGCATTACGGACGCAACTCTTATTGTTCGAAGAGCACGAATTAATCCAAGTGTATTACTCGCACATCAGAAAGTTTTAGCTTCTACCACTGCTAAATATCCTATTACTCGTGCTGAAGTTAAAGTTTTAACAATTCCATCAGGTGTTCAAGGAAAAACTCTTGATAATATATTCTTAGGACAGGTACCCAAAAGATGTATTATTGGATTTGTGAACAATTCCGCATTTAATGGCTCACTTACTAAAAATCCATTTAACTTTGAAAACTATGGTATTAACTCTTTCAGCTTATACATTGATGGTCAACAAATACCTTCAAAAGCTTTGCAACCATCTTTTAATAATAATATATTTACATCGGCATATCATACTCTATTCTCGGGGACTGGTATTCACTTTCTTAATGAAGGAAATGCAATCTCTCGTGAACAGTATGCCAAAGGCTACTGTCTTTTAGCATTTGATTTAACTCCTGATTTATCAGCTAACTCATCAGCTCATTGGAATCTCATAAAGCATGGTAGTGTAAGATTGGAAGTACGATTTGAATCCTCACTAATACAAACAATTAACTGTATTGTTTATGCTGAGTTTGATAATATTATTGAAATAGATAAAAATAGAAATGTTACTGTAGACTATAGTAGTTAAGGTTATAAAGTGTGTTGTGTTTTAGATTTATGTGTTATGCTTAATGCATTTTGTGTATATGTAACTAAAGGAAACATTATAAAATTAAATAAAACAAATTGTATGCAATGTATTATTTTTTATTTCTTTATAAACTCCCTATTTAATCTTATACAAAACACTGTTCGAGTTTAAGCTTTACATAAGCACACTGACTAAACCACTGAACATGCTGCTGCCAAGGATCATCGTCATCTTCCCAATCTTTTAAACCACCACCACAATGGAAACACTTGGTCCTGTCTCCATGGCCAGTATAAAAGAAACCGGCTTCTGCAAGATCTTCAGGCTTCTGTTGCATAACGAGAGGCCAGTTTTCGAAACTGATCAGCCGTCTAGATTTTGAACTGAAAAATGGATATTCAGCTCTTGGGTACTGCATATTCTTCACTTTTTCTTCTCCAATCAATTTTGTAGTTTTGCTTTTCCATGAAGTGTTCTGTACACGTATACCACACTCATCTCTTCCTTCTGCTCTTGTTTTTCTCTCAGCATCACAAGACGACAGCTCCTTGGATCTAATGAGTACACAGAAGTACTTTAAGTAAACAGAATCACATTCACTAATCCACTAATGAGTGTCATTGTTAAAAAAGTATTTTTTAACTTTTTCCCTTTCTGCAATATGCTTTGTTATATTGTATACAAGGCTGTTTGTATCGTCGAGGATGCTATCCCTATTATTCTTTGTATAATATTTTATCCTCGTGGTAGCGTGCTTCCAGTGATCACTATTTGGAATCTTGGATAGTTTTTTCATATCATACATTTCAATTTTTATGAGATGCGTCGCTTGGTCTCCGTCGTCAGTATTTGTAGAGATGTATGATACGCCATCTCTAGCAGCTCGTGCCACAGTCGACGATAGCACCTTCTTCCTTTTTATTTTTGGTGCCACTTCAAAAAATTGATCAATCGGTTGCGATTTCCTTTTTCCACTATCGTCTGTGTTATTAACGACGATGTCATCACTCTTTTCTTCGTGTTGAGGAGAGAGTGGTGAGTAGTAATACTGTTTATAGGTATTTTCAATATCGTCTGCGAAGCTGAATGATCTCTGCAACAACAGAATTATCACGTTAATATCAATTTGTTTACACTTAATCTGACACACACACGTTAGGAAAGACAGTACACAGTACAAATACAAGTAAGTTTGTCAATAGAATAAACACTTACCTCCATGGCCATTGATGAGTTGAAGTAACACAAACGTAGTATTGGTAGACGTATACAATCCACTGTGGTCAAACGACCATAGACTGACTGCATGACTGCAACTGTTCGATCTTATATAGCACCATTCTTATCTAAAACAAATTCCTAAGTACAACGAAACTGATTGTAACTCTATGAGTCAACAAACTTATCTCACGTTCCTACAGGCATCAACCTGCTTGTGACTCACTATAATTGAACATTCCTATGACAACCATTGAATAGATTGGTAGTGTAATAATCTGCTAATAACAGTAATATCATGGATACACTAGAATTACAACAACATATGAAAAAGATTCATCCCAGTCTACAAAATAATGTTTATGCTGCTAATAGACTACCTATGTATACACATGTACCAACGTATATAATATGCAATTTGGATGCGGATGATAAACCAGGTTCACACTGGGTAGCTGTACATATCGATACGAATGGCATCGGTCAATATTTTGATTCATATGGACGAGCACCTGAGCGATATCATCTCCAGTTTTTGAAAAGGAATTGTAAGAGATGGGACTGGAATGTTGATAGGATTCAGAATGATTGGACTTCAGTTTGTGGTGAATATTGCTTAATGTATTTGCTATTTAAGTTTCAGGGATGTTCAATGCATAGTTTTACGAACATATTTACTGGGAACACACTCTACAATGATATTTTTGTGGATGAGATGTTCCGCTCATATTTTGTAGAAAAAAAGTAATAAAATTTCAAAATAAAAATGAAGGAATATGTTTTATTGCGCCAGAACCCGCGATAGTTTCAGGGATGTTCAATGGACACTGTACAATGATATTTGCGCCAGAACCCGCGATAGTTTCAGGGATGATCAATGCATAGTTTTACGAACATTTGTAGGAAAAAAAGTAATAAAATGTCGAAGTAAAAATGAAGGAACGTGCTTTATTGATGACATAGAAATGCAGACATAATGAGGGTTAACAATGAGTAATAGATAAGAACACCAAACCAACCGTAATTAGGGTGTTCGAAGTACAATAGATAAGAGGATTAGGCGAACAATGGTGCGCTAATGAGGGTGCAGGACCACCGGAAATCAATGAGATAACAGTTAATTGATTTGTATAACTCCAGAACCACGCATCCTACGCTAAAACGGACTGCAGAAACGTGATCAGAGCATGGCAAAACCTTTTTTTTTTTTTTTTTTTTTTTTTTTTTTAGGATGGGTGGATCAGTTCGTGGGGCTCTGGCGCGGGGCTCTGGAACGTGCGCCAGAACCCGCGAATCCCCACTACTTGTAGTGCACTAGAAAATTGATATAGGAATGCAATTAAAACACTAAATTTGATGTTGTAACCGTTTCAGGTATAAAAAAGGCATTTGGAAAGTTTCCAAATGCTTTTTTACGTTTAAATCTATATATTCGGTGTTACGATATTAATTGTAGCACTCCTTAATCAATTTTTTTGTGCACTACAGAGCCATATTTATTATGTTCATACAGTAAATTTGTAAAATTAATTAAATCTTGTAAATATGTATTTGACAGGCATTTGCGACGTTGCCAATTTTTAGAATAAGCGCTCTTAATCTAAACTTTGTCAGATTTAGGTAGATTATGTGGTGGCGTCTGTACAACACAAAGAGATTTAAAAGAAACTATAGAGCGGGCATTGAGAAGATTGTCATACAAAATTGTTGATGCCATGCGTCAGTAGCACAATCTAAGCGTTGCATAGCAACGCGACTACTAAACTGAGAGATTTTTTACCTATTGGTAAAAAGTTTTGGATCACAAATTTCTTTGTGATGTCCCGTCTATTGCTCGTATATAGTTTAATGTCTTTGGTACAACATAACACCACCTGCAAGAACTCGTACTGTAGAAATACATAGTTAAGTTTTACCGATTCCCAAAGCAGAAAAATTCAAAATAGATGTATTTCACGGTAAATGACTTTTTCAATTGAATAACATGCGAGAGCGATAAGGACTCATGTCAATCAACATTATTATTGAAGGTAAGCAATTAACTCGATACTTTTAATTTTCCAGTATTCATAATTCCGGGGTCGCGGGACGAACGAGCAACCGTGACCCCCGAACGTTAAGGGCTATTGAAGGACACAAGTAATAGTAGTCTGACAGTCCCTTCCGCCCTGCCCTGGAAGGACTTATTTGATGATTTTACCACGTAAAAAAAAGTATTCATAATTCAGTGCTACATTATAAATAATATTATACGTCAATATCGACATCAAACATTGCAAACGCGCATGTAACTACGGTTTTTTTATGTTGATAGGTCCCTTGAGAGTAGTTAACACCCAAGTTTGCAACATTGAAAACCCTGTGCTGCCAATGTTGTTGTCGAATTAAAATCCGTTCAGTAGTTTTTGTGTGCCTCATGAACCGTGATAGCTAGAGAGTTGAAATTTTCGTGAGAACTTCTGTTGCCGCTATGACAAAACATACTAAAAATGGCAAAAAAACATATCTGTTGTTCGACTCGCACTTGGCCGGTTTTTAGCATTTTTTGTTATAGCTGCAATATACATACATCATCTGTGAAAATTTAAACTATCTAAGTAACAAGCACAAATCCTACTACTATTATAAAGGCGAAAGTTTGTAAGTATGGATGTATGGATGTTTGTTACTTTTTCACGCAAAAACCACTGAACGGATTTGGCTAAAATTTGGTACACAGATTGTTTATAACCTGGATTAACACATAGGATAGCTTTTATCCCGATTTTATGTTCCCGTGTGATAATTTTCCAGTTGTAGCGGGTGAAGCCGCTGGCAACAGCTAGTATTATAATATGTGTAATACTCTTCAATTTCAGTGTATGGAAATGGGCCTTTATGACCTGAATATTATAATTAAAATAATATTTTTACTGTGGAACGTCAAATTGTTTTTATTAATATGTAAGTGTTATTTCAATTTTTTACCGAATTCAAAAAAAGAAGGATTTCACAATTCGCTGCAAGTTGTTCAGTTTTCCGGATTCTCGATGACGCCTGGACCGATTTGGAAAGGGTTTTTTTTTGTTTGAAAAATTACTTCATAGAGAAAAAGGCCACGATATTGTCGGTGCATCTACTGGGAGTCATTCTTTGTTAGCAGCTTACACATCAATTATATGTGTCACATAAGATAAAATTCTATATCACTCAGCTGCTCCAAACAGGCCCAAATGGAAAATCAACGGGAGAAAATAATAAAGAAAAGGCCCCCCTAGACAAGTTGCAAACGATAATCGTTAACGCTCTGTTCTTATCTCCCCAATAGATTTTCAACCTTATTCCTTCGAGTCTTTAGTTGAAAATCAATTTAGGATTTCTAAGCGTTAGCGACTGGAACGAACGACAACGCCATGAAATCTTCAATAGATTTTCAACTAAAGACTTGAAGGAATAAGGTTGAAAATCTATTGGGGAGAACCGAGCGTTAACGATTATCGTTTGCGACTTGTCTAGGGGGGCTGATATTAACAAGTTTTTTTTAGCGTTACCTACTAAATGTGTAAACGGGAACAGTACATCACCAAGTAGCCCAATCACACAATGGAACAAGATCGAGCCGAAGCGTCGTCAGCATGATTTTGGATTCATGACCCCACAAACAAGTAGAGGTGTTTCAATGTACGTATCATAAAATTACTGCTTACAAAAAAAAAAAAACATTATAGACTGTAGTTATATATTTTTATACGCAATAACGCCTGCGTCGCGTCTTCGCAAAAGATATTTGAAACACTAATACAGCGTTCAAAAAACAAGGGAACTCGAAATTCAGCTTCGAGAGAAGTGATTGCGATGGCCTAATTGGTTATGGTGTCTGGTCTGGAGTACTTATCCAGAAGACGCAGGTTCGAACCGTGCTCGCAGCTGAATTTTTCATTTCTTAAAAAATAATATAGACTGTATCAGGGTGTCTACTTTCTAAGTAGCTTTCCTGTTATTACAACATTCCTGACCAGGAATCGTATCCGGTGTTTTTCTCACATGCCAGAAGTTCTGCCTACGCTGCGTCCGGTTCGCCACTCGAGAGCTTTTCTTCCCCACTAGTTATCAGTGCCGTGGCGATGTAGCCTGTCCATTGCCACTTTTATTTGCAAACAAGAGCAATGTCGTTGACTTTCTCACACGATAAAACACTATAATTATTTTTATTCTAACAGGATGTATGGAAGAGTAAAAGCAAGGACAAGGCGTAGGCGTACCACAGCAATTTACGATTCGGCCATCGATCCCTGTGATTATTTGGCTAAAACTTGTTTGAGAGCATATCAGTAAGTATTATTTAAAATATTTCCCACTTCGTTTTCAAATAGTGCTTTAATTCATATGCCAAGGATAATGGGGTTCCTTTGAAACCAGAAGATGGCCACTTGTTCTTAACAAAAATGATAAAAATATTGAAATATGTCTCAAAACATTCATTGTTAAGGCTGTTTTTATTTTCTAGAACGGGAAGAGTTTGCGGCCGTACAATTTATAATTTATATTATAATTTCAAGAGCTACTGCCTATTAGACTACGCCAACTGTATGCAGAGATTTAATAGTATGTATACTCTCCAGCAAAATAGCATACCTTAGAGACTGTCCACATCTCAACGTCACGACGTCGTCAACGTGAATTCTGATACATCCTTCAATAGGCGCGTACACACAGAGCAAACAGCCTCGCGAGGCAATTTCCTCGCGCGGCATATAGTCCAGTCATTAAAGCCTAAACCCGAAAATAATTAGTAACACGCTGAAATTTTAAGGGGATTATTAAAAAAAAATGAAATTATTTAATCACACTGGTGAAAAAAAATTGTAACTCGCTGTAAATAAGTTGTTTTTACCGTTTCGTAAGGTATATCAAATTTGCAGCGTTTTACAACAAATTGAACATTGTTTATTATTAAAAAAACAGTGCGATATACGTTACGAAACGGTAAAAACAACTTAATTACGAATTTACAGCGAGTTACAAATTTTTTTCACCCGTGTGATTAAATAATTTCATTTTTTTTAATAATAGACAATGTTCCGTATGTTGCAAAACGCTGCAAATTTGATACACGTTACAAACCGGTAAGAACAACCTAATTCCAAATTTGCAGCGTGTTACTAATTTTCTTACCCTTGTTTTTAACTAATTGCACTGTTTTAAAAAAAAAAACAATGTTCCGTATGTTGCAAAACGCTGCAAATTTAATACACGTTACAAAACCGTAAGAACAACCTTATTTCAAATTTGCAGCGTGCTACTAATTTTTTTGGCAAAGTTATTAGCAAAAAACACCTTTTCACCCCTTTTCAACCCTTTCCGTACACCCCAGAACGCTGCAAAATCACCCGGTATGTTATTTTACCTTCCTTAAGAACCCCCTAAAATTTCAGCAAGTTACTAATTATTTTCGGGTTTTGGCTTTAATGACTGGACTAATATGCCTCGCGACGTTGCTCGCTCTATAAAGACGCACCTGTAACCTACATCGGTCTCGTTCTTTTTACAAGGCACAGCGACGTGCAACGTTGTTGCGTCGTGACGTGCATTTTTAGGTTACGTTAACGTGAATTTGCACGTTATCGCACCGTTTCATGTTGACGAGACGCTGTAACGTGGAGATGTGGACAGGCTTTAGTGTCTATTTTCCGGTGAACGAAAATTTAGTAAAATGCAAATACATACGCTAGACGGAGGCATTCTCGTTTTACACGATTTTGAAAATAAGTACTTTTATGTTCTTATATTCACCCTTTGAGTCAAGTAACATGCGTCATTATAATTCTCTATTTAATTAGTATTATAAACGCCAAAGTCAGTTTGTTAATTTGTAGTCTGCGGATTTGTAGTAGCTATACAGGTCATAGGTCAGTCTAAATACGGGTTTTATTTTTTACATTTCTTCGTACACATCTGTACTACAGTTCTTATAAAATTATTTATTAATATACACACATCAAAAGTGTCTAGGGATCAACATATATTTTTGCAATAACTTTTCTCCTGATTGATATTAATTAAAATGTTCTTTAAGGATTCATCAAATAAAGTGTTATCGTTTGTCACAGTAACGATAAACCAAGTCACCTTTGCATTCATAAAGAAATTTGCCATTTTCCTAATAAAGGGATTTTTGACATTTGAACCACTAACATTAAAGTTCGAAAAAAAGACTGAAATAACAGTTTTCTTTAAAAATTTATTGGGTAACTTAAACAATTAATAATCCGTGTTTCTACCGCGAACACTAACAACACAAGAACATCGGTTTGGCATACTCAAAATGAGTTCATCCAAATCACGCTGTGGAATGGCCGCCCATGTTCGTTGCAACAACAAAAAAAGGTCTTCTTGCGACTGGATACCCTCCATATTCGGCAGAGCTCTTCTCTGTAGCATATCCCATGCATGCTCAATTGGGTTCAAGTCTGGCGACTGAGCAGGCCAGGGCAGGACATTGATGTTAGCTGCGGCGAGAGTCTGTCTTACAACTCTTGCGGTGTGCGGTCGTGCATTATCATGCATTAACTGAAATAAGGGACCGATTTGCACTTGTAGAGGAACGATGACGTCTGATACAATCGTCTCAGCATAAATTTGAGCGTTGAGGTTGCCTCTGATCCAAATCAACTCAGTTCTTCCGCCGATCCAAATACCCGCCCATACCATGATGGTTCCACCACTATAAGGATGGACTTCCTGGCAGGATTTTAATCGCTGTTGGCGTCCAGGGGTTCTCCAGTGTCGTATACGTCTTGTATCCGGTCTCATACCAAAACGAGACTCATCAGAAAAGCACACGAAACGCCATTGTTCTTCTGCCCAATTTCTGTGTTCAAGAGCCCCATTGATATCGAATCCTACGATTGTGCATTGCTATAGGTGGTACCCGTAGCGGTCTTCGGGAATGAAGGTTCACTTCATGCAAGCGGTTTCTGACTGTTTGGTCGCTAATTAAGTTCCCTGAAGAGTGATGAAGCCTCACGGCTAACATCATGGCGGTTATTGTTGGAGCTCTTCGAGTTAAGATTTGAATGTATCGGTCTTGTCTCCGTGTGGTGCAGCGATACCGTCCTCCATGGCGCTCAGCCACGGTACCAGTGCTTCGGTAACGTGTCCAAAGTCGACTGATAACACTCTGACTTGTATTCAGAGCTAAAGCCACAGTACGTTGCCGGGAACCAGCTTCTATCATTCCCACGGCTCTGAGCATTTCTTCCATGCTTAAATGACGTCGCCGCTCCATAATAACGTTGGTTTTAATCAGTAGTAGGGAAACAGTAGCACTAATAATGTCTTCAATGCGTTGTATGTTTTTATAGGGAAAATATTGACAGCTGATTTTCATCTTTTACTCGAATTTGATTTACAGTTCCTGATTCAAATTATGAAATGCACCAAAAAGGATCCATATAAATTTATAAAATCATAAATTTATTACAAAGCCACATCTCAATCTCAAGAAATCCGCATAAAAATGCTTGATCCCTAGACACTTTTGATGTGTGTAGTTATGCAGCGCGGCGCCGCGCCGCGCTACGTTGCGCTGCGTTGCGAAAGGTAAAGTCTTTCCGTGCAGGAAATAGAGTAGATTTTGAGTAGTTCTAATGAAATGTGCGCGCAGCGCCACGTCTCTGTCTGAGCTGACCCTTATGTAATAATCATATCTCGTTTGTTTGAGGAGCTCGTGGCTAAATAATCACAGCCGCACAGGCCGATCTTCCGGGTTAAGCCGCGCTTACCGAGGTTGGTCTGTGGATGGGTGACCATCTATCATAGCGAGTTTCCTCCGTGCCTCGGAAAGCACGTAAAGCCGTTGGTCCCGGCTGTCATTTGTAGATCTTTGACAGTCGTTACTGTTAGTCAGAAGCTCTAAAGTCTGACAACCAGTCTTACCATGGGGTATCGTATTACCCAGTTACTGGGTTGTGGAGGTCCTACAGGCAGTCGCTTCATGTAAAATACTGATATCCAGCTGAATCTGGTTTGACTGGAAGCCGACCCCAATATAGTTGGGAAAAGGCTAGGCAGATGATGATGTTTGGTCATCCATAACAACCGCTAGCAGCAAAACTAACTTACTATTTTTTTTTTTGACAGTGTGGCAAGCCATCCACATGGGAGATTGTATAGAAATTAAAAAGCTATCGAGCGAGCGCGGTAAGCACATGTTGATAATCATTTTGCGCAGTGACTGAGCGATTAGCCTACTGCGCAGCGTATCGTGCGTGGGTTCGAATCCGTACGGAAAAAATATTAGTGTGACCTAAAAGTAGTTGTTCTTTACGCACCAGACGCGCAACGTTTTTTTTTTTAAATACAAAATAAGCTGCAAAAACTTTTCCTTCACCTTATTTTATGTGGATCGACTACTTCAATCAGGCCTTCTGACTGTCAAGGATCTGCAAATGACAGTCGGGGCGAACGGCTTTTTTTGCTTTCCGATGCAAGGAGGAAACTCGCTATGATAAATGAGCAGCCATCCATACATAATATTAATAATATTCCACAACTATCACACAACGCCATCTAGTCCCAAGCTAGCAGAGCTTGTGTTATGGGAAGGACAACTGATAAACATACTTATAATTTTTTAAATACATACATATTATAGATAAATTACACCCAGACACAGAACAAAAAAATGATTATGCTTATCACACAAACATTTGTCCTGGGATGGAAATCGACCCCCGGCAGCGTATTTCCAAAACCTATACTATTTCAGTCACGAGTCGGACTCTACTCGATTAGCTTTTGTTTGTGCATATTTCTCAACAAAACCTAATCTATCTCAGTAAAAAACTTGACTCAAATAGATTAGCTTTTGTTTGTTCATATTTCTCAACAAAACCTAATCTATCTCAGTAAAAAACTTAACTCAAATAGATTAGCTTTTGGTTTTGATATTTTCAAAGAAAATGCACGGACAAAATCTAGTACCATTTTAGTCAGGCACGAGTCAAACTCTAAAAAAAGACGATGTTTTGTTTATGCATGTCGCAGTGAAATGAGGAAATCAGGGATTTCACGAAATCCAATTATCAAGAAAAGTATCTAGTGATAATTATGACAAAAATACTAATATAAAGTCAGAGATCATGTCATTTCACTAAACTAAGTAAAATGTTGAAAACGTCGACGGAGCACCGCTTCGCGGTGCTCCTACTTCTGGGTGGTTTAAAAAAAAATAACCACGAAGGGGATGCCATCCCCATCTAACCTAACCTGTCCGAGTCGGGGTGCCCACAGTCGTATTTGCGATATTCAAGTACTACAAAATTTATGAAAAGTTAAATTCCGAGATAAATTTACTCATATAGCTAGTGAGCCTCTACTCGACAAGGTTTTGCTCGTACGTAATGTTTAAAAATAACTCGCCGAAAGTCTAGCTATTCGAGTGACATGAATTATATAGAACTAGGTTTTGTACGTACATTTTCTTTGAAAATATCAAAACAAAAAGCTAATCTATTTGAGTCAAGTTTTTTACTGAGATAGATTAGGTTTTGTTGAGAAATATGCACAAACAAAAGCTAATCTATTTGAGTCAAGTTTTTTACTGAGATAGATTAGGTTTTGTTGAGAAATATGCACAAACAAAAGCTAATCGAGTAGAGTCCGACTCGTGACTGAAATAGTATAGGCTTTGGAAATAGGCCCCCCGGCATAGCAATCAGGGTCACTAACCACTACACCACCGACCTTTAATTCTTTTTATTTTAACAGCGATGACTGAAGAAAGCTCCAAAATAATGGATGATATCTACATGGAAGTACAAGATCACGGAAACTAGTGAATAAAAAATTGCCATAAACCATTTGTTGACCTGTGTTACTTTCATAATTTAGAGCCCCGACACCCATTATTCAATATATTCGAGACCCCCCCACCAAAATTCACGGTATCCTTCAATAGCCCTTTACGTTTCGGGGTCACGGTAATTCGTGAGACCCACGACCCCGCCCCTTTGCTTTGGCCCTCCAAAGGGGGCCCATACGAGCCGGGCCGTTACGAGTTGTGGGTCGTGGGTTAGAACCCCGCCAAGCGCATTACTTTGTGTAACTTATTTCATCACCACTGCTCTCAAAACCGTGAAGGAAAACATCGGCATATCCTAGAACCAAAAATTTGAAGACATGAGACATCTACCAACGCGCAATAGGCCCGCGTGTGGATTATGGCCCACTCTCTCTCACAGAGAGGAGGTCTGTGTCCCAGCAGTGTGAAATTTTTAGGTTGATGATGATGACAAATATCTGTAAAGGCTGATAAGCTTTTTTTTACTGAAAGGGGGAGCTCCAGAATTTTCTGGATAAATCACGAGGCGACACGAGAGGCATCGAACGAAACTTTTTTTTTTTAACGTGGTAAAATCATCAAATGAGTCCTCGCACCCCGGGCAGGGCGGGAGGGACTGTCAGACTCTTACTGAGTAAAATCCACGGTGTCCTTCAATAGCCCTTTATGTTCCGGGCATGGTCCATGGTCGGGCAGCGGGTTGCCCTTTACTCGCTGCCCGCATGCCCGCGCCTACGGAAGCCGGAGATCGTCTGCCGACGTCCGACGCCGAACAAAACCGAGTAAAATATTATAAATTCCGAGACTTTCCTCTGTAAGATTGATAAATGTACGTATTTATGTCTGGACATTTTCCTTTTGAAATAAATATGGCATTTTAAAATAACAGATGGACTTTGTGCTGTAATACTCGTAGTATTGGTTTTGAATAAACGTATGCTGCAGTGTGTCGTTTCTTGGCAAAGTTAAAGTTCGTGCCTATTAATTATAAATAGGGTCTTTAACTGCATAAATAAATTTGAAATCTGTCTAGTCCGCCAGTTAAAGTTTTGTTTGTAGCATGGAAACTCAATTTTTTTAGCATTTTAAAATTATCAAATGCCATTTCGAGCCCATTTCGAGCAACTAATTAGTTTACCATTTTTTTTTTAATTATAATTATTATATTAAGATTTCCGGGTTTTCCTTTCATTTAATTTTTCAAGTTAGAGAGATTTCATCCTTAAAATTGACCCTAACGATCGATGCAATATAATAGCACAGGCTATACTTAATTTTTTCAGATATTATCCGGTTCAATTCCCGGGTGTGGGAGACGAGAATTTTCGAAAATCTTTGAATGCGGTTTGCTTTCTATTCAAAAATAAAGGAATGTTGCCTTTGAGTAAAATTTTCTATCTTCAGTATTAAGAGTACTTTCCCTCCAGGTGGCATTACAAAATTCCAGCCTGTATACACATAATATTGATTCTACACTATTCATGTGAACAAGTTGGTGACAGACGTACAGACAGACAGACGGCCAACGAAGTTTTAGTAATAGGGTCCCATTTTGATGTTCAGGCGGCACGTTAGCGCAGTGACTGAGCGATTGGGCTGTTGCGCTGAGTGTCACGGGTACGATCCCCGCACGGAACAAACGTCTATTGTATGATCTGCAAATAGTTATTCTGGGTCTGGGCGTTTGTGTTTGTGAGTTTATATGTTCGTTAACGCACCCACGATATAGGAGAAATTTCTAGTGTGAGGCAATGTATAAAAAAACACTTTGGTACTGAACTATAAAGGTAAGCGTCCACAGGTCGGCATCGTACGTATCGGAAGCATCGCATCAAACGGATTTCTGTATCGGCAGCGATCTTCTTGCCGATGCCACCTTCATTTGGATTTTTTTAGTGATCGTACGTTCGGAAAGAGTTTGTGAGAAAGGAGGAAAGCCATGCAGAAGTTGTTATTGCTTGTTTTTTAGCAGAAGAGGAATGCAAGAAAGAAAAAGAACAAAGTGATTCAGTAAGCGTGCGGGGCGCGTCCACTGTTCGGCATTCCCTATGACGTCATCGGTACGCATCGCATGTAGGCATTGCCGATGAGCCGTCCGTACGATGCGGATCAGTGGACGCTGTTGTATGAGTTTTAATACAAGGCAAGGTGAAGGAAGAAACGCTTGCGTGTCACCACTGCGACCATCGCCCGGTGGACACCGTGGAACACACGGTGCAGGACTGCCCTTTTGGACACCGCCGTGCCCAGCACCACCGTGTCCTCACGACGGCGATAGGTGGCGATCTCTGGTACCCGGCATTGGTCGAGGCCATACTGCGAAGGAGGAGGTGGGATGTGTGAGGGAGAGGACACCGTCCACCTCACGACCTAGTCTTAGTGACAGACGCAACGGGCAACGAACGTCTCAGCACGATCTCCGGCTACTCATTCGAGGACAGTTGAGGATTTTGTCACGGTAAAAGAAAACATAATGACCTCTTTGAAGGCCGTATAATTTTACATTAGGTACTTTTACGCATATCGAGGTTCTCAGCGGCTGCACAGAACTTACAATGCACTACAAAAGTAGGATTAAAAGTTTCAGAAATTCAATTATATCGAAACACTCGTATAGTTTTCAAGTTGAGTACATTTGAACTTCTGAAACGATTGGAACAATCCCATTTGTAGTTCAAACAATGGACGTTTTGTAGCTAGTGAATTTTAGAGGAAGTATACCGTTGTTGGGAAACTTGAACTGTTCCTTCAATACGCTATTTAACTCCAAAAAAATTAAGAAGTGCGAAATTTTGACCATAAAAAAGTAAGACAGGAAGTCGCTCCATATAAATTCGGGTATTCTGCTACATCCAGTTAGACTGGAAGCAGGGCCGTCTTAAGTCTATTCTGCGCCGGGGTGCGGGACTCAGCCTGCGCCCTCGTTTTTTTTTTTAGACTGCAGTATGAAAGGGGTCCTTTTTCATCATCAAATGAGTCCTCCCACTCCGGGCAGGTGGGAGGGACTGTCAGACTCGTACTGACTAAAATCCACGGTGTCCTTCAATAGCCCTTTATGTTCCGGGGTCACGGTAATTAGATAAGTACCGCGACCCCGGCAGGCTTTGGCCCTCTAGAGGGGGGCCCCGTCATTATGCTGACGTTCTTTGAGGCGCGCGTGGAACACAACGCGCCGTCGTACCGGGCATGGTCCATGGGCGGACAGCGAGTTGCTCGCTGCCCGCATGCCCGGACCCCTTTCATCGGGCACGCCGCAATCGCGGCGGTAAGACCCCTCTTTAAGGAGAGGCTGGATAGGCGTCACGGCGTCATAGTCATAGCATAATGACGGGGCCCCCCTCTAGAGGGCCAAAGCCTGCCGGGGTCGCGGTACTTATCTAATTACCGTGACCCCGGAACATAAAGGGCTATTGAAGGACACCGTGGATTTTACTCAGTACGAGTCTGACAGTCTCTCTCGCCCTGTCCGGGGTGGGAGGACTAATTTGTGTGTGTAAAAAAGTGCGGGCGACCGGGTGGCAACGTGTCAAACGTACATACATAATATACTCTCTTTGGATGAGAGATTTTGCCGTGCGCGTGTTGTCCTACTACTATTATAAAGGCGAAAGTTTGTAAGTATGGATGTATGGATGTTTGTTACTCTTTCACGCAAAAACCACTGAACGGATTTGGCTAAAATTTGGTACACACATAGTTTATAATCTGGATTAACACATAGGATAGTTTTTATCCCGATTTTATGTTCCCGTGGGATAACTTTCGAGTAGTAGCGGGTGAAGCCGCTGGCAACAGCAAGTATTAAATAAAATTTATATTTGTTCAGTGTAGTAATGCGGTATGACAAGCGCCGATATACAGGGTGAATTTTTCAAGTGGGCGTGGATGGCTATTTTCGAAACTATGAGGAATATCGAAAAACGTTGAAAGGAGTCTCGAGGCCGATTTTGACGAAAACTAAAACTGCGTCATTGGATTTTAGAAAAGTCTATCATCCTGGCCAGGAATCGAACCCGCTGATTTTGGAAAAAAAATCACACCCTGTATTATTACACTATTCGATAGTGTTGCTAATAAGGATCAAATTCTGGGAAGTGATCATGTACGGCAAACTTAAGGAAAACGTATAATTACAAAAAAACTAATCAACCATCAAGGCAATATGGGTTTTTGAAACATACATTACCATTTCTTCTTTAAAATAATAATGTTATTTTTAGTTCAACTCCATAATTTCTACAGCGGGATTGTTGAGACGTCAAATCCAGTGAAATATTGAAATATTTAAATTTTATTAATTTCGAATAAATTATGGCTCAGTGGAAGTAAAGTAACATGGAAAAATAGCAATTTCATAAAAATCTGCTATTTCGTTAAGTTTGCCGTATATGATTACTTCCCAGAATTTGATCCTTATCAGCAACACTATCGAATGGTGTAATAATACAGGGTGCGATTTTTTTTCCAAAATCAGCGGGTTCGATTCCTGGCTAGGATAATTGATTTTTCTAAAATCCAATGATGCAGTTTTAGTTTCCGTCAAAATCGGCCTCGAGACTCCTTTCAACGTTTTTCGATATTCTTCATAGTTTCGAAAATAGCCATCCACGCCCACTTGAAAAATTCACCCTGTATATACAAGAGTGCAAAGTTGCTTTTTAACCGCGTGCTCAATTTTGATGACCGAGCAAGCGAATGATTCAAAAATTAGAATCATGAGCTGTAGCGAGGGAATCAAAAGAGCACAAGGTGAAAAATCTTTGCACTCGAGTGCAACACGTAACTTTTCATCCCACCTCAGCGAGGAAATGAGTAGATGCAAAATAAAACAGACGTACATTGTACTCGTACAAACACAAAATAGATAGTTTTATTAAAGTTTAGGTACGAGTATTAATAGCGACTACATTATTGTAGGTAAGTTTTACAGAATAATTTGTAAATTATTTTACCTTGGTTTGTTTTAACAATAAGTATGACGTGAATAAGAAAACCGCACAAAGCAAATTTAAAAAAAAGTTCTGTGTCAAGAAGGTTCCGAGTCTGAGGTTGTAACAAAATAATATTATGTTACGCACCAAAGGATTCTGGTTCGGGATTCAAGTTAGCCCCAGGCAACGCAGCTTTACTCCCGAGGACCGTACTCTGCTTTTTACACTCAATGCGAGGAAACAAATTCTATTTTTTGAAATTTAATGTGGTACGACAACCTTCGAACGTGAAATGGGCATCACATCAAGCGATCAGCTGTAGGGGTAGGGGTCAGCAGCCGCCTTTACTAGTACAACTCTTTACTGCACGTGCATGTTCTAAATTCAATTTACTTTATCCATTAGAGGATAAAAACGGCTTTTACGCTCAGATATCGAAGAGGAAAAATAGCCTTTCCGAGATGGGGGGATGAAAATTCTATTTTTGAAATTTAATGTGGTACGACAACCTTCGAACGTGAAATGGGCACCACAACAAGCGATCAGCTGTAGGGGTCAGCGGGCGCATCACTGGTACAACTCTTTATTGCACACGATGTTCTAAATTCAATTTACTTTATCCACTAGAGGATAAAAACGGCCTTTACGCTCAGATATCGAAGAGAAAAAATAGTCTTTCCGAGGTGGGGGGATGAAAAAAATATTATTGTTGATGACTTTTTTTTTGCGCATACATTTTTGTCGTAAGTAACAAGTATTTAAAACTGTGCAATGGCGTTAAGTTCAGTGAAATAGGTATCCAAAAATTCAGCGCTTGACAGGCGCCCCCGGGCGCTCTGCGCCCGGGTGCACTGCACCCCTTGCACCCCCTGGTAAAGACGGCCCTGACTGGAAGCCTTGGAGTCGGCTTCATAGTAGGTAAAAAAAAATATAAGCACATGACGATGGTTTGGGTTTACTATTAAATACGCGAACTTATGGTGACACAAAGGCAAATAAGGTATTCGTAGTCTAGTCAAGTAGGCTTTGGCTTACTTACTCGTGCGTCTATCACCTTCTTTATGGGATGGTGTTGGGGCATATCAAACTCGACTCGAATTGAGTTGAGTTGAATTGAAAAATTGAATTTGAGATTTTAAAAAAACCTATTAGTTGTAACGTAGAGTAGATTGCTTAGTAGTACAAGTGCACACTAACTCTACCAGTCTAATATTCTAGTTTGTATCAGTTATTTGTATCATGCTGCTGTCTCTAAATTCGTTACGGTTGGAGGTCGTCACCTGCGAAACCCATACGATTTGAAAATGAAAATGGAAATCAGACTAAATCTTACAAAAGTTGGTGCGCAAGTTAAAAGAGTTAGCGACAAATCTCGTGGCCTCTGTTAATATTTGTAGACGAATAGCGTAGGGTAAAACTAGTTAATACGCCCTGGTTTTCACTGTCATTCTACCACTCTCTCGGAAGCTCAAAATGGCCGCTGTTGCCGTACAAAATGGAGGAGGCCGAGGGTCAATTTGTACGCAAACAGCGTCTACACTCTCGTGTTGTTCTGAGGAGTTAAGAAAGACGGAGCGTTTTGTCAACTAGGGCTTTTTACCTAGTTTTGCCCTACACAATTTTAATAATTGCCTTATTTTTCGCCTCAATACCACTGTACAACCAAAAGATATGACCCAGACCAGCCTTGGGGCAATCCGCGGTGTAGCCACGTCCACGGTGTGCCCGCGTGTTCTTGTAGTATGAAACTATGAAACGCTCGGTGGACGGACTGGTTTCACAGTCGGCTGCCGCCCGCCGCCACCCGTTTTTAGGGTTCCGTAGTCAACAAGGAACCCTTATAGTTTCGCCATGTCCGTCCGTCCGTCCGTCCGTCTGTCCGCAGTTTAGCTCAGAGACGCACAGTACTAGAGAGCTGTAATTTGGTGTAAATATACGGATTTGTTGTGCCGAAAAAGTGATAAAATAAAATCTCGAAAAATATTTTTTTTAGGGTACCTAAAAAAATTCGTTTGTGAAATATTAAGCTTTAAAGTGCTAAATTTTGCTCGACTCGAGTGTCCCCCCCCTCTACCAGCTAAACGGTTATGTTCAGGGGTGTGAAAAAATTCACTATAGTAGTATATATAACGATGTTTAAAAGAAAATTATCATGATTTAGTAGGCTTTACAACTTTACGAGTAATAGTCGACCAACTTATAAAATGTACTTGGTTATCATATTTTCTTAAACAAAATGTATCGGAGAACATGCTCTTCAACTGCAAATGTAAGTTTGTCAACTTTATTTTTACAGCTTTAAGGGCCATACCTCACCAAGATGCCATGGCGACGTAGCCAACGACGTCGCCAACTATTTTCTATGGGCCGCCAGAGTCGCCAGTTGGTCGCCAAGTGAGTTAACCGTCATACATCTCTATAAGAACTAGTTGGCGACGTTGCTAGCTACGTCGCCATGGCATCCCGGTGAGGTATGGCCCTTATAGGTATGTTTTTACGGTATGTTTTTTGGGGATAGGTAGGTTTTTATCGTCAACTATTTTTAACTAACTTCAAAAAGGAGGAGGTTCTAAATTCATCGTAATCTTTTTTTTTATGTATTTTCCCCGATTTCTCAAAGACTCCGATTTTGTAAATTTTTCTTTTAAAAATTAAATTCAGCGAATCAGTTTAGTTAGTTCGCAGAAGTATTTTGATGGGCAACTACGGAACCCTACACTGTGCATGGCCCGACACGCACTTGGCCGGTTTTATTACATATTTTTACTTTACTTTCTCGAGCAAAGATTTTTCATTTTTTTTTGTTTTTGGGAAGTGACACTTCTGTACGTAGTACTATTACGTATTCTGTGCCCAGACAAGGAGTTTCTTCAGTATCGTGGATGCGTTATATAACCAAATGCGGAACTAATATTACTTGCAGGCCGTACGAAAATATGCCCCGTGCAGTCAAGATGCATCGGAGCAGTCCATCGCTCAGCCACTAAGACAAACGTCCTGTAAAATTAAACGCTTACACTCTTAACTTACACCAAACCCCGACACCAGCGGTAAAATGTGAATTATACGAGTGTAATCCCTAGTGAATATTCATAAATTATTACCCGCGTCATCCCCTATCCGTTAACACGATCAAGTTTGGACCGCACTCTTGTTTATTTTGTTCATAACTTTAAGGTTCGTTTTTGCATGGCTAAATAAACAAGTCTTGTTTTAAAACGACTTGGAAAAAAAGAGGTGGTTCTCAAATCGTTAGAACCTGTTTTTTATATAAGATCCCCGGATTTATCGATGACGCCTAGAACAATTAAAAAAAAAATCGTTTTGTTTTTTTTTACAGATGGTTTCAGGTCAAATCGAGGAAACTCCTAAATGATAGCAAATTATCTGTAATTGCTGCACACAATCATAAAGTAACGCCTATCAGTCAGTACACTAGTCAGTACCCACCTTAACAATGTGTAACATTAATAGCGCAAAACCTCTCGTGGGGTAACTCAGCCCGTGTTACTGATCAATGTTTGTTCTAAAACTGGTAAAAAATCTGGTCTAAAACTGATCGAGCCCATCAGTATGTAAAATCTCTTTTTTTTCCAAAAGTTTTAGAACAAGCATTGTTCAGTAACATGGGCTGAGTTACCCCACGAGAGGTTTTGCGCTATTAACGTTACACGTTGTATATGTATGTGGGTATTGGGTATAGAAAATCGTTCGGAACCTTGTTTGCGATAACTGACTGCTTTGTAATAGAACCAATTTTGGAGGCTTTGTTGCTTTCCTCCCTACTTTTAATAAGTTTAGATACTGCTTTGTTATTCAAATATTTACAAGGAAACTGGTATTAGTAATATCTGATATCGGCACCGAGACTCATCAGTTCCGGTACTGATATCTGAAATGATGAAGGTTTTACCTAGCTGATAGATGTAGACGCTAGTTATAATATTTTGAAAAAGGAATACAAATTGTTTATTTGTTACGCTTTGAAGTCTTAAGGGCTTCACACACAGCAGCTATAATGTAAAAATGTACATTATAGCACGATATATCTCATTACGTCATCTCTCCATAGAAATCGTCAGGAGACCACACACTGCAGCTATAATGTACGAGTATATTTTTACATCTTCGAATTTCTATGGAAAGATGTAATGAGATGTATCGTGCTATAATGTACATCTTTACATTATAGCTGCAGTGTGTGAAGCCCTTTAATCACTGAGACGAGTTTGATGTATTTAAGCAGAGATGGGATCTCGGAAATCATTAATTTGGCAATTTCTTACAAACATTGTAAATGTGAGTTTTTGTGCATGAATGTTTGTTACTCTTTTACACTAAATGATTTGGGTGTTTGGAACACGGACAGGTATATTAATTATCGGTGGGATAATTTTCGAGTTACGAGCGGACGAAGCCACTGGCAAGAGCTAGTCTTGCATAAAGGAGAGCAATAGAGAGGGTAAATCTTTTTGGAAATCCTTATTTTTCGTCCAATTAACTTGAAAAAACAGAAAACAGACTTAGAAAACTTGCTTTCCTAATATTTTAATTAAGTTACAGAAGTGATTTATCAAAATCTGAATTTTATTTCATTTTCTTCAAATCGTCAATCATGAAGTTTTATCTTTCGTGAATCTTGACGTATTTCTTTCCATTAGCAGATTAATGTTTTTGATGGAGACAAAAATAACCTACTGATGAATGAAAGTCCTCATCCTGTAACTTTAATAAATCAAAATTAAATCCACATTGATCTAAGTCTGGGCTTAATTTTTATCCAAAAATCTAAAAAAGGCTGGGACTCAAAGACTCTTGCCCATTTTACCCATCCTTTTCCTTCCGGGGTCGCGGGACTTAGGAGTAACCTTAGCTCCGGCCTCCGGAACGTAAAGGGCTATTGAAGGACACCGTGGATTTTAGTCAGTCTCTCCCGCCCTGCTCTCGGTGGAAGGACTCATTCGGTAACATCATCATCAGCCTATTAATGTTCCCACTGCTGGGACACAGGCCTCCCCTCTGTGAGAGGGAGTGGGCCATAATCCACCACACGGGCCCAGTGCGGGTTGGTGAATGTCACATGTCTTTGAATTTTTGGTTCTAAGACATGCCGGTTTCCTCACGATGTTTTCCTTTAACGTTTTGAGAGCAGTGGTGATGAAATAAATTACACAAAGTAATGCACCTGGCTGGGTTCGAACCCACGACCTACAACTCGTAAGTCGGGGGCCGATACCACTCGGCCACCACTGCTCTACTCTACTTGTATCACAAGACACAAAAGTGTACAACGTTTGTTTTCCAAATATTTTTTATAAGTACCTATTCTAAGTCCAAACGGGCTTCGGACAATTATCGTAAAACCAACCGGAACCATTACCGTGACCCCGGAACATAAAGGGCTATTGAAGGACACAAGATTTTAGTCAGCACGAATCTAACAGTCCCTCCTGCCCTGCCCTGGGTGGGAAGACTCATTTGATGGTTTTACCAGGCTAAAAAAAAAACAAGCTGTGTAACACCTAACTCAGTCATGTCAAAGATACGGCCCGCGGGCCGTATCCGGCCCTCGAGCCATTTCGATACGGCCCACGATCACAATAATTTCACAAATAAATGAATCTTCTTTTTTAGAGTTTTAGACTGCACTCGATGCCTCTACGCAGGTTTAAAAAAGCGCGCGCTTTACTTAAAAGTAATTTCAAGAGTAGAAATCGAATGAACATCTCCAATCAATTCGTAAAATAACTACCACGAATATGATACCTGACATCAGTGAGATAGACAAAAACAAGATAAGTCAGATATCCGGATCCTCAAGCTCAAAATAATTACCCTTTTTCTTACTTTTGGTATGATTTGTAACAACTATACCTACTTATATGACTAAATAAATAAAGGTGTTAAAATAATTCAGTATGTTTTATAGTTTTTAATTTGAACCTGGCCCGCCTACACATTTTTTATCTAATATAATGGCCCTCTGCAAAATTGAGTTTGACACCCCTGACCTAACTCTACCGTTTATTCAGAACGCGCCCTCTCTCTCTCTCCATCTGCCCCTCTCTTTCTCTCTTAAGTACTCTAAACCTTTTTCTTATTTTTATTGAAATGCCGAAGACAGTGCCTTGTCCACGATTTGATTTGAATAAATTGTTTTGTAAAAGCTATCTGAAGTCGTTTTCGAAGATATATTTTGTAAGTTGGTGCTTTGAGGGTTCTTCTCAATTTGTTAGTAGATGCAAATAAGCGTTGAGCACAATAGTTCTATCCCACTGCTGGGGCAAAGGTTCTATGAGATGAGAGGGATACTAATCGTTATTTTTTTACGTGGATAATACTTTTCTTTGGGTTGAAAATCATTAAATGACTCCAGCACGCGTAGCATGGCGATCTACCAAGAAAAGACAAAGTTATTTCATCGTTATTTCTACACAGATCGACTGTTTTTTTTGCACAAATATGGCACCATTTATACACTATTGAAGAAAAAAAAGGTTAATTTTCATATTTTTCACATTACAATGCTTAAAACGCTAAAAATATTTCTACGTTCTGTCATTTTTTCTATTCTTCCGTTGACAAAACCCCTTTCTACGACGCCATGCTACGCCTGCAGAAGGATGTTGGAAGGAATTAACTATAAAACTACATCTATCTAATCTCATCACATACAAAATTCTCGTGTCACAGTGTAAGGGCTCATGTACACGACGCCGCCGCCGCGCCGCCGCCGCTCCGCCACCGCGCCTCTAGGCTGTGTACACAGTCGCTACCGCGCCGCCGCCGCTCCGCCGCCGCGCCGCCGCAGCTCCGCCTCCGCGCCGCCGCCGCGCTGGCACCGCGAATCCAATTCGCTAGTGTTTTATTTATCTGAAAAAGGAGGTTTCTCATTTCGGCCATAATGTTTTTTTTAATGTTTATTCGCGGATAACTTCTTTGTTCATGAACCGGTTTTGATGATTCTTTTTTTGTTGGAAAGAAGATATTTCTTACTATTTAGCTCCACTCGATTTCTCTGGTCTTCCATCATCATACCCTAATCTCCATATCATGGGACCGCCTTTGAAATACCTTCTTTCCAACAAAAAAAGAATCATCAAAACCGATTCATAAACGAAGAAGTTATCCTTGAATTATCAAAAAAAAAACATTATATGGCCGCAATGAGACATCTCCTTTGTTAGATAAATAAAATACTAGCGAATGGCATCGCGGTGGCGGCGCGGAGGCGGCGCGGCGGCGGAGCGGCGGCGGAGCGGCAGCGGAGCGGCGGCGGCGCGGTAGCGACCGTATACACAGCCTAGAGGCGCGGTAGCGGCGCGGCGGCGGCGCGGCGGCGACGCGGCGGCGGCGCGGCGGCGGCGTCGTGTACATGAGCGCTTAGTTGTCATACTCGTACTCCTCTGAAACGGCTTGACCGATTTTTATGAAATTTAGGTCTGAGAATCGGCTACTATCTATTTGTCTTACCCCTAAGTGATTAGGGTTATCCAGTATCCACCCCTAATTTTTTTTTTAAACCTTGGACTATTTTTTTTTTTTTTTTTATATTGTATCACTAGAATATGGCAAAACATATTTTACCGGGTCAGCTAGTAAAATATTTTTTTCAGGCAAACTCATTTGAAATGAAACACATTGGACACGACTTTTTTCTTAGAAGTGAGCGGAGCGACCGTCGGCGCCTATATGACAATTTTTATTAGGGTTCCGTAGTCAACAAGGAACCCTTATAGTTTCGCCATGTCCGTCCGTCCGTCCGTCCGTCCGTCCGTCTGTCCGCAGTTTAGCTCAGAGACGCACAGTACTAGAGAGCTGTAATTTGGTGTAAATATACGGATTTGTTGTGCCGAAAAAGTGGTAAAATAAAATCTAGAAAAATATTTTTTTTTAGGGTACCTCCTGTACATGTAAAGTGGGGATGTTATTTTTTTTTCTCACGTACCCCTTAGTGTGGGGTATCATTAAATAGGTCTTTAAAAAATATTGATAGTTTCCATTAACAATTTTTTGATAAAAAAATTTGTTTGTGAAATATTAAGCTTTAAAGCGTTAAATTTTGCTCGACTCGAGTGTCCCCCCCCTCTACCAGCTAAACGGTTATGTTTGGGGGTGTGAAAAAATTCACAATAGTAGTATATATAACGAAGTTTAAAAGAAAATTGTCATGACTAAGTAAGCTTTACAACTTTACGAGTAATAGTCGACCAACTTATAAAATGTACTTGGATTACATATTTTCTTAACAAAATGTATCGGATTCAACTGCAAATGTAAGTTTGTCAACTTTATTTTTACAGCTTTAATAGGTATGTTTTTTGGGGATAGGTAGGTTTTTATCGTCAACTATTTTTAACTAACTTTAAAAAAAGGAGGAGGTTCTAAATTCGTATTTTCCCCGATTTCTCAAAGACTCCTGGACCGATTTTGAAAATTCTTCTTTTTAAAATTAAATTCAGCGAATCAGTTTAGTTAGTTAGCATAAGTCTTTTGATGGGCAACTACGGAACCCTACACTGTGCGTGGCCCGACACGCACTTGGCCGGTTTTACTTTGTTAGTACGCGAATTGCTGAAAACATCATAATATAATATTATGAGTCCTCCCACTAAGGGCGGGACGGGAGGAACTATCAGACTTGTACTGACTAAATTCCACGGTGATGCTTCAATAGCCCTTTACGTTCCAGTCAGGATGACCTGATGAGAAAGTCCCAGGAAACTTTTTAATACACACATTTTTTTACCTACAGACATTTATTTCATAAGCAAAACACATAAATACTACGAGCAGTACATCAAAAAGTTAAAAATATTTTCAAACATTAACCGTAGGTAGAAATCGTATAATATTGTGTTGAAAAACTGGCCCCTTGCCAGTTTGGCAGCCAAACGGTTAAATAAAGTTAAAAATCGAAAGACGGTAGCCTTAACCAACAAAATTCTAAGTTATTGGCTGTTGAGAGCTCTTGAATTATTTAATATTCTTTTGGGGTAATTTGAGCCAGAAATGAGTATAACTTGTTCTATTAATATTAAAAGTTTTTAAAATATATGTCGGCTAGATTTTTACAGGTACTGGCCATAGAGAACGCACATCGACCTTAGAAAAACCAGTTTTGATTTATTAGACCGTTGTCTCTATCACACACTACCTATGCCGATGGCTCGTTGTTCAATGTGGTTGGTGTGAACTTCGTGCGACAAAAGTACCTTTTTACCAAACTGAAACTAGATCATCGTACCTAGAAGGACTGATTAGCATTATTTATGGGTGGTGCCTGTAAATCCATTAAGTTCCTAAATAATCTACTGAATTAAACTGAAAATAAACAAGTATTTCAAAACTTTTGGATAAAGTTTCAATCGCCCGGTAACGTATTAACTGTGAAACCATTATAACTTTCAAGTAGGTGTGTAAAACTATTCCACTGATCCTGAAGCTTTTCCTGAACAATTCAGATAGTTTGTAAGGTGAAAATAGGAAGAGAAAATTATATTTCAGGGATTGTTTCCTTAAGTACAGCATTTTTCATTGAGATTTCTCAATAGCGGTCCAAAATCTGTCTTCATTGTGTTCGATTGATGTAGGTATGTATACTATGTATTTTCAAAATTGCCCCACACGGTTATGCGAGAAAAGGGCAACCCGCTGTCCGACCATGGACCATGCCCGGGTCGACGGCGCGTTGTGTTCCACGCGCACCTCAAAGAGCGTCAGCATAATGACGGGCCCCTTCTAGAGGGCCAAAGCCTGCTGGGGTCGCGGGACTTATCTCATTGCCGTGACCCCGGAACATAAAGGGCTATTGAAGGATCACCGTGGATTTTAGTCAGTACAAATCTGACAGTTCCTCCCGTCCTGGTGTGCGAGAACTCATTTAATGATTTCACCACATAGAAAAAAAAGAAATGACTGCCCAACACTCCGAATTACATATTCTTGTATTTGTATTTGTACCTTCACATACATTTAAACTTAAATACACAATAGACATACAGAGAGATTAGAGAACTATATACTACCTGTAGGCCGTATTCCAAGTTCCGTGTAGGGTCGAACCCGACACAAACAGTGTAACAGCTAGTGTTCAAACTTTTGCGCTTACTTCTTACTAATGTTATAAATGCGAAAGCTTGTTTGTATGTCTGCATTTGTTACTATTTCACGGAAAAAGTACTGAATGGATTTTAATAATATTTATTTGACGGCATGGTTAGCGCAGTGGATGAGCGATTGGACTGAAGCGCTGCGTGTCGCATGTTCGATTCCCGCACGGATCAAATATTTGTATGATCTATAAGTAGTTGTTTCGGGTCTGGGCGTTTTGTGTATGTGAGTTTCTATGTTTGTAAACGCACCCACGACACATGAGAAATTCCTAGAGTGGGGAAAGTTTAAAAAAAAAAAAATACTCAAGTTTTTAACCTGGATTTAATAAATTAGATTTTATATCGACTTTGTGTTTCCATGGGATGTTTTTCCAACGGCTGCTAACCGCTGGTTACAGCCAGTATTACATAGTTCAGCATCATTAAAAAAAAAACCTACACCAATTGTCCCAAAATCCAATCTCATGCACCATAAGCATTGTCCACTGCGTCAGCATATAATTTCTTCTACAAAACCAAACAGTATGCCTCCTTCAGTTAACTCGACATCTTATCACTGCGTGTGACTCTAAGTGACAGGGGTCTATGGTCCTTCAGTTTTGACGTTAAGGCTGCCCTCACACTGATAACAAAATCGACAAGGCGACGCGGTGTCCGATACCTTACGACTTCGGTATACAAGGGACTAACGCGATACAAATCCATAGAGGTTCCAACACAGGCATGCGTCAATGGATACCAAAGTCGTAAGGAATCGGAGACTTACGTCGCCTTGTATAGGTACTTTGCGTCTTGCGACAGTGATAAACCATTAAAATTTGTTTTTTCCGCTGGCCTTATCACAAGCGGTGTCCCACACTAGACGTCACAAATGCCTATAATTATATTCGTTGGAAATGTGTATCTTTTTATGTAGTAAATAAAGTGAGATTTTATATAGCTTTATTGAAATGTGCGCGTAACGTCTCGGTGTGTATTGACCCTAAGGCTGCGTTTCCACTGAGGCGGAGTGGATCAGAGAGCGATTCATCAATCTCATGGCTTGAAATCCATAACTCTTCTCCACTCAAGCCGTGTGATTTGTGAATCGCTATCCGCTCCGCTCCACTCAGTGGAAATGCAGCCTAAGCCGTGCATAACTTTTAACCTTGCGGTACAAGATCAAGCGAAACAGCGTTTGTCGTATATACAAACGTGTGGTACAAGTTTTACTAACCTGTATCGAATCAGCATGAAAAGTTAAAACCGCGCTGTGGGCGGTGGCGTGCAGTCATGAGAACTTAGCCTTACTCTGCACATTTTTTTATTTTTTTTTTTTTAGCGTGGTAAAATCATCAAATGAGTCCTCCAACCCCGGGCAGGGCGGGAGGGACTGTCAGACTTCTACTGACTAAAATCCACGGTGTCCTTCATAGCCTGTTATGTTCCGGGGTCACGGTAAGGGAATAATCCCGCGACCCCGGCAGGCTTTGGCCCTCTGAGAGGGGGGCCCCGTCATTATGCTGACGCTCTTTGAGGCGCGCGTGGGACACAACGCGCCGTCGACCCGGGCATGGTCCTTGGTCGGGCAGCGAGTTGCCCTTTACTTGCTGCCCGCATGCCCGCGCCTACGGTGGCCGGAGATCGTCTCGCGACGTCCGTCGCCGTGGGCGTCCTACACCGCGGTTGGGGCGGAGGGAGGACTCTGTCCTCTCTCGCTCGCGGCGCGCCTCCTCCTTCGCGAGCATTACTGCTTCGCAGAAGGAGGCGACCGCTTCCCACTCCGTCTCGCCCCGCAGCATGGCCGCAACCAATGCCGGGCGCGAGAGGTCTCCGCCTATCGCAGCCGTGAGGACACTTCGGTGCACTGCCCAAGCTGGGCAGTCCTGCACCGTATGCTCCACCGTGTCCTCCGGGCGATCTTCGCAGTGGTGACACCCAGACGTTTCCTCCTTCCGCATTAGACACAGGTACCTCCCGAAGCACCCGTGCCCGGTGAGGACCTGCGTCGGAAGGTAAGGACGCCATGACTTCTCTCCAGCCACTCCTCAAAGAGGGGTCTTACCGCCGCAATTGCAGCTTGCCCGGCCGTCGGTCGCGACAGTCGTTCCTTCCATACTGCCCTGAGATCGCGCCGGAGCTCTTCCCGCCGCGCCTCGACTTCTCGAGGCAGCGGGATCACGCCCCGGCGCTGCGCCTCCACGCGCCACTCATAGACGCGCTGGAGGGCAGTCGCCTCCAGATCCCAGGGCAGCAATCCGGCAAGGAGGTTGGCCGATTCGCCGGCAATCGTGCGGTATCCCCGGATCATTCGGATAGCCATGACCCTCTGGCATGAGAGACGCCGGCGTACAGCCTACGGCAGGAAGCGTTTGGCCCGCTGAGATTGGGCAGGAGTCGCCTGAGGGCGGCTGCTGCACGGTTCAGCCTTGGTGCCAAACTCAGGAAATGCTCCCTGAAGTTCCACCGGCTGTCGAGGACGAGTCCCAGGTACAGCCTTACTCTGCACATGGGAAAAAATATTTTTTTATTATTTTTTTATCTTTTTTGTAAAGTGACAAATATTAAAAATGTAACAAATGTGTTTTAGGGCCACGAGGTCAGAGCGCTCACAAAGTTTATAAAAATGGGGCTTGACCAGTGTTTCCCAACCTGTGGTCCGCGGACCCCTGGAGGTCCGCCAGTATATGTATGGGGGTCCGCGGTGTCATATCTGGACCATACGTCAAATGCTAATGTCCTGTAATCGGTATGATTTGTGAAGAAATGGGAAGCAATCACAAGCAGTTGTTATTGCACGCTGAAGTGCGTTGGTCGTCTCATGGAAAACTTGTGTTGTCGAGCTGAGAGATGATGAGAAGCAACACCAACCTTTCACATTATTTTTTTCATATTTTTGTTAAAAAACAGTTCTTACCTATTCTGTAATAAATAAAATAAATGCCTAATCCGATTTTTATTTTGCTGTTTATTTTATTAAGGGAGTCCGTGAAAACTGTGCTTGATTTCCTAGGGGACCATGGCTGAAAAAGGTTGGGAAACGCTGGGCTACACGATTAGTCGACTCTTCAGGTGACCAGAGGGTTGGCGTATTCCTCGGCCAACGAATCAGCATTGCCATACAACGTGGCAATGCGGCCACCGTTCTAGGCGCTGTTCCCGTTGACAGCGATTTATTTTTTGTACATATTTCTAGTAAGTTTTTCTTTATATTTTATACAAAATATAATTATTGTTGTATAGTACAATATAATATAATTTAAATAAAGAAAAATAAATAAGTCTGATAAATGAATAAACGAAAATTTTACACGAAAACTTATTTAAGATAAATTATAACTAACCAAATCTCTAGAGCAGCAAAACTTCAGTATGACGTCACAGATTCCCGTTCAAAGCCGTTTCTATAAAAGAAAGATTTGGTTCTCGTAACCTTTAGCACATTGTCGAGAACATATTCAAGAGTCTTCGTTTCAGAATGAAACCTTTAATTGGTCACGTTCTACATCTGAAAAACTAATTTCAAATACTTAAAACTATGTTGTATTGTGTTAGAGTTTTAAATGGTCTCTTGAAAATCTTATAAAAATGGTAATATAAGGAGAGCTTTATAATTATGTCAATACAACATACATTTCAAACTTTTTTAGGAACATGGGAATGTTTGGGAAAAAACCCCTTTAAATTTTTGTTTTAAACACTGTTTTAGGCTATCACGGTTATTTTCATAATTTAAATTCCACAAGCCAAGTGTTTTGTCCACGGACAAACATTACATACCCAGACTGACAAGAGAAGCAATTGAAATAAGGAAACACAAAAATTTCAATCGAAAGGATGGTTTCAAATTGTCAAGTACGTGGAATCCAGTGGTTAACATGATAAAAAGTGGGATCCGGCATCATAATAAAGACTTTCAACTTGGTGATACTGTGAGTGTGTTTTGCCGTGACTTAGTGTCGAGTTCCAGTAGTGCGCGTAGCAAGAGACAGAGAAAGAGGGTAGACAGATTTGTCTGCTCTTAACAATTTATTTCCATCCACCCGCACTCTCCAGTCATCCCGCGATCGTGGCGCTTGCAACAGCGTCGAAATATCGGGAACTCAAAAACAAAAACAATCACGGAAGATATCCCGTAAGTGACATTATAAATTTTTGTTTTATTGATATTTCTTTGTATTTTTTTTTTATTCAAAACTTTTCCACACGCCAGGAATTTCTCCTTTGTCGTAGGTGCGCTCACAAACATAGATGCTCACATACACAAACACCCAGACCCGCAACAACTATTTGTAGGTTATACAAATATTTGATCCGTGTGGGAATCGAACCCGCAATACACAGCGCAGCAGTCCAATCGCTCAACCACTGCACCAACCGCAAATATTAGTTAGTAGTTATACACCATCTGTAAAAATGTCAACTGTCTATAACGGTTCGTGAGATACAGCCAGGTGACAGATAGACGGACAAACAGACAGACGGACGGAACGCAGAGTCTTAGTAATTGGAACTCCTTTATATTCGGAACACTAAAAATACACATAAAATCAAATGCTATTATTTATTCTCGTTCTAAAATTCATGACATTATTAAAAAGAAAATGTTTTTCCTTTTTTAAAAACTGAGCAACTATAAACTGGAAGCCAATGAAACGTTGTCACCGATAGAAATCGTAACATACGTCAAACTTTGTGCTAGCTTTCAATGGGCCCGCATTGCACACGGCAATAGTTTGTACCTTATCGTGTCCGTCAGTGTAATACATACGTACACTGTGTAGAATGCAATGTTTAATGTTTCTTTTTATTTTTAAAATACGACCCTTTATGTCAGACTGACAGATAGACGGACTCGACGAAACCAAAGGGTTCATTATAGCTCCCATCACTGGGATGCGGGATTTTTTTTTAAAAGTTATCGCTGTCTCGAAACGTATAGAGTAAAGGAAGGAACGGACTTTTTCCGTTTCTGGACTTATTCATCTAGCATCAAGCTTAAGAAAGAGACAGAAATGGAAATGATAAAACAGACTTAGCGATCGCGTAGACGTAGAGAAATGTCATTATGTAAATATAGATACTACTTGTTAGGAGCAGTGATGGCCCAGTGGTATCGGTCCCGACTTACAAGTTGTAGATCGTGGGTTCGAACCCCGCCAGGCGCATTACTTTGTGTAATTTATTTCATCACCACTGCTCTCAAAACGGTGAAGAAAAACATCGTGAAATGCGTACCAACAGCTGGATCACTTGTTTGTAATAATAATAATATACAATGTTCTGTTGACCATTTGGAATTGGTTAAAAAAACCCAAATGGTCGGTTCAACAATGCGCGGGATAAGAAGGTATCAGGGTGTAAAAACCAAAACATTGTTACAAAATAACGTAAGACCCTCCTCCAAGTCTTGGAGCATTATCCTCTAATTAAACAGCTCTGTTTCGTTGGCAGTAAGGTAAGGCCGTATGACGCAACAGTGAGATTAAAACAACCAGCCTGCAGTATCACAGTGGCATCGCCCACCACCTGTCGACCAACGTGAAACTGAAACAGAAGTGACACTGAATTTATAATAGATTATAGGGCAACTTGAGAGTTATGGTATTCCAGTGGTAACAGCCCCGCGTAACGAGTTGTCAGTCGTGGGTTCGAACACAACGTATTGTTTTAGTAACTATGCCTACGTTACCCTCGTGACTCGGAAAGAACGCCCAGCGCCTGGGGGTCTAATCTCAAAGCATGCCACGATTTCGGCCTTAGTAACTGACGTTTTTGACTTTCTAGCAACATGACATTGAGCACGAACTAACAATGAATGATTATCTGTACCCGTGCCTTAGTTGACAGACTTAGAAAGTAGATCTCCCCCGATCTCTCTTCGGTCATATCGAATTGCCGTCTAATCGGACTATGAGACTAGGCGACGCAAGTCTCCGATACCTCACGACTTTGACATCCACTGACGCGTGCCAGTGAACGAACCTCCATGGATTTGTATTGTGAGAGTGGCCTGGATACAAAAGTCGTAAGGTATCGGAGACTTGCGTCGCCTTGTGTACGAAAGGGCTAATGGAACACAGAGTGCACATGTATAGGTAACTGCACACACACTTGAGCACACATTTGTGCACTATATCTCCCGCGCATATGGCTTACCTCCGCTGAGATTGGCGGCCGTGGCCGAAATCTGTCAGGAGGACTATTATTATACTGTCTAACTTATAGAGCTTACTACTAACTTTACTCCACTTTCCAAACTCAGTTTAAAACAATCTGCATCTCACTAAAACTAAAATTGAATCGTGGCCTATCTCTCTTAGATATTCAACAAACATATTGGACTTCCCGTCTCTGCCCTAATGACGGTAATAAATTCAACTACGGCACCTCGTCTGCACACTTCTGGCTCGGTTCCAAATTGTCGACGTACCCTCACTTCGCATGCGTTAGCACCTTACTGTCTTGGTACCGTGTCGGGGGAAATCATACCGGTTGTCAGTATTATACCTTGGTACTGGTATGGAGATCGGATCAGTGGTATGGAGTCCTTTGTCGGTACTAAATTAGTTGTGTGGAGGCATCTATTTACACAAAAAATATTTCGTACGGTTTTCTCATACAAATTACAAACTAAAAAAACTTAAACCGGTTTGTTACGGATGGCAAGTTTCAGGTGCCATCACTTTCTTTTGCGTGTGGCGTTAGGCACGGAGGTGTGTCATTTTGAAATCGATGGAATCTCTTTATTTTTGTTCGACGCCACAGCTAGAAGTTAGCGAAATTAGACATCGCAACGAATCGGTTAATAAGGATGAAAATAGGAACGTCGTGAAATAAAGAACAATAAACATGTAGGCTATAAATAAAAATTCGTTCAAATAATTATCGAATTCGTGATACGCAATGCAGCAATCAGTCACTCAGCCAATGCGCAAACCGTGCCGTTGATATTGCAACGATATTTCTTTGGAAATTGCACAATTATTAAAGAGCCAACTAGACCGAGTCTACACTGAAAAAAAACAGGGTGTAAATTGTAAAAAAAAGGATTGTGTGGTTCTATGAAACTATCCGGTAAAAGTGAAGCTTTTTCACAGCTGATGCGAATTTTAGGCATAATATAGGTCATATTGGCTACTCTGACGAGCGTCTTTCACTTTATCGCTATCCGCAGCCAACCGTCATGCGACATGCAACTTACATACGGAAAAGTTTGGACGATGATAAATTTCACTTTAAATGAAAATAAAACGATAAGAGCGTTTAAAATAAACTATCGATTGCTTATAATATAATACAGCTAGTATAATTGTTTATTTGTCGGCACGGTTGACACAATGGCTAAATGATCGACTGTTCGAATGTGTGTCGCGGGTTCGAACCCCGTACGGCACAAATATTTGTACTATCTGCAAGTTGGTCTTCCGGGTATGGGTGTTTGCCATAATATGCTAGTATCTTTGTTTATAAACGCATCTAATAACTAAAGGGGTATACAATAATGTTATACTCGTAAATACTACAGGAGATTTCCAATCCAGTCTCAATACCAACCATGTTTCGGTCACGTCGTGGAAGGCATTATTTATAAAGGAACGTAACCTATGTGGATGTACGTACGGGACGCATTGTGCGTGTTGCAGGGAAGTTTAGAAATTGGACTTTATGTTTAATATCTAAGAAGGTAACAGTAGCTGTTACGGCCCACGAGCCACTCACGACAGCCACAAACGCCGCCACGAGAAGCTAGAAACGGCTACAGAGGTAGCTGAATTGCGCGACAGCCATTTGTGGTTGGTTATCGACACTTGCACAACGTATTCTATTTACAATAGTCTTGATAAAAAATCAATGCCCTGCCGGCTGCCTGAGTTTATAAGGGGCAGTTTGAAAGTGGTGCCCGTTACAGAAAAAATGAAAGGGCATCGTCTATCTTGGTATGGACATGTGATGAGGAGGGATGACACTCATGTGACTAAGAGAGTGATGAGTATGACTGCTGATGGATGGAGAGGAAGAGGAAGGCCAAAGAAAAGATGGATGGATTGTTCAAGGAATGATATGAAAGAAAAAAGGAGTAAATGATACTATGACGTGTGACAGGGGAGAATGGAAGAAAAAAACGTGAATCGCCGACCACAAGTAAAATGGGATAAGGCCAGGAAGATGACGATTAATAAAAAAAAAACAAAATCAAAGCATTTATTTTAAAAAGCCCAGTTACAGGCACTATTGAACCGTCAAAAAATAAAAATATTGTGGTCTCGGTAGGCCATGAAAAAAAATACGGAACGAAATGAGTGGGTTTCATCAGAAATGTAAGGAGAACGCGCCTTTGATTTGAAGAGCAGTTGAGCGTATTAAAAGTTGCTCGCTTCTCATGCATGAGGTTGCGAGTTCAAATCACTGATTTCAGTGGAAAATATCATGAGGAAACCCGGCCATATCACCAGAAGGTGGCCACGTACTCAAAAGGGAGAAAAAAAAAAGAAAAAAAAACTGGGAAATTCGTATCTAATGGAAAAATCCAGTAGCACTTGGCCCGACCTGGAAATCGAATCCACTTCAATCTTTCAGCTTGCAATGACGAGAGGGTATCATTATTTATACAGTAAGCAGTAACACGTAGCCAATACCTCAAGGCAGTGAAAAACTCGTAAATATGAGTACCTTTTACTACCGGACTATCTTAGAAAATATGAAAAAATCAGGCGTGGTTACTTCAAGTTACGAGACCATAAATGTATGGATGAGCTGACTGTATTTTTTATACGAGAACTACAAGCTCTAAAAATATTGCGTCATCATCATTAGCTTATAATGTTCCTACCGCTGGGACACAGGCCTCGTCTCTTGTGGGAAGGAGTGGGTCATAAACCACCACACGGGCCCATTGCGGGTTGGCAGATGTCACATGTCTTCGAATTTTTGGTTCTAGGACATGCCGGTTTCCTCACGATGTTTTCTTTCCGTTTTGAGAGTAGTGGTGATGAAATAAATTACACAAAGTAATGAGTCTGGCGGGGTTCGAACCCACGACCACTCGTAAGTCGGGATCGATACCACTGGGCCACTACTGCTCTCAAAGTATTCGATTCAGTAAATTAAATGTTACTTCTTACTTTCTTTTTAATTAACATTATCTATGCGAAAGTTTTTAAGTATGTGTGTGGGTTTTGAATTTTGGTACACAGATAGGTTATGACCTGGATTAATACACAATGCCTTCTTCTTGGTATGACGTTCCTTTGGGATAATTTTCCAGTTAATCATTTTTCATTTAATGCGAAAACTGTGGAGGGACGGATGGATTTCCATGTTTTTACTATTTCACACAAAAATTACTCTACGAATTTGGATGACATTTAGTACAGAGTTAGATATTGGACGAAATAAAACATAGGATTAATTTTATCCCACTATTACATTCCCGTGAGATAATTTTGCTCATTAACGCAAGTGAAGCCGCTGGCAACGGTAAGTATCAAAAAAATATCAATTAAATGAACACGCAACACAAAATATCGCAATCAAATTGAAAATTACACACTTGACCAAAATTAATGACACATTTCACATCAATTAAGTCCGGTTGCCAAACCACACAAGAGAAATAGTTTCAGCACTATAGCTTGTTATAAATGGTCCTAATCATTCAACTAATTTGCGCTGCAGTTGGACGCCGACAAATCGGTCGGTCGGCGGTTGTGTCGGTCGAGTTCATCGATACGAACCTCAATCTAGAACGGTCATTTGTTTCGGTTTGTTGCTGTTATCTGGTTTGGTATGGATAGAGAATTGTTGGGGTCAAAGAGATTTAAAAGAACCTATAGAGCGGGCATTGGGAAATTTGTCATACAAAATTTTTGATGCCGTGCGTCAGTAGCATTATCTAGCGTTGCATAGCAACGCGACTACTAGACTGTGCGACTTTTTACTTATTGGTAAAAAGTTTTCGATCACAATTTTCTTCGTGATGTCCCGTCTATTGCTCGTATATAGTTTATTGTCTTTGGTTGGGGTTTAGTTTTATTTGAGACGGCTTAAAAATTAGTAGATTTATTTATTGGCAATTATAGCTATCACCAACGGTTTCACCCGTGTATGTCGCAACGGGATCGAAATATCGAAATAAAATTTATCCTATGTATTATTCCAGACTATAATCTATTTTTCTGCCAAATTTCATACAGATCCATTAAGCCATTTAGACATGATTAACTATTTTGTAAAACTATAAATGTGTGCTCTTTCAAGAGTCCTAGGTGGAGCAAGTTCACCCAAAAGATACTAGAAATATAAATTCCTGTGCAGTAATGGAGTACAGTAAAAATTATTTAGTGCTGGTCTTTTATTAGCTTACCCGTTGCCCGGGAATTCAAACAAAACGTGCAAAATGTGGATGTATTAATTATTTTTAACCACTTCCCTGTCCGATGAATCACATGTGACTCACAACTATTGTTTAGGTATTGTGTCTGCTGCGCGGACAGTGAAAGTGTTAAAATCACATCTACTCGAAGTAAAGTTACGCCAAAGTTAATCCAAAAAATTTTTTTGGTAAGTCCGAGAATTATCTTGGTTGTAACTTTAGTCCACGTTTATTTATTTATTTATTTTGGATTATTACAGGTGTGAAAAATAGACGACCAAAGTTTTTGGGGATAGGTCAGTAAAAATACGGTTTTTATTTTTTACTTTTCTTCGTACATATCTGGACTACAGATCTTACAACTTGGAATATAGTTATTGACTATATGATCTAAATTCTCACAAAGTTGAAAACACGATTCAATTAAATTTTCTCGATACAAAAAAAATGCAAAGTTCGGTCTATCTAATTAATTTTTTGGACTTTATGGAATAACTACTATGAGTTTTTGAAAGGATGTTGTTTTAAATTGTATAAAATACTAGTATCTAAATTCTGTAAAGACATTTTTTCAATTAATAAAAATTTTAATTCATAAAAAGACGTCAATATGTTTGGGCACATACGCCGTTTTATTCTGAGCACACATTCACTATCGTCCTCTCATCTTTTGCCTTTTAAAAGTAGTGTCATCACTTTCGTTCCATGACGAATCAGTCAGCCAGCGTGGCTCTTACAGGCTAGACCTGCGACACTTTTTTTCAGATCGCGGCTGTCAGATTTTCGTAATAATAAAATTGGAATGGATAAAAAGATCGATAAAATAAAAACGAATGATACGTAGGCTTATAGATTATTGAAAACTATGTTCCGCTGTGTTACATGGGACGTGATTAAACGGACTTGACTGTAAATAAGTCACGTAAACTTTCTATTTTAAATAACACATTATTTTGATGAATAAATAAAGAATAAAATAAACCAAACTCACTGAAAATCATCGCAGGAAATTCCTGACGACCCCTACTGAGCAAACAAGGGAAATGTTAGAATACGTATGATTCTATACATTACGAATTGTTCCTATCATCAATTATAATAAATTACTCACAGTGATATTATATCAATGCCATCGTGATGTCGTACTATTGTTGTCGGATGGATCCTCTGTGTCCATCCTCCTCCCATCTAATCTTTATGCATCTAAATACCATTTCACATAAACTAATGATAAATGCAGATTTGCAGTCAACATTTTGAGATAATATGTAACTGAAAACAACTTCTAATCGTATCAAATTGCGATATAGGATAAGAAGCACTTCACTTTTATTATTATTTATTTAGTTTCGTCACAGATTTATAACAATTTCTAAGAAACAGGATTAAAATAAATTAAATGAAAACTGCTGTTGTCATTTTGAATACTTCAAAATTACTTGTCAACTACAAATAAGGCATATCACCCATCACCCGGTTATATCGTCTATGATGAGAAAAATCGGTGGTCATTGCTGTCTCACCGCGTGTTCGGTACAAGTTGCTTCTCGCTCTATTTATTGCTTTGGAGTAAAAAAAGATCAGTACTGGGTTCATTTTGGAGTGGCTGGAGAGAAGTCATGGAGTCCTGACCTACCGCTTGATGCAGGTCCTCACCGGACACGGAAGTTTCGGGTGGTACCTTTGTCTGATGCGAAAGGAGGAAACGCCTGGGTGTCACCACTGCGAAGATCGCCCGGAGGACACGGTGGAGCATACGGTGCAAGACTGTCCAGCTTGGGCAGAGCACCGACGTGTCCTCACGGTTACGATAGGCGGAGACCTCTCGCGCACAGCATTGGTCGCGGCCATGCTGCGGGGCGAGACGGAGTGGGAAGCGGTCGCGAAGGAGGAGGCGGGCCGCGAGCGAGAGAGGACAGTGTCCTCCCTCCGCCCCACCCGCGGTGGTGAAGCCCACGGCGACGGACGTCGCTAGACGATCTCCGGCCACCGTAGGCGCGGGCATGCGGGCAGCGAGTAAAGGGCAACTCGCTGCCCGACCATGGACCATGCCCGGGTCGACGGCGCGTTGTGTCCCACGCGCGCCTCAAAGAGCGTCAGCATACTGACGGGGCCCCCCTCTCAGAGGGCCAAAGCCTACCGGGGTCGCGTGATTATTTCCTTACCGTGACCCCGGAACAGAAAGGGCTATTGAAGGACACCGTCGATTTATCAGAAAAGTGATTATTACAACCTTGTCCCAAAAAAAATACTGTGGATAAGATATTATAGAATGTAGATTTAATTATAAAGAGGTTACTGACATTAAATTGTTCTAGTGTCCGTCATTACATCAAAATGCATCAAAAATTAGTACCAACACCAGATGGTGGAGGACAGGGTGTCAAGCATCCTTAGCTTTCCACTCTCGAACATATTAAGATATCACACAACCAGCTTTGTGAACGCACGTTAATAAAAGGAGCGTGTGTTTGGGGCTTTTTTTAGCGTGCTAAAATAATTTACCAGCCCTACCCAGGGCAGGGCGGGAGGGACTGTCAGACTCGGAATACTTACTAAAATTTACGATGTCTTTCAATAGCCCTTTACGTTCTGGGGTCATGGTATTCGTTAGCCCGCGACCCAGGTAGGCCCTCTATAAGAGAGCCCCGTCATTGCCATTGTGCTGACACTCTTTCAGGCGCGCGTGGAACACAAAGCACATGCCCTTGCCTGTGCGCGCGTGTGTTTGGGGCTTAACGATAATAGGTTTTGTCACTTTCGTAAGGTATGCCAATTATCATTCATTTTCTACCAAATAGGTAGTAGTTATTTTCGTTATCTCGGGACGTCAAAATCTGTGTCAAAGTGCTAAAAAATAAATTTAAGACTTTGAATGATAAAAATATTACAAAATATTTATCCACATCAATAAGTATTTCTATCATTTTGTTTTAGTAAATGTTTCGATATCCTTATATCAAAATATTTCTACTAGAGTAATACATGTATTTTGGGTAAAGGGAACACTTTATGAAATGTCGAAGTTGACGAAATGAAATACATAAAACTTTGGATTGCGTTAATTTTGCTATACTGGCGCGTACTGGTGGCGGTGCGTGGCAACTTTTCCGACTCATCAAACGACGCTTTCGCTTGACCATACGCCGTTAATTGAAAACGTAGGTAACTAAACTTTTGAGAATTTACTCAGTTTCCTGATTACCCCGCAACATACTATGCGGCGGTTCTTCACGTTCGGTCCTTCTGCGTCGTTAATATTTGATCCACAAAAACGTGATTCTCGGTGAATGTAAGAAAGGATACAGAGATTAGATACTCTCGTTGTTGACGGTGTATTTGATCTAGAAGAAAACATTATTATTTTAAAATACAGTAAATGCTTCAAAACAGCCAAGCTGTTACCAATGTAATAAGACCAGCAATAATTTCTTAAATCCCTCTAAATTCTGTCATTTTATACATATACAGGTATGTATACGTCTTACGTATAACATAAATCTTTTTATACGTTGTTTAAAAAGGATTAAGATAATATGAAAAGTTACATCTAGATTTAACAGATAAAAAAGTTAGAAAAAAAGAAAGAAAAAACTTTTATTGACAGATACTATAAGTCAGTTATATTATGTATTTATTTATTTAAATAAATAAAATTAAATATAAATACAAAAGATGTGAATGAAGCCTCCTTACCTCGAGTCCCACGCAGTCACGCATTGCTACGCTCGACCGCTTCCATTTGACAAATTACAATTTATATCCAGTACTAACAACTCAATGCGTTTTCATCGCTTTTGACGCTCAACATGTTTTCTATTGCCATGTAAATGTTGGGTATACAAATACAAATAAATATTAATATGGGTAACAAATAGGTGGGAAGGGATTATGGTCGTTATGTGAATGGAAACAGGGTTTTGATTTGAGTGATGGTTTAAACGCTGGTATAATGATTTATTTCCTTATACTGAATGGTCAAAGAAGATGGATCGTGATTTGGATTGAGATATAATATTAATTTCATGCCAGCTATGCAAGGTAGGTTTCTAACGGCCTGCCGGGGTCGCGGGACTGTCTCTTCAAATAACCGTGACCCTGGAACGTAAAGGGCTAGTGAAGCATCACCGTGGATTTTAGTCGGTGCAAGTCTGACAGTCCCTCCAGTCCGGCCCTGCGTGAGAAGACTCATTTGATGATTTAAGCAAGTAAAAAAAGAGGTTTGTAAGCATATCCGTTTTTGTATAATACTTTCTCTTTCACACAACCGTTATTTCGTTTTAACACGTGTTTTGACACATGTTGCTCGCGATTAATGGTGCTATAATAAATATGTTGGGACGAAATTGGATTTCCCCTTGTTTTTGGGGCCTTGCCCGGTTAGACAGATGTTCATATTGTTTCAGTTATTATGGAAACTTATGTGTTGAGCAACACTGAGAAGAATTGTGAATACTTGTATGAGTATATTCGAGAAATAAGGATTTCCAGCTGTATTTGACAGTTAGGTAATAATAATTATATTCCACAACTATCACACAACGCCATCTAGTCCCAAGCTAAGCAGAGCTTGTGTTATGGGTACTAGACAACTGATAAAAATACTTATATATTTCTAAATACATACATATTATAGATAAATTACACCCAGACACAGAACAAAATGATCGTGCTCATCACACAAACATTTGTCCTGGGTGGCAATCGAACCCACGACCTCCGGCATAGCTGTCAGGGTCCCTAACCACTAGATCAACAGGCCAGTCAGGTAGATAACAATCAAGTCAAATGACGTCGACGAACCCACGACACGCTGCGTAGCAGTCGAGCAGCCACTGCGCCAAACATAAGGTATATATTATATCCAATTTCTAATGGATGCCTTAAAGTCTCAGATAAAAAATCCTTGATGTCTAAAAGCACTCAAAATATCAGATCATGCCAGTATAGCTTAAGGGCTCATTTACACGACGCCGCCGCCGCGCCGCCGCCGCGCCGCTACCGCGCCTCTAGGCTGTGTACACGGTCGCTACCGCGCCACCGCCGCGCCGCCGCCGCGCCGCCGCCGCGCCGCCACCGCGCCGTCGCCGCGCCGCCACCGCGCCGCCGCCGCGCCGCTGCCGCGCTGGCACCGCGAATCCAATTCGATAGTGTTTTATTTATCTGAAAAAGGAGGTATCTGAAAAAAACATTATGGCCGAAATGAGAACGGCCATAATGTTTTTTTTAATGTTTATTCGCGGATTACTTCTTTGTTCATGAACCGGTTTTGATGATTCTTTTTTTGTTGGAAAGCAGATATTTCTTACTATTTAGCTCCACTCGATTTCTCTGGTCTTCCATCATCAAACCCTAATCTCCATATCATGGAACCGCCTTTGAAATACCTTCTTTCCAATAAAAAAAGAATCATCAAAACCGATTCATAAACGAAGAAGTTATCCTTGAATGATCAAAAAAAAAAACATTATATGGCCGCAATGAGACATCTCCTTTGTTAGATAAATAAAACACTAGCGAATGGCATCGCGGTGCCAGCGCGGCGGCGGCGCGGCGGCGGCGCGGCGGCGGCGCGGTGGCGGCGCGGTGGCGGCGCGGCGGCGGCGCGGCGGCGGCGCGGTAGCGACCGTGTACACAGCCTAGAGGCGCGGTAGCGGCGCGGCGGCGGCGCGGCGGCGGCGTCGTGTACATGAGCGCTAAAGGTGGTCGCACATTTAAGCTGATCACACATTAGTCGGCACCGTACTCGCCGTACGCGCAGCTTTTTAATTCTGTGGAGAATGGAAGCCACTGATTGTAAAATTACTAAATAAAAGAGACTTTTGAGATACATAATACCTTATCATTTGCTTTTACACGTTTTCATAGTTTCTTTATTCAAACAATCTGCCAAAACAAAAATCTTACAAAAAAAAGTATTTAAAATATAAAATACATGCTGCCAATAGTAAAATATTATAAGAAGGTTGGTCGGTCCACAACAAATTCGATGCTTGAAATCATGAATTCGTAAAATGATGACAGCATCCGAATAGTGCTGATGATGACATTATGTCATGCAATGGGCGCGTACGGTGCTGACATAATATGCGACCACCTTTATCCGCGCCGTACGCATCGTATTATATAATTATGACGTCATCAGCACTGTCAGCATTCTTCCCTCAATATTCCATTAATTTTAGAATGAGGCGCTTAAGTTTGCAAAGTTTCAGAGCTATTCTTTTTATATTATAAAGTTGAAGAGTTTGGTTGGTTAAACGCGCTAATCTCAAGAACTACTGGTGGCCTACTATGAACTCGGAAAAGAGGCCTTACCGCGATCCAGTTTAAGCTGTGGGAAAGAGATGGCGCTAGACGATTTGAATAGCTCTGTCTTTTTCCCACAGCCTAAACAAGATCGTGGTCAGGCCTCTTTTCCGAATTAAAAAAAAAATATTTTGATATTGGAAAGTCCATTTACATGAATGGAGCAGGGTGGGGATGAAGCCACGGGGAGAGCACCTCATTTCATACAACACGAATTCTATAAGACGACGCGTACGGCGCGTACGGTGCTAATAAATGTGCGACCACCTTAATGTAATCCCCGTGGTATTGAGGATCAGGTAGCGTAAAGTGTTCCTGCTAACCTTTCAAATAAAAACCAAATCGACAATCAATGGATCCTGTATTTTTATGACGTACCTTTTTTATGAAAGTAAAAAAGAAAACATCATGTATAAGCTGCTTATAACCTTACGGAAGAGGTTAACATTGATGAAGGTTTTAAAGGTTAAAAGTTGATGGAGTAGAAAAGCATGAAAATAAAGGAGATGATTAGGATAAAATTGAAAGGATAAAATGACAGTGACTGTGTTTAATATTATAGGCATTTAGATAAAAATATCGTGTCGGTGTTTGTGGGTGCATTCTCTTGAAAACTAGAGTTTTTTTTTGCACATTTGGTAGGTACCTACAACAGATTGTAAAAGAATCACCTTAAACTGGGTGGAACTGTAACCGAATTTAAAAAATATATATTTTGGCGTCCAGTGAAGTCCTGGGTCACCTAGTAATATTATATTATTATTCTTCTTATTCTATAACCTGAAAATACACAAAACAGTCAGTTAACTTACTACTTAAACAAATTAAACATTATGTTTTATTAGTCGCGTAGCATATTATGCTACGCAACGTGCTACGGCGTAGCAAGCATTATGGCGTAGCCCGCGTAGCGCTACGACGTAGCTTCTATATTTGAGGAAACATTTTCGTAGCAAAGGCGTACGTTTAACCCGTTCTATTTTATGCAAAGCTAGCAGACTTTATCTTTCACCTGTCTTAAATGTTATGGCTGACTATCTATCTATACAGTCGTAAAAGTATTTTAAAATCGGATCACATAAACTACTAAACCACAAAATCTAGTTTTTCATAAAAGCTCTCATATGTTATTCTTCAGATGGAGTAACAAAAAGGACGTAAAAATGGTGACTATCGTTCATATCGACGCTATACAGCGTGAACGGATTTTTGGCCGTCGCTCGTCCAGTGGCTAGGGTTGGTATTTTTAGAGCTTTCATGGAATATTGAAAAAAAATAGTCAGCCCACATTTTTGTCTGCATATTTGAAAGCATAATCGAATATGTGACTTTGCGATTTCAGCAGAGAAGTAAGTATTTGTATGGCATAAAGAGATGATTGAAGACAAAAAGAAAGATGATTGAAGAGCAGTGGTGGCCCAGTTGTATCGGTCCCGACTTATGAGTTGTAGGTCGTGGGTTCGAACCCCGCCAGGCGCATTACTATGTTTAATTTATTTCATCACTACTGCTCTCAAAACGGTGAAGGAAAACATCGTGAGGGAACCGGCTTAACCTAGAACCAAAAATTCGAAGACATGTGACATCTGCCATGTCATGCCATGTGATATCTGGCCTGTGTCCCAGCAGTGGGAACATTATAGGCTAATGATGAAAGGGATGATTAGAGTGAACAGGCTCCTTCTGGGTAAGCTCGCTCCGTCGTCGACCTTGTTTTCGTCAACCCTGACCTAGACTAAGGTCAAGAGCAAACCCAACAGACATAAAAAAGAAACTTCGCGTATCTTTCAAGGGAAAACAGTCATATTTGCAATGTCTTCTTAGTATTCGATCCCTCACTCAATTCAACACCATTTTTCTTTGCTCTATCAAACAAAAAGTTTATCAGCAATCATTGTTGGCGTTCCGGTCAGCCCTAATCTCGAGTCAGAGCACGTACTATGGTAATCTTTGAAAGTCCCTCCTCTAGTATTTTGCATGGCCACGTGCAAACTTACACTGTGACGTTTGACTTTGTTTGGACGATAGTTTTTGCTAGGATTTTAGTATGATTTTCTCAGATCAAAGAAATAAGCAGATAGAACGCTCAGAACACGCGAGTGGGTCCACCAGCAGTGGGTTCGCAGATGAACGCTAGTAATTTTATAAATCTCTTCTATTAAATCTAAGTAATAGTCAAATGAAAACGAACAATATGGTTTTTATTATTTCTATACCTCCCGTATGCAGTGAAAAATAATAAAAAGCATATTGTTTTTTTCTCCACACCCATATATTCTATATTTTAAATACAGCGTACAAAAGTAAACCAACACGTATGTAATACATAGCCTGGAGCAATATTCGTACATGTTTCTGTACTACGGATTTTGGTAAAGCCTTACCAAAAATGTGGGAGATATTTTTGTTGGTATTAACGCGTGAATTCTTGTGCTGGGCTGATATTTTTGGATTTAAAAATGTGTGCGTAACTGACAACATGCGGTTGGGTGAAAAGGCGTAGGTATCTACATGGTAATGTTATATGAAGGTGCCCCGATTTTTTTCTTTTCATAATATAAAATCCGCACTTCATTGAAAATCACCGTGCTAATGTAAGTGAGTTTTTATCATACTAATTTTATATACAAAAGTTTGTGAAATAGGGTGTACGTAATACGGATGAATGGACGTTTCTTACTTTTGACATAAGTTTAGACCCGAAAATGCAGTTTCGCCGTCGACCTCATTATTGCTTACAATCATGCGAAATAGCTGTCAAAAGCAAGACTATCATAAAAAATGTAACATCGATTACTTACATAGAAGAACAAAAACATATATTCATCAACAATGTATCGAATTTCCTTCCAATCCACAACCGCACATTTCCGAATTTACGACCACGAAATCCGAATCCCGAAAGTCTTTATTTACGAAGCTTTACGGCCGGTGTAAGTACATTGGGGGACGAAAGTTATTATTTTTTGCAGTAACATAAAGTAACAGGTGGGATATGGTAATTTATGGTTTATTTTTGGTTTAATCCGAGCATTGAACCATACCTTTGAGATATTTTCAATTTCCATAATTATATCAATGCAAGCAACTAAACTTTAAACATAAACCCCTAATCATAGACTCATGTCAATGGCTAAATTGTGTAATTACTAATTATTGATTGATTGACGAAAATAACAACCATCAATCATTATTATCTAATAAAAATAAGGATTACTTTGGCGTTTAGTTATTTTAAATTTGAGTGGATTAACTGTTCCTCAAATTCACTTAACGAATGATTATGAAAATTCATTCTCGGATTTAGGGAGGTCAGTCAAGTCAGTTTTCAGTTTCAGTAGTCAAAAGATTGAAAGTCTATCATGGTTTCATTTCATTATGAGTAGTCGGTACCTACTTTATTTATAAGTATAATATTATAATACCAGCGTACGCGTGCGGTAAGAAAGAAAAGAAAGAAAAAACGTTTATTTGACAGCCCGTACACACAACAAACAAGCAAATAAATGATAAAAAAAAACATGATAATAAAGGAATATATCGTAAATTAAAAACAACAATGAAAAATCAAAGAACAATATTGTGTGTCCCACGGCTACATCAAATAGGTCCAGTTCAGCAAATTGTCGAGCAGCTAGTGCTCGACCCTGGTTTTCAACTAGACCTGGACGGTGACGTGACGGACGCAAAGCAGTCTTAAAACATCCAAACGTGTTATGTGTGTGTGTGTTTGTGAAATACATAAATACTTATATTAACTTGGGATTTGGGAATCATAAATACCTACACGATAATAAATAAAGGGTAGTAAGTAAAAAAAAAAATTAAATATATAGGACAGATAGACGCAGGACGATTATCTACAAAAACCTGTTTCGCACGTTGCCAGACTTCTTGTTTACGTGCCTGCAGTCGCCTAAACTCGTAGCTAGGCCTTCATTACGCAACAGATCAGCATCCAGATTGTTGTCTACGGTACGTGCTTCGCAACTTTGACAGTAAAATCCTCAGTAACATAAAAACTTTTTCTAAAAAAAATGTGACCGCCTTCAAAAACAACCACAAAAACCGGCCAAGTGCGTGTCGGGCCACGCACAGTGTAGGGTTCCGTAGTTGCCCATCAAAATACTTATGCGAACTAACGAAACTGATTCGCTGAATTTAATTTTAAAAAGAAGAATTTTCAAAATCGGTCCAGGAGTCTTTGAGAAATCGGGGAAAATACATAAGAAAAAAGATTACAACGAATTTAGAACCTCCTCCTTTTTTTGAATTTAGTTAAAAATAGTTGACGATAAAAACCTACCTATCCCCAAAAAACATACCTATAAAAGCTGTAAAAATAAAGTTGACAAACTTACATTTGCAGTTGACTCCGATACATTTTGTTTCAGAAAATATGATATCAAGTACATTTTATAAGTTGGTCGACTTTTACTCGTAAAGTTGTAAAGCCTACTTAGTCATGATAATTTTCTTTTAAACTTCGTTATATATACTACTATTGTGAATTTTTTCACACCCCCAAACATAACCGTTTAGCTGGTAGAGGGGGGGGACACTCGAATCGAGCAAAATTTAGCACTTTAAAGCTTAATATTTCACAAACGAATTTTTTTATCAAAAAATTGTTAATGGAAACCATCATTATTTTTTAAAGACCTATTTAATGATACCCCACACTAAGGGGTACGCGAGAAAAAAAAAATCCTCACTTTACGTGTAAGTACTGGAGGTACCCTAAAAAAAAATATTTTACGAGATTTTATTTTACCACTTTTTTGGCACAACAAATCCGTATATTTACACCAAATTACAGCTCTCTAGTACTGTGCGTCTCTGAGCTAAACTGCGGACAGACGGACGGACGGACGGACGGACGGACGGACGGACCGACGGACGGACGGACGGACGGACGGACATGGCGAAACTATAAGGGTTCCTTGTTGACTACGGAACCCTAAAAAGGGTAAAATAACCTACAAAACTTTTCTTTCGGAAGTCGGTGACTTTTTTTATTAATTTCATTGTCTTTTTTGCCACCGACTTCCGAAAGAAAAGTTTTGTAGGTTATTTTACCCTTTTTTTGTGGTTGTTTTTGAAGGCGGTCACATTTTTTTTAGAAAAAGTTTTTATTTTACTCTTTTTAGTTTAAATATTCAACCAACATTCTTGTCAAATACATAATTTTCTTACATGTGCACTAGAATTTCGTAATCCGTAGCACCGGTAATAACATCGTTAACATCTCTTGCATTCATTCTATCTCAAAAACTACTGAACCGATTTTGATGAAATTTGCAGTACCTATTCCCTAAGTTGAACGATACCTAGCACAACAAAAAAAGAATTACTTAAATCGGACTTGTAGTTCCGGAGATATGCGAACACGAACATAATTTTCTTACTTGAGGAGTTGTACCTTCCATCATCAGCTTAGCTACATGAGATGATGATTTCTATAAGCAAGTACTTGAATTACTTCATAAGATTTGCGAAAAACTATGTGTCAGCTAATAAAATTTGAGGGTTGCCCTCGATTTCTCCAAGATCCAATCATCAGATCCTAAAATGGTGACAATGGGACCACACGGGAAGCACCAGCTTTCGATTGAAAAAAGAATTATGAAAATCGGTTCACCCAGTCGCAAGTTATGAGGTAACAAACATAAAAAAAAAAAAGAAATACAGTCGAATTGATAACCTCCTCCTTTTTTTTGAAGTCGGTTAAAAATGATGCGCCATTTATTGATTTTCATTTGTTACAAAAAATGTGATAAATTAAGAACCGCTCGACCGATTTTATGCAAACTTGACATCAAACCATCTACTAAATAAGTATACCACTTTTCGTTGTAAGTTATAAAATTACAACGAAAAGTGGTATACTTACGTAAGTGCTTCGCTACTTTGACTTTTTTCTTGCTTAAGTTTATCTCGGACTCAGAGTCATCATCAGGCAAACATCTCGTGAGCAAACCTGACCAAACCAAACTAATATAATATTTAATTCCAAAGACACCAAAGCCTTTGAAGTTATTACGGGACTGTCTGCATACGACTGGTAACCGTCACCCTGCAACGTAAAGGAACACCGTAGATCTTAGTCAGTGCAAATCTGACAGTCCCCAGTCGCCATGATCGGGCTGGGAGGACTCATTTGATGATGTTACCATGATCACTAACAGGCTTTATCTGATTTAATACTAAAGGGTGGCCACATCCACACAAGAAAAAAACAAGAAGATTGATACATTGGGAAGATGCATCCAATTTGACTAGAAGTCAATGGGTAATACAAGATAAGTGGTTTAAAGGAGCTGGGCAATGGGCATGGACCAAAGAGAATTAAACCACATGGACAAAACTCGTTGGTCAAACATCCCTCTGCAAAATGACATTTGAAATTGAGTGTGATTTCAAACTTTTTAAACCAAGTACCCTTTTTTTTAGGGACTGTCAGACTTCTACTGACTAAAATCCACGGTGTCCTTCATAGCCTGTTACGTTCCGGGGTTACGGTAAGGGAATAATCCCGCGACCCCGGCAGGCTTTGGCCCTCTGAGAGGGGGGCCCCGTCATTATGCTGACGCTCTTTGAGGCGCGCGTGGGACACAACGCGCCGTCGACCCGGGCATGGTCCTTGGTCGGGCAGCGAGTTGCCCTTTACTCGCTGCCCGCATGCCCGCGCCTACGGTGGCCGGAGATCATCTAGCGACGTCCGTCGCCGTGGGCGCCTACCACTGCGGCTGGGGCGGAGGAAGGACGCTGTCCTCTCTCGCTCGCGGCCCGCCTCCTCCTTAACGAGCATTACTGCCTCGCAGAAGGAGCTGACCGCTTCCCACTCCGTCTCGCCCCGCAGCATGGCCGCAACCAATGCCGGGCGCGAGAGGTCTCCGCCTATCGCAGCCGTGAGGACACGTCGGTGCTCCGCCCAAGCTGGGCAGTCTTGCACCGTATGCTCCACCGTGTCCTCCGGGCGATCTTCGCAGTGGTGACACCCAGGCGTCTCCTCCTTTCGCATCAGACACAGGTACCTCCCGAAACTTCCGTGTCCGGTGAGGACCTGCGTCAAGCGGTAGGTCAGGACGCCATGACTTCTCTCCAGCCACTCCTCAAAGAGGGGTCTTACCGCCGCAATTGCGGCGTGCCCGAAACCAAGTACCCTTAGCACGAATTTTCACTCTTTTACTTTACTTTATTTACAGCGTTTCTTGTATGAAAAAATGGAACAGCGCCTCTGGTGTGCGAAGAAGGAATTTTTTCCCTTGAAAATTGTCAATTTGAAATTGTCAATGCTACAGTTTACTTTACGTCTCAAATACTGGAAATTTGTGCTAAGGGCACTGATACAATTACATTATATTTACCTGAAAATTCTACCTGAAATTGTTCTACTTAATAACATTTTTAAAGCAAAAAGCCGGACTCAACGAGAATTTACTTATAAATGGTTTCATAATAACGTATAATGGACTTGACAGTTTATTTAGCTTAGAATGGAAAAGATTTCTTGAAATGTTTGAGGTATTTAAGTTTAGATTGTGTTTCTAACTTTAAGATACAAAGTTTTCAAGTATTTTACTTAAGAACTAGATAATACAATGTCTAGCAAGATAATTGTTTAGATTACTAAACAATACTGTCGACTCGTTTATTTGTTTTGTATAACTAAACATCTTATTTTATTTATTTAATGACAATACCAATGCTTAAAATAAATAAATAAAATCAAATAAAATGCTTAAAATTCTAAAATAGGTATACATATATGTATATAAAATCTTTATACAGAAATATTAATATTTAATTAGTGACTTACTTACGTACAGCAGTCAAGTGGTGGCCCAGTGTTGTCGGTCCCGACTTACGAATCGTAGGTCGTGGGTTCGAACCCCGCCAGGCGCATTACTTTGTGTAAATTATTTCATCACCACTGCTCTCAAAACGGTGTAGGAAAACATCGTGAGGAACCCGGCATGTCCTAGAACCAAAACTCGAAGACATGTGACACCTTCCAACCCGCACTAGGCCCGCGTGGTGGATTATAGCCCACTTCCTCTCACAGAGAGGAGTCCTGTGTCCCAGCAGTGGGAACATTATAGGCTGAGATGAGATGATGATGATGAGTGACTTACTCGTCCACGTTTTCTTAAAAAACGTAATCAAGTATAACGTAGCGTCATCGATAAGTACGCAAGTCCTACGTCGGCAAAGACCTAAGCTCAGTATAGCGTAGTCAAAAGTTGAAATAGGCAATAGACATTATAAAAACACCAAATAACTCCTGAAATATGTTTCACAAAACATGTCAGGTGACACCATTCCCAGAAATCACCTGAACATCTAACAAGCGAGATAGAAATATAAGTTGTAACATGAGTTGGAAAGAGAGCATAATATTTGTTATCTGCCATAAAAAGATGTAATAAAAGTAAAATATTATTACCAGATTCTGTGTCAAGCATGTACGATCGTTATGCCGAGATTTGTAAATGTTATGATCCATATGAAAATACCTTATTTTTGTGCGAAAATCTTGTCTCATTTCTGAAGGTTTGATATTATTGAACGTCTTATATGTGGTTGTTTGCCGTAAAGTTATTAATACAAATTGCTTTTCCGACAACAGTCACACGAATCGATTTTCCAGGTAAAGCTTCGCTTGCCTAGGACTGTTCGTGGATGGGTGACCACGCGTTTTCTGGAATGAAAAATTCGACACCTGTGTGCTTAGTGCGAATTTTTTTACGTTGACGCGATAAGTAGTAACGTTTAACCGCGTTTGGCGATCTCATTGGTTGAGAATTCTCACGATCTTGCAGCGGGCCAATAGGAGCGCCAAACGCGGTTAAACGTTACTATCGCATCAACGTAAAAAAAAAACGCACTAAGCACACAGTGTGCTTGTTGTGTGTACGTCAGACACTTTACCAACTAGCCTATCGCAGTAATACCCGAAAAAAAACAATCATTTCCCAAAAAAAAAACATCTCGAGACCGCCTATTCCAAGCAAAATTTTCTTTGGTACCGTGACTCTGGAACGTAAACGGCTATTGAAAAATCATCATAGATTTTAATACAATACTAAAATCTGACAGAAAAAAAACCATTTTTGTCTATTGATGGTAAACCTTCAAAAGGCGCAGTCTTTGGGGATAAGACGGAAAGCCTCATCTATCATAATGCGGTACCCATTAAAGTTCTGTAGTTTACATCATCAGCCCATAACGTTCCCTCCCCCTTAGAGGGAGTGGGCCATAATCCACCACGCGGGCCCAGTGCGGGTTGGTAGGTAGATGTCACATGTCTTCGAAGTTTTACCTCTAGGAAATGTCGGGTTTCCTCACGACGTTTTCCTTCACTGTTTTGAGAGCAGTGGTGATGAAGTAAATAACACAAAGTAATGCGCCTGGCGAGGTTCGACCCCACGACTTACGACTTTCGTATCTATTCGTTAGTCGGGGCTGATACCACTGGGCCACTGCTCTCCTGTAGTTTACCCAGGAAACTAAACTAAACTGCATCAAACTTTATTCATAGCCTCGTCGAAAATTCACACCAAAATTCTCTTTTATTATTTAACCCTCTACGAACTACGTGTCCACACTACCCCCGGGCAACTCTCCGGAGGGTCGTTTTGTTAAAATACTGGAACATTATGACACTGCACTGAAAATGCGACACAGAAGTTTATTACGCTATTAGCTGGTTTTAACTTGTTCATTTTTTGGTGAATTATGAGCTGACTGGAATATATATTTTGTTTTATTTTGCAACTCTGTCTTTTATTTTTTATTCGGATATTGATGTATAGTTTTATGAGAACTTCATAAATTGTTATTTTTTATTCAATGGTTTTATTTTATCTGGCAAAGAAATCTATGATAGCTGTTGACAAAGCCGTTGGTTTTATTCTTATAGTCTTGTCTGTAAAATCCATTAAAATTGGAAATAATAAATTATTACAAAAATTAAAAAAACTGTATTGGATAATGGGTTGCCAGTGGAGTAAGCAAATAACAAACTTACTTACTTAGGTCCTGGAACTGTCTTATCATATAACCATGACCCTGGAACGTAAAGGACATTAAAGAAACACCGTTAGTCAGTAAGAGTCTGACAGTCTCTCCCGTCCAGAGGGGCGGACTGATTTGATGATTTTGAAATGTAAAAGCTTTACATAATAATATACTTGCAAAAGAAAAGTTCTTTGAAAGCGTGCCAATGTGTAACTTTCAAATTTTGCTCCTGTGGAATGACGTTCCTAATAATTCGGAAAAACGAAGATAAATGAAGCGCAAAACTTTTTGGTAAACAGGCAAGCCCTTCCAAATTCGAGAATACGACGTTCAGAAGTGCATACCTTTCTTGGTTCATCTGCACCTTGAGTATTTACAAGTCTACCGGTACAAACCCATCCCTTATGCATTTTCTTCAATCTGATCTGAGACAACTGATCAGCGGAGGCACCCTTTTGTTTTACTTCGAGCGTCTGTCTCAATATTGACTGGCTGTATTTATGATGCATGTTTCCATTTAAAAATTTTACAATTGACTAGCTCCAATCAATCTGCGATCACGGTGCGTTGCAAAATTCGCATTTACAATAGCAAACGTGTGCATGTATGTGCCTATGCACAGCCTTGAGCTATTTGTGTTCCAATAAAAAAACAAAATCTATATTACAAAATATTTTGTACCTACTAAAAAACCCCTTCCTCTTCCTTTCGTCCGTATTAACACAAATAAATAACAACTCACAGAAAATATACCCCAAATAAATATTACTCAAATAAAAAAAAACGCATAAAAAAGATGTTGAAATATTTCAATGTTTCACATCACCTCATTCGACCCAGGAGAGATCATTTGTTTGAAAAAGGTCGGAAGTCGGGCCCCTACAGGTATCTGCGGATTTCGTAAGCCCTTGGACATTATTTACATAATTATTTTAGGTCCCGTCCTTAGGGTGCGTACTCATTGGAAAAAATATTTTTCTTGTTTTGAGGATATTAATTTTTAACTGTGTTTATTTTTTATTGAGGATATTAATTTTTAACTGTGTTTATTTTTTATAGACTAGCTATCAATTAAATGAAGTGACGTTTATTATAGCCTATCTTAATATTAGGGCGCTCCTTCGCCACCAGCACGAGCACGAGCATTCGCGTGAATGCTCGCGGACAGACTCGATCACTTACAGATTCGATCATTCTAAGACAATAGTGCATCAAATTGCGCACTTTGATCGAATGAATGCTCGCGGTGAGGGAGCGCCTATAACTATGTTTTTAACGCAAAACAACGCATTAGAATATGCCAGTCATATATCTGATGCATTATAAATAGAAACCTACCTAATTATTTTATCTTTCGAATAAAACTTCCTGGTCTAGTGGTATTCATAAAATATAATGTTATTCCTGGACAAGCAAAGTACCTATCTTTTTTCAACAAGAGATAACGCATAGAAAAATAAAATAACTATAAATGTGTTTATATCAATATTGTTACAATTTGTTTAAAAATTTCGTCAAACCACGTAAAAATATAAAAAGTTAGTTGGTTGTTTGTTTCCGAGCACAGGATATGCATGGCCATACTTTAAGCCCAAGGGTGTCATTTTCTAAAACATCGTTGATATTTTTAATCTCAATCCACAGAACAGTTCAGATATTCGTGTCCTCCCTGGTGCTGTTACTAAAAGTTGATCGTCAGCTTTGAAAACCACAATAATATTATTTTATTTTTAACTTTTCAGAATTGGAAGTGGAAAAAGAAAAATACTTGTCACTGTATGCTTTACATGATACCGTAGTATTGGCTTTTGTTGACAGAATACTTGACAATTTGACAGAATCCAGAAAGATTTTGCGATAAAAATCTAACTTCTAAACATGGCGATGTTTAAAATGTAGAAAAAAAGCCATTAGCCATTATTCAGTCATCTACATGCGCTCAGGCTCAAAATGTCCACCGGTTGCAAAACGTCCATTTCCAATCGGATTGCCGATGTCACCTTCACCGCTTCCACTGACCGGCATTCCATCGCATTACTTAAGGCATTGCCGATAATCCGTCTATCCGTCTCTTGAAGGCAAACTAAAATCCGTTACGTACGATACGTCCGATACGTGCGATGCCGACCTGTCATGTGGACGCACACCATTAATGGGAACTGGAAATATATTGTGAAGGTGTTTTTTTTTTTTTTTTTAGCGTGGTGAAATCATCAAATGAGTCCTCCAACCCCGGGCAGGGCGGGAGGGACTGTCAGACTTCTACTGACTAAAATCCACGGTGTACTTCATAGCCTGTTAAGTTCCGGGGTTACGGTAAGGGAATAATCCCGCGACCCCGGCAGGCTTTAGCCCTCTGAGAGGGGGGCCCCGTCATTATGCTGACGCTCTTTGAGGCGCGCGTGGGACACAACGCGCCGTCGACCCGGGCATGGTCCTTGGTCGGGCAGCGAGTTGCCCTTTACTCGCTGCCCGCATGCCCGCATTGTGAAGGTGTTAGTAGAATTTGTAAAAAAATAAAACGGTGTTTTTGTAAATTGTAACTAGAACAAAAAAATAGGTATTAATATTCATCGATTCGATTCTGAGACGCTTTTTTTTTTTTTTTTTTTTTTTTTTTTTAACGTGGTAAAATCATCAAATGAGTCCTCCCACCCCGGGCAGGGCGGGAGGGACTGTCAGACTTGTACTGACTAAAATCCACAGTGTCCTTCAATAGCCCTTTATGTACCAGGGTCACGGTAAAGAAATAATCCCGCGACCCCGGCAGGCTTTGGCCCTCTGAGAGGGGGCCCCGTCATTATGCTGACGCTCTTTGAGGCGCGCGTGGGACACAATGCGCCGTCGACCCGGGCATGGTCCTTGGTCGGGCAGCGAGTTGCCCTTTACTCGCTGCCCGCATGCCCGCGCCTACGGTGGCCGGAGATCATCTAGCGACGTCCGTCGCCGTGGGCGCCTACCACTGCGGCTGGGGCGGAGGGAGGACGCTGTCCTCTCTCGCTCGCGGCCTGCCTCCTCCTTTACGAGCATTACTGCCTCGCAGAAGGAGCTGACCGCTTCCCACTCCGTCTCGCCCCGCAGCATGGCCGCAACCAATGCCGGGCGCGAGAGGTCTCCGCCTATCGCAGCCGTGAGGACACGTCGGTGCTCCGCCCAAGCTGGGCAGTCTTGCACCGTATGCTCCACCGTGTCCTCCGGGCGATCTTCGCAGTGGTGACACCTACGCGTTTCCTCCTTTCGCATCAGACACAGGTACCTCCCGAAACTTCCGTGTCCGGTGAGGACCTGCGTCAAGCGGTAGGTCAGGACGCCATGACTTCTCTCCAGCCACTCCTCAAAGAGGGGTCTTATCGCCGCAATTGCGGCGTGCCCGGCCGTCGGTCGCGACAGTCGTCCCCTCCATACTGCCCTGAGATCGCGCCGAAGCTCTTCCCGCCGCGCCTCGACTTCTCGAGGCAGCGGGGTTATGCCCCGGCGCTGCGCCTCCACGCGCCACTCATAGACGCGCTGGAGGGCAGTCGCCTCCAGATCCCAGGGCAATTCTGAGACGCTTGAATTGAATTGGAAAATTGTATACCTAGGTCAGGGTCTGACGGAGTTATTTTAAGTTCCTTTCTTTAAAGCCCTGGCTGCCGGTACCTTGGACCCCGTTTCCGTTATCACGATTGTATAAAAGAAAAATGTTTTTTTTTTTAATGAATGTAATTAATAAAGGAACCTTATCAATAAAAAAATTGAAATCTATACACACATAAAATTGGAACTATCTAGTAGGTATGTCAATGGACAAAAAGTTTCAAAAATTAAATTCAAGAAGGAAAATGCTTTGTCAAATTCAAGAAGGAAATGTTTTAGCAATTCGCCGATAGATGGCGTTGTGCAAATACGACTTTTTTCTGAATCGCGATGTTAAGATTTTCCAGGGATTAACGACCCTCCCTTGTTGTTGTCATTGTATGTAACTGACTTGGGGGAGGACTCAATTCGGTATGAGTTAGAAAATGCACAAATAAATGCAAAAATGAAATAATATATTTTGGAAGCCGGTGACTTTGTTTCACAAAGTAACACCGACTTGAAAGAGAAGAGTAAGTTCTAAGGGCTTGGAGACATGTCTACGGTGCAGCGCCGTTTGCCGTGCAACGGTACGGCACCGCCGCCGCCCGGCAGATGGCACGGCGTACCCAATATTGCGTAACCCAATATTTTCTTTGATTTGTTTTTTCTTTATTTCTCGTCGTATTAACAGCAACAGGAGCAGGATACGTCTTTCGCAGTCCATATCAAACCAAAACTGTCATTTTTATTTATGGATACACGTGCTGAGCGGTAACGTACACGACGTAGGTACCATAGACATGGGTCCACGCCCTAAGTTCGACTTGTATTGTATGTGATTAGTATGTTTTTAACCGACTTCAAAAAAAGGAGAAGGTTCTCAATTCGTCGGAATCTTTTTTTTTTTTTTTTTTTTTTTTTTTTATGTATGTTCCCCGATTTCTCGAAGACGCCTGGACCGATTTGGAATTTTTTTCTTTTGTTTGAAAGGGTATACTTTCCAATTGGTCCCATGATCACCAGGTCAGGATCTGATGATGGGATCCTAGGGAAATCGAGGGCAACCTTCAAATTTTATAGGCACATAGTACCATTTTCATATATTTTCTAAAGCTGTTCAAGTATTTGCATCTGATAATCATCATCTCAGGTGGATGACCTGATGATGGAAGGTACAACTCCTTAACAGTAAGGAGTAGGCATCGATTGATTTACTTTGTGTTCGCATATCTCCGGAACTACAAGTCCGATTTAAGTAATTCTTTTTTTGTTGTACTAGGTATCATTTAACTTAGAGAATACTGCAAGTTTCATCAAAATCGGTTTAGTAATTTTTGAGATATGGAATTTTATTAGCTTAATGTGTACATGAGTGATGTAAGTACTGGTGCGAAGGATTACAAAATTATAGTGCACATGTAAGAGAATAATGTTCTTGACAAGAATTCGGGTTGAATATTTAAACTAAAAAGAGTAAAATAAAAACTTTTTCAAAAAAAATGTAACCGCCTTCAAAAACAACCACAAAAAAGTGTAAAATAATCTACAAAATAACTTTTTTTTCGGAAGTCGGTGGCTAAAAAGACAATGAAAAGAAAAAAAACAAAGGCACCGACTTCCGAAAGAAAAGTTATTTTGTAGATTATTTTACACTTTTTTGTGGTTGTTTTTGAAGGCGGTTACATTTTTTTTTATACATATAAATGTATGTTTGTCTGTGGTTATCGTTCCTTAAGCACTAGGCAGCACTAATTTTGATACGTTTTCTCAGTTCAGAAAAGTGTTCGTGACATTCCTATGAAGATTTTAGTGCACGATAATAATGTATATCCCTAGATGTTGTCCGTATGGATCCGTTATTGCATATTTCAATTGTGGATTTTCAAAGACGCCGATTAAACGAAGACTTTGTTAAATACCTGAACTAAAAAGGGAACTTATAACTTTTTTTTATGGGACCGACTTCAAAAAGACACACAAAGAGCATAAAATAAATAATTTCTTTCGGAAGTGAATGAAATAAATAACAAGAATACAAAATGGACTTAAAAAAGTTATTTTATACTTTTTGTGTTTGTTGGAACGAAGTTCCTTATCGCGCGTTGTGAAAGGGGGCTAGACGGAAACAAATCTTACGAAAAGTTGTCACGACACTTTTTGGAACGAAGTTCCTTATCGCGCGTTGCGAAAGGGTGCTAGAGCTCAAAGAGTGGAGTGGAGTGGAGCGGCGCGGAGCGGAGTGGAGTGGAGCGGAGCGGAGTGGAGTGGAGTCGCGACGATTATTTTTGTTGAGTGTATACAGTAACTTCGTTCCATCCGGGTGTCCCTTGACACCTCTCAAGTTTTTTTTTGAAGTCGGTTCCTTTTTTAAGACTACCGACTAGTATGCCACTGACTTGTTTCAATTCGCTAATAATTTTTTAATCAGCTTCATTCAAATCATTTTTCTTTCAAAAAAATACAGACGCATGGAACTTACGACTGGGTGAACCGATTATGGTGAATCTTTTATCATTGGTCCCAAAAAAATCTTTCAGTTTGGTAAAGGTACCTCTACTACCCATGGATTAAATAGTATTTGACAACAAAAAGGGATTAATATACATATAACTAAAAAAAGTAAATTAGATAACTTTTTTAAATTAAGTAAGTACCTACTTATCTTTCGGAAGTTGGTGGCTTTGTTTTTTTTTTTAAATTCATTATTGCCACCGATTTCCGACACTTTTTTGCGGTTGTTTCTGAAGGCGGTTAGTTTTTTTTTTTACATTTTTTTTGCAAACACAGCCTAGACAGCTATTGAATCGACAGGTACCTATCCTAAACACAACTTACTTTCTTATTTCAATTTATCTAAGAGATTTTATGATTCAAACGAATCTATGAAGCCAATATTCAAAGCAAAATTTTGTTTTTATTTTGATTGTAATCAGTAGCATAACTGAAGCTTTAGATTTCACTGAGTCGCTTATAAACCTATTTATTTAATTCTAAAGGGCTTCACACACAGCAGCTATAGTGTAAAGATGTACATTAAAGCACGATATATCTCATTACCTACATCTTTCCATTGAGATTCGAAGATGGAAAAATAGACATTATAGCTGTCTTGTGTGGTCTCCTGACGATTTTTATGGAAAGATGTAATGAGATGTATCGTGCTATAATGTACATCTTTATATTACAGCTGCTGTGTGTGAAACCCTTAACTCATATTGAAAGTCTTTCATTACTTTGATTAAAAGTAAATTCATAATAACTAACTTTAAGCTTTATCAATGCAGCATTTGAACTAAAAATTCTATTTTATATACCTTTTGAAGCGGAGGTAAGTAATTATTTAACTTTTTCATTAAAACTTATTTCAGACGGATAGCAGGCCCTATTTTCAACACCTTTCATGAATAATGTATCTGTTATCAAAAATATGTACAGTGGAGCAGCGTGTTCGTCAGTTTTTTTATTAATTCCTTTGTCAATCATTCCTGATGACGATGATGAAAGCGACGCTTACAGTTCATTTGACTACTGCTCAGCAGTGTACTTTCAGCTTATGTTGTAGTGGGTACGTCAAATTAGCATTAATATCTTTAAATAATATCGGTAGTAAAACTAGTTTACTCGTTTTGACTAAAACCAACCCTGTTCCTTCAATTTAATAACCCTGCCCATTGCGATTTTTTTTAACTTTTCCACTACCCTGGACGGAAATACATTCACTGAGTGAACCTATTTTTACCCTGACTGTACTATCTCATAAATAAATGATCAAATTCCCACTTTATTTGCAAAAAGGAACCGCGACACGAGAAAATTTCGTAACTCAGAAAGGCGGAAAATGTTTGATGTTTATTTTTCGCTTTTTTTGGAAAGAAAAACCCACACTGGACATAGTAATGTATACTGTTTTGATGCCTTGTTCATTACGCTTAATATCTTTTGTCACTCCACAAGGGGCCATTCTTGGTAAACATCTAGATAAGGTGTGTGAAGATTACAAAGGCATGTGTCATGTAGAAACGCCTTTTGTCGACGTAAGAAAAGACAAAATGGGAATCTACTTGGCATTTGGGAGAAGTGCTTGAGGCCCGCTGTAAACTTGCTCAATACTTCTTCAATTGTCCCTAAACACAGAAATGACCTGGCTAAGAGAAACTGGTATTCAAAGAAAACAGACGTATAAAGGAGCGATTTTTTTTAAATTGAACATTTAAGTTACGAGTATAAAACTGTTATAGTTTTTAAACCTCGCCAGGCTAAAAAATCAAATTCCTAAAATAATACTAATGGCAACTAGTGGCGCTGGCGCCCCGCTCGTGTGTTAAGCCTCCTTTTCAACACACAGAAGGAGACGGCGCTATACCAGAAAGCAAGACGCAAATAATTCTGCATCATGGCCGATTGTGAAGAGGAGGCTTTAGACTGGCAAACAATTTAATCAGGTACTCGTATTTTACTCTTGCGCTTCAAGTTGGTAGAAGTTGCTATAAGTTATTACAAATTAATATTCTTTACCAGGAATCGTATCCGCTATTTTTCTCACATGCCACTATTGAGGTCATGTCACACAAATTAACACCCAATCTTCCGAACAAGAAATTCCGGAGAAACTCGTTCATTCCCCAAACGTAAGCGCGTAAATCATTACATTTTATACGTACCCCGCTGATATAAGAGATACGCCACACGGATGGCTTAGAGGTATTTAGCTAGTGATTTATTTATACTTACCTACCTCAGGCTCTTGAAAAAATATCTTCTGTCTTATATTTGTTTGTATGTTAGGGCTTTATCGTAGTTGCGTAAAATAAGAAGTCTATTCATAAATCCAATCATTTAAACAGGGTTTTTGCGAGATTATTTCATTCAAGTGCAGTTCAAAAGTCAAATCATTAATTCCAATTAGGCCATCAAGGAGGCACTTTTCAACGAAATAATAGGAAGGGATTGATTTGATTCTACACCCATTCGCAAAGGTAGGTTTGTATGGAGAAGAATGGGCAAGAAACTCCATACTTACTCTTTTTCAAAAATGTTTCACAATGTCACTTACTTAGTTACTTACATAATTCCAATTTATTTTTCAGACATTTTGTCCATTCTAAAGCTGGGGCCACACTAGAGGGAAATGCCGCTGATATCGCGATGATGGACCTCACCACCACCACCACTTACCACCTTGTTACAAAAAGATAAATATTTGTTTAACGTTAATTTCTAAAAAAACTCTCTTGCAAGAGAGATCAGACAGGTAATTTCATTTAAATTCTGCTCCACTTTCTAAGATAATTATCTATGTGGATTGTGTTCCCTGTACATTTATTTTTCCCTTCTTTTTAAGTAAAAATTATGTTAATCACTCTGGATTCACATAATTTTTGCTTTTATTTTTAAATCTAGCCTTTGTCCCACTCCTGGTCCAAGTGGCAAAGGCCTCCCTCCACTCTTTCCAACGACCAGGACACTATACGTCCTCCTTGCAGTACCCTTAGCACGAGTTTTCAGTATTTGAGACGTAAGGTAAACTGGAACTGTGAAAATTTCAAATTGATAATTTTCAAGGAAAAAACTAGTTCCTTCTTCGCACACCAGAGGCGCTGTTCCATTTTTTTCATACAAGAAACGCTGTAAACACTGGGAAGACGCTGAGAAGTAAAATAGTGAAAACTCGTGCTAAGGGTTCTGTTCGTCGGATGGAACCTGAATTTTTACTTAAACCATGATAAAAAATTAAATCAAATGATACTGACAGAATATCATTTATTTTTTACCATTCCGAGAATAACCAAGAAGAACTTCTTGAATCAATCGAAGATTACGCTAGCTTCCTGATGTACAAATCTTCGTAAGAAAATTTATAAGGGTCGTTCCTGACGTAGGGTTCGATAAGATAAGATATCCGGGCTTAGAAGATCTACTGCATTTGGTGATGAAAATATGATGCTGACTAGAACTATTTATTGCTAGGTCTAAAAAATAGGCATGGCTATGGAATTGGGTCAATCTTAAATTTTTGGACTTCCGTTGAGGATAATGACGCCCGATACTTTTACTGCTAGTGCAAACATCCATTGACAAAAAAGAAAAATATAAATTATTTTAATTCCGTTTTAATTAAACGTAATTCGGGCGTCATTATCCTCAACGGAAGTCCAAAAATTGAAGATTGACCCAATTGTGAGTGTTTTTGATTAGGCATTAGCCGTTTCTCTTACAGGCATTGCTCTTACTCCGAGGAGTGAGAGATCATTCCAAAAGACCCCGAGGTGTGTGGGATCTGGGATCATTCCAAAACACAGGTCGTCTTCTGAAGGACTTAAACAAAACAATAAGGTTCTATGCCAAACTTGGCCTTGCTCAATATTGCCCAAAATATTAAAATGTAGTGGCAACCTTGTCCATACTCGCCAGAAAAAGTAAATGAAGAGTGTGTCGATTGATTGTTGGTGAGTTGTCTTTATATGCACTAACCTAGCCATCGTTCAACTCAGCAGCAATTTAACATTACAAGTTGAATTCAAAGACCTCATCTAGATTAAGTGACATGGAATAGGTAGCACAGCTTTATTTTTAGCGTGGTTACAGTGGTAATCAAATAAGTCCTCCCACCGAGGGCAGAGCAGGGGTGACTCTCAGACTTGTACTGACTAAAATCCACAGTGTCCTTCAAAAGCCCTGTATGTACCGGGGTCACGGTAACTCATTAGTCCCGCGACCCCGATAGTACGCAACAATTAACGTCTGAGACAAAATTAGCTGAACAAACATCTGGTCTTCAAGAAAGATAATTTTATTAACAACGCCTTAAAGCTGTATTCCTTATTAAATTATCACCCCAATTCCCTTTCTAATTTTCTCTAGTATATAAATTTTGTTCCGCGACTCCAACATTCCAGTTCACCATATTTCCCAAAGGTAACACGTGTTAGTTGTGGGGTCTACTTTCTTAGTCCATTAACGAAGACACGGGTTTGGACACGGATGTACGAACGTTACTAACGTCAAAATCGCTAATGAATATTACCGCCAGAACTGAAATCCTTTTGACGCGGCGCTAGTGTCCTACATGGCCCTCGTATGACTACCAATTTAATGTCTGGACTTTAAGGCTGCTTTTCCACCAGAGATGCGCTATGCTACGTTGCTAAGGATGCGTTTGATATCCACCAATCATATTCATTTGTTTTCATAACGCACACACACATAATGAATATGATTGGTGGATAACAAACGTATCCGTAGCAACGTAGCATAGCGCATCTCTGGTGGAAAAGCAGCCTTAAATTCAAATTCAATTCAAATTCATTTATTTCAATCCCATAAGATCATAATTATTATAAAAATATTCACAGTATAAATAATATATCGACAAAAATTTAAATTAACTACATAATAACATTTTAAAATACAATATTTAAATAGGAACAAGAAATTCACACAAATAAATTAAAATTCACAAGATTATTGATCACAAAAATAAAAATAATATAAAGAACAAGTGCCAATAATTATAAGAAAGCCTGAGTCATTTGTCTGTTTGTCATTACATTAATCATATAACAGTGATTAATGTAATGACAATCAAACCTGTTCGCCAGTGCACTCAGGATGCCATTGGAGGTGACCCGGAGCCTGCGCCCCAGAGATGCACACCGCTTTCGCATCGTCGTGTAGAAACAGTCGACACGGGCGTCGGCGAACATCCCCGATGCGCTGCAGTGCCGGGGCAACCCCAACAACATCCTGAACGCATTATTATACTGAACACGGAGAGCGTTGTACTGCTTTTGGGTATATGACACCCACAGGCTGGCTGTGTACAGGGACGTACAAAACGCTCTAAAAAGAGTCATTTTGACAGTCCCCGAGCAACGTGCAAACCTGCGGGCGATCATATTGGCCCTCACAGACAACGCTCTCCGCTCCCTATCAATGTCAGCATCGTCCTTCAGGTCAGAGGTCACAATATGCCCGAGATATTTAAACTGTTCAACTCTTTTTAAGTTGACCCCGTTTAATTTAATAGTTGGAACAGAATCCGGGCATCTTCGACCCCTGGCCCGAAAGACCATGCATTCACTCTTCCTGGCGTTATAGAGCAAACCGTGATCCCGCGCGTAACACTCGCAGATGCCGAGCAACCTGGTCAGACCACACACCGAGGCGCTCAGCAGCACCATATCGTCAGCGTAACTGATATTGTTAAGGCACACTCCTCCAATATGGCAGCCGACATGCGTGCTGCCGAGCCTCTCTATCAGCGCATTAATATACAGGTTGAAGAGCTTCGGTGAGGTCAGGCCTCCCTGCCTCACCCCACACTCCAACCTGTATGGGGTCGAGTAAGTCCCCGACCATCTAATAACATTGACCTGGTTGCCGTACCAGTACTGAAAGATACGGGTCAGTTCGTCCGGCACTGACGCTTTCTTCAATTTTTGCCACAGCAGATCATAGCAAACCAGGTCAAATGCTTTCGACAAATCGAGGAAGCAAGCAAATACAGGTGTGTTTCTATCAGTGTAGTACTTGACAGTTTGCTTTAGACACAATATAGCTGTTTCTGTAGAGAGACCGGCTTTGAAACCAAACTGGTTGTCATGAAACTTCAAGTATTTATCCAGCTGATTGTTAAGCAAACTGTCAAGCACTTTCGAAATAATAGTGGCCAGTGAGATGGGCCTATAGTTATTTGTGTCGCTAACATCACCGGTTTTATTCTTAATAATTGGCACCACCACAGTTTTCATCATCCGCTCAGGTAGATACGAGTGTCCCATACAGAAGGAGTAGCACATCGCTAATACTCTGGGCAGGTGACGACCAGCATGCTTAAGGTGCTCAATACTTAAATCATCGTGGCCTGGAGATTTACCCCTCGACATAGACATAAAAACATGTCGTACCTCCTTTGCTGTAAACCGGACACTGCGCTCCTGACCACTACAACCAGCACCGGTTATAAACTGGGATGGTCCCAAAGGTGACGAAACTGCGAAGTGCTGCCTAAAAAGCTCAGCTATCCCTGCGACATCAGCAGCGCCGCCGACACTCACCGGCAGGCCCGGCCTACTATTGAGCTTATCAGTGGACTTCCAAAAACTGCGGAAGTCGCCCCTAGAGTGATGTGTCGCCAACATGTCCATTTTAATTTGGTCACTATTGTCCTGGCACCATCGCAAGCGTGACTTGAAGATTTTACGACTTGTTTGCATATCAGTCCAAACACGACCTTCGCGCGGCCTACCAAAAGACACCCACTGCTCAAACTTTAGCCTGGCCTGCCTGTGAGCATCACCCACGTGCTTGTTCCACCCCATTACAGGTTTCCTATTACGCACATAATGCCTCGCTTCGTAACAATCAGAAGCTGCTTGGCTTAAAATATTAATAATGTCATCATACATTTTATCAATTATAATTCTATGGTCCAGATTATTACAAACATAGTCACAACAATTACTCAGTTCAATAGGAAAATCAATATATTTTAAATTATCATTACAAAATTTAGTATAAATGTCAATTTGATTGAGGTTTCTATCACCCCATTTTATTTTACTACATGAGAATTTCTTATTATTACTATTTAAATTGCACAGTTTAGGTTTGATTTCATTTAAGTTGCATTGTATAATAAGAGGGAAGTGGTCAGACCAATGTACATCATGTTTAACATTCACATTAATAATAGTGCTCATGGCTGCTTTCGTAACGACACAGTGATCTAGCCAACGTCTCGAGCCGTTTGCATCGCTAATAAAAGTATACTCGTCAGAGTTTATTCCTAACAGTTCAACGTCGGCACATATTAGCTCAGATTCCCGACAAAAAGAAACCAATTCAATATAAAAATGTTCATTGGGATGCGAGTTGAAGTCTCCGAGTACAAAAGCAGTTTCAATATTGTTATTATTGATAATAGCACTCACCAAACTTAGGCAGTCCGTAAAATCCGTTAAGTTCGCACTGTTATAAGTCGGCATGTATACGCTGAACACTAGAAATGACCTTGATTTCATGCTTACTTTAATGGCACACACTCGCGGGTTATCACACTGCACTACCGAAACGTTACTAAAAACATTTTTCCGCCACAGCAGCGCCACTCCGCCGTAGGGCCGTCCTCGTAGCATGCCGGCCGAGGTGTCCACCGCCGACGTCCCGGTGCACCCGAACTCAACGTCAATTTCACTCAAGAACGGAATATCATGGGGCAGCAACCATGTTTCTTGCAAGGCAACTATGTCTGATGTGCTACATAACTGCCTGACACACTCCACTGAGCGCTTTATACTTTTACAATTATAGCTTATTAGTTTATACATAATTTATTTATTTCACGCCATTCACAGTACCGCTGTTTGCACCATTCGAGTAATTTCTTATTTTAAAATTTACAAATCTCCTGAAAATGATTCCCTCGGGCCATAGTTTACTATCAAGAAACATGTCAATTTTAGTTTCCGAAACAAAGAATTTGTACGCTTTGTATTCTTTAGGATATTTAAACAATATACTTTCAGGCGTGATCACCTCATCCGTTTTATGAAACACATAATCAGCAATATCTTTTTCCGTAGTTTCTTTATGCACTTTAGTAATGAAGATTGGGACTGTTTTTATTGCAGCTTTGAACTTCCCTTCATTATCCCTGGCGGTACCTGTAGTGCCCAGGTATCGGTAGTTCATGTTACGCTTCCTGCGATATGAAACCTTTTCCCATTCATGATTGTTATTGTTTTGTATCGGCTCCATTAGCGCGGCGGGTGACACTGGTGCACGCACGACTGTCCGTGGCTGCGGTGACGTCACAGTTTTCTGCCTCGAAACAGCTGAGCTACCAGCGCGGGCGCCTGCGCTGGATATTGCGGCGGCGGCGGTGGTGGCGGTTGCGACGTGAGGGGAGGGGCCGCGCTCCGCCGCTCGCTGCGGCAAAACAGCTGACTGCATACCGCAATCGAAAGTTACTTCGTCTACCTCCTTTATTTCTCTAAAGAATTGTTCGTTATTATCTAGTATTTGTGACGAAGATTCATCAATATTATTACTGTAATTATGCATATCTGATGAATTATTGACGTGAGATAATCCGATGGGTCCACTTTCCATAAGCCATCCTCCACGATTCATGTTCACTTTACACACAGATGCTGGTATTAATGAGTCATTTTGTAATTTTGAAATCTCGGTTTTTAATTGTGTCTGCGTCACATATACTTCTTTAATTTCCTTGACTTCGTTCTGAATTTGAAGCAAATCCTTTAGAAGTTTTGTGCAATCGAGGTGGTCAAACAGTATTGGAGGTAGCTTCTCCAAGTCTCTTGCCACGAAAATCGGGAATTGATCCGGCTCCACTGACTTAAAAATATTAATTATGTCAACTAGATCTCGTTGTTCCTTGCCTTTGTTTTTCCTGTTTATTTTCGCCTTCTCCACAGGAACCGATTCGTACAGTAGTGTTTTAGATTTTTTAATATCTTCACTTGTAAACGTAGAAGTACACAACCGCACTAACGTGTCTTCATCGATCACTGATATTTTGTTCTGAATATACGACAGCAATTCATCTATAACTACGTTACAGGAAACGCATTTAACCACTGTTGACATTTTACAAAAAATCAAATTTCGTTCGTTAGAAACAGGTAGATTCATCCTCACTCGAGGAATGCGCGTGCGCGACTGAAACTTACTTAACTAGACAGACTAACTTAAAGAGACAGTGACCTCTAAGTTTATTTCGGCTGTTTCTTCTCAGAGCAGTCAGGTATGAAACACCGGCTTCGTCTAGTTTGTAAAAAGACGACATGTAAAAGTGTTGAAATTAAGCTACTTGCAAAATAAATAATTATTATTTCATTTCATCAAATTATTATTATTTTTTAAATCTAGAGGCCATGAGTGGTGATCTGTCAAATTATAATAATTTGGTTTCGATGTTACGAGACGTCGAAAACGCCCGTAACTAAGGCCGAAACCACGGGTTTCGGGCATAGAGATTAGACCCGGCACCCGGTATCGGCTACCGGGAAACGTTACGCAATTAGAACGGGTTCATGTTAACTAGGCTGAACTAAACATTTGCCTTTTATTAATAGAATTTCTGAACATGTTTAGTTATATCACGCGCTTGTTTTGGGAATCACAAGTATTAAGGTGGTAGAATGTTACTAACTATACATACTATACATACATGATGTATGTATGCCGAACGGCATTTTATACAAACTTACAAATCCCTCTTTTCGATATGAATCCTATTATAATGAAACTTTATACGCAGAAGCTTATTTACTTATTATGCATAGTTACAATAACGCATAGTTTTTCGTAGAACCAAAAAATGTCCTATTATATTCTATTTATCTGAAATTTCGAAAATGCCCTTTTACTACTGTTTAGACGTAGAATCCTGCTTATGAGTAATTTTATTAAAATCGGTACAGTCATTCGAAAAACCAAGGCTTGTTTATGAAATACCGTACGACATACGAGCTTTTAAACGTTTATAATATTAGATACTGATTAGATAGATAGTATGGGGTGATATGACTGTCTCGTCGTGTTTTGGGTATTGATGGTAAATAAATTGAATCAATACCCAAATAAAGCCTCCAGAGTCAATAATTCAAGATAAAGGCTATCTAGTGATAGCTATAATGTATAGCCCTAATCTCATTTTAAGTATTTAAAGCCCAGGACCACTGCAGCACATACATTAACAAAAAAAAAACATTGCCCCGCACCACAGATATCTTAAAGAAGGAGATATGGCGTGGAGTTTAAAATGTATAGAAAACCAGTTAAGCCGCAACAGCCCCACCATAACGATAATTTTGCATATGTAGTTCTATCAAAACAATACTACGAACAAATGCACACACGCGCCATCGATAACTCAGTCATTTAAATATAAACCTTATTCTTAAAACCACAGCGTACTCTTTTTCCGTGTAACTTACTCACACTAACAATTATCATTGTGTGTTGTCGCGACACGCGGGGGGCGGTACTACTCCCGCTCAAATACAACGGACGCACCACGCGACATTACGGCTTGATGAGGTATCGTTATGTCAGCTTTACATTGCTGGTCCAGTCACTCAGTGATAATGTGAGATCGTTGTAAAAGAGCAATGTATTTAATGAAAAACAATACAGTCGGAGTAATAAAGGAAACATTAATAAAGTAGTCCAAGTCAATTTCTGGCCAAAACGCTCAGGACCAGGTTTCAACGACACGCCCCCTTACCACTTCTCCTGTTTTTAATATTTCTGTGCCCCGCACTAAACATTTCTCCTGAATCGTGAGTGCGTTTACAAAAATAGAAACTCACTTACACAAACACCCAGACTCGGTACAACTACTTGAAGATCATATAAATATTTGTTTAGTGCGGGGACCGAACCCACGACACACAGCGTAGCAGTCCAACTGCTCAGCCACTGCGCCAAACCGTGTCCTCATTTTTGGTATTTATAGCCCCGCTACCGACCAGAGGCCTTACCACGTGCTCTTAACGCGATCCAGTTTAGGCTGTGGGAAAGAGATGGCGCTAGACGACTTGTATAGCTCTGTCTCTTTCCCACAGCCTAAACTGAGCTCGTGGTAAGGCCTCTGTTCTTTTTAGAATTGCTCGTTTTGTTTTCGGAGGTTAAGTATCCTCTACATAAATTAAGAACTTTTTATAATAATATAGTCTATGTTTTTCCTTCTAAACTTATCAAACACCAAAAAAACCAAACACACCCGAACAACAAACACAAAAACAATTCCCAAGCCCCAACCGTTGAAACACAAGCAAGAAAGTGCCGAAACGGACACCACAGCACCCCGTGTGTTCTCGAACATAAATCTTACGTTTGACAGCTTAGTCCCACGATTTATTATAGGCTGCTATCAAGGATTTGCTCTGACAATGTCGGCCCCTGACTTTATATGCTTTTTGGTGCTCAATAACGCGTATAACAACCCTATTGAAGAAGAATGGGCTATATCAATATGTTGGAGTACTGACAGGATGCAAAAGAGCAATATGTTTATTTGTTGGTATTGAAATAGAGTTGTAGATGACGATCTACTTCTTAGCTTGTCAATGATATTATCTAAATTGAGTCGGCCCAGAATTGGACCCCGAGTTAGCACCCTCAAAAGCGTCAAGGCAATGAACAGTTGGTAGGGCACGCAGGGCACGACATCATTGTATCATCATTTGTGGAATAGCACCACATTTACACTCCAGAGTTAGCCAATTGAAAGATGTGACAATTAAGAGTCTTTGATTGACGTTTTCATCATCATCATCATCCACAGCCCGTCTTCACCCACTGCTGGGTATAGTACCTCTCTTTGCTTGTGCCAAGCTCTACAGTCTGGCGCCAGCCTCATCCAGGACACTCCCGCAATGGCAACAATGTCGTCTGCCCATCTCGCCGCCGAACGATCATCAGTTTCTTTTTCAATTCCTTGGACACCACTCTGTCACAACTTTACTTCACCTACGGTCACCGACTGATTAAAATATGTATTTCATAATTATGCATTTTTTGTTTTGAATAGAAAAAAATATTGGACGCAGGATTTGCCTACCTATGGAATTCTCGGCACAATACCGAAAATGATCGGGGAACAGGCACGAACGCGCGTGAACCCCGCGAAAACCATCCACATTTTCATTCGCGCCTGTTCACGGGGGTTCACGGCACTAATGTGGAGCCGCCATGATAATGCAAAATTGTGCTGACGTGAAGCTGATGATTTGGTCGCTATACACGATTACAAAGCCGTTCAACTTCTAACTCAATCGGAAACCAAGAAGTGTATCTGAAACTTTGCAAGCTTTGTTCACAGACTATGGGACAAACGCAACTAAATAAAAGCTTGTAAAAAACAAGAAGGCCGCAAGCCCAGATGCAAACCAGTCATACTTTTATGAAACGTTCAGTTTGTATTAAATTGTGTTATTATGTCCGCCAGAGGATAATCGCGGAATATTTATGTGAAGTGCTGCGGCGCGTAGCTTTCATTTTACGGTAACAGTGGGCCAAGTTTTTTATATTGTACGGGGACGTGACGATTTTGTGCAATGCAGATTGTGTTTTGTTTATTTTGGGTACTTCTTCAAAGCTGTCAATCCACAAACCCTCTCTTTTAGTAATAAGCATTTTTTTTATTAAGGCAAACCCACCACTACAACTCCCAAACCACTGCAACTCCTGAAAGCCAGAATCAACAATGGCAACCACCAGAAAAGCGCCGAGACAATGAAGCTTGACGTGTCCCAGAGAATGAGTTTACTTGTCTTGGATCCTGCAACGAAATTAATCAGAAAATAGTGGAAGAATAGTGGAGGAGTAGGAAAAAAAAACATATTTTTTTAAATTTGTTTTTCCTACTCCTCCACTAGTTATTACCATGTTATGACACTTTGTGGTGTCATCATCATCAGCCGGAAGACGTCCACTGCTGATCATAGGCCTCCCCCTTAGACCGCCACGCTGAACGACAATTCGACAATACGCTGGAGAGATCAGATCAAGGCTGCATTGAATGGTCTTCTACACGAATGTTCCAGGAAGGCAGAAGTACTAGAAGAAGAAATTAAATAACTATTCTAGCATATGAACTTGTTGGGAGTTTCCCTATTTATTTAAATTAAGTAAAACAATATCGTATCGTACCCGCATTGCGTAACGTCCACTTAAGACGCGGATGTTCATTCTGAATTATTTGATGCTTAAGGTAAAGTCTACTTAGAGAAGTTCAGGCCTTTTCAAGAGCGGTAATTTAAAACTATTTATGTTATTTATTGTAAAATTATGATAGTATTACAAGAGCTTCATGCAGGAACTATTATTGCTTTTGATTAAATTCTTGAGCGTGTACGCCTCATGGCTCAAATAAAGTCCTTTTTTTCCGAAATGATTGAACCGATTTTAATGAAACTTCACACAAACAATATAAATAAGTCTTAAAGTTATTTTAAAACAGTTTATCAAATCCATACTACGCGCTTCGCTTGGCTCGTCTTGGCGCGGGGGGGCACTGCCGTGCCCCCAGATAAAGGGGTTTTGTTTTTGTACATTTATGTATGGATACTTGATGCATATTACCCGAGCTAATTACAATACATTTTTTGTCTGATAAGTCAGAATAAGTAAAGCGTTTGCGGGCGATGGGATGTGATACGCGACGCAACGACGATGTCGTTGCGTCCCCGTGTGCCGGGGACAAAAATTGTCCTCCAAGGATATCGCGGTCAAAAATTTCCCGCCACCGAAGTTGGGGAGAACCTAATTTAGTATTTACTGTTACTAAAAGTCAATTGCCCATGTTCAATACAATAATCTCATTTAGAATAAACTCAATAAGTTCTTCCAAATTACTTAGCAAGAAACTATTTTCCATCTTGGATACTTGCCATGTACTATGCTCTCCGTATATCGAAAATGCTTAGCATAATGTTATTTAAGGTGATTGCTTCGATGTAGCCCGCGAAATTCATTTTTTTTTACGTTTTTTGCAATTTGCAGGCCAGTGACATGTTGTAACTTTATAAATATTTGTGTTGCGGTAATAACAAGTATAATTTTAAATATAAAAATTATCAAAAAATTCGCTCCATCAGCTCTCACATAGAGAAGGTGCATCGTAGTTAGATTTCGGAGATTATAACATGATGCACCTTTTCTATGTGAGAGCTGATGGAGCGAATTTTTTGATAATTTTTATATTTAAAATTATACTTGTTATTACCGCAACACAAATATTTATAAAGTTACAACATGTCACTGGCCTGCAAATTGCAAAAAACGTAAAAAAAATTGAATTTCGCGGGCTGGTTGGAGCATCCCCCTTAAGAGCAGGTTTTTCAGCGAAAGCGTTGTTTCATGCGTCGAGAAAGTTGCCACACACCGCCACCAGCAGGCGCCACTATCGCGAAATGATTGCAACCCAAAGTTTTATGTATTTCATTTCTTCAACTTCAACATTTTTTACAGTGTTCCCTTTACGCAAAATACATGTATTACTCTAGTAGAAATATTTTAATATAAGGATGTCGAAACATTTACCAAAACAAAATGATAGAAATCTTTATTGATGTGGATTAATATTTTGTGAATATTTTTATCATTCACAGTCTTAAATTTATTTTATAACATTTTGATGTCCCGAGATTACGAACAAAACTACTATTTTGGTAGAAAATTAATGATAATTGGCATACCTTACGAAAGTGACAATACCCAATTATCGTTAAGCCCCAAACACACGCGCGCACGGGCATGGGCGTGTGCGTTGTGTTCCACGCGCGCCGGAAAAAGTGACAGCACAATAACGGGGCTCCCCCTTAGAGGGCCTACCTGGGTCGCGGACAAACGAATACAATACCGTGACCCCAGAACGTAAAGAGCTATTGAAATAAATCGTAGATTTTAGTAAGTATTCCGAGTCTGACAGTCCCTCCCGCCCTGCTCTGGGTAGGAGGACTCATTCGATTATTTTACCACGCTAATAAAAGCCCCAAACACACGCTCCTTTTACTATCGTGCGTTCACAAAGCTGGTTGCGTGATATCTTTATATGTCCGAGAGTGGAAAGCTAAGGATGCTTGACGCCCTGTCCTCCACCATCTGGTGTTTGTACTAATTTTTGATGCATTTCGATGTAATGACAGACACAAGCGCCTCGTAAAATGGACATTAGTCGAGCAGCGGCGTGGATTTAGTAGTTTTTTACTCATATGAGGTACAGGTATAGTAGAACAGTTTAATGTCAGAACCTCTTTATAAATAAATCTTCATTCTATAATATCTTATCCACAGTATTTTTTTGAGACAAGGTTTTAATATCACTTCACTATCACTTCACTATCACTATCATCACTATCACTATCACTACATAGTATAAAACAAAGTCGCTTTTTCTGTCCCTATGTCCCTATGTCCCTTTGTACGCTTAAATCTTTGAAACTACGCAACGGATTTTGATGCGGTTTTTTTTAATAGATAGTGTGATTCAAGAGGAAGGTTTATATGTATAATAACATCCATTAAATAGTGGAGAAGTACTGTTATTTTTGAGGTTTCTAATGTGATGTCGTAAATAATTACATTTTTTCCGCTTACATTGCAAACGCAGGCTGAACCCTACGAGTTTTATCAAAATAATTTACTAAGTATTGTACACATTGAAAAGGTCTACAGAAAAGTCCGCGATGGTATATGTCTATCTCTTATGGATAACCCACAATAACTTTTTTTTGTCATTTACTTTTTACTACAATTAATAATGGCTAATTTTCGAAGCGATTTTAACCAATACAGCATTAATCCTTAACCAATTAAATACCTTGAATACATTGTTCATTTAATATAGATCTATATGGCCCTTTACACCGTATGATTTAAGTAAATATTTTCGACTAGTGTTTGCCCGCGGCTTCGCTTGCGTTATTTTAGAATTTGAGAAACAATACGGATCGTATGGCGCCATCTGGAATATGAACGTAATTGTTTTCTCGGCAACAGCTCTCTTCTGTTATTCGGGATGTAAGATACCTTATATCCGTGTCTATACTCCTGACAACGTATATGCTAAATTTTGGGACGATCGATTCAGTAGGTAGTAATGCGTCAAAAGGTAAAAAACAAACATACTTGCATTTTTATTATTAGTTTAGATCAATAATGTTATATCTAGGTACATAGTTTGCATAGGAAACGTCCTTATTTGAGCGACATTAATTTCAAAGAAGACAAAAATTAGACTATCATTTTTGGGTTGATTTACAGTATCGCTGCAAATTGAACGTACGATAGCATTGCTCTTCTCCCTTTAGCATTCCGCGTGATACCTAAAAAATAACTAATTATCTGACTCGATGATTACAACCTAATTAAAACAGAATCTATGCACTGGTTTGAACACCAATTCAAAACATAAATAAACACATTTTTTTCTAATCTTAAAATTCCACACCTCGAAACAATTACAATTTAAAAAAATATCCAACTTACTACCTACAATTTAAATCAGTGTATATTTATATCCTAGAAAACTATTGAAAAAAAAATAGTAATAATTTAAAATCGCGAATAATATTGAAATAAAAGTATACACATTTTTTTTAATTATTTGAAACTCTCAGGACAAATATAAGAAAACTCAAAAAGTGAAAAAAAGAAACAGCGAGATTTGATCCAGAGACCCCTTGCACGAAAGTCAAGCAGGATACCAACCAGACTGGCTAGTACGCTGACAGTGTTTTCAAATAGCGGTTCTTATACAAATGTCAACAATGACTGAAAATCAACATATTATAAAATTGCTAATCCCCCAAAGGGAATAGCGTAATTATACATATCCTATTAATAGAAGAACAGTTTAAGGAATATTTGGGGAAAAATTGACTAAATAATATCCAGTGGTTTAGCTTCCAACTAAAAACAAACAGATAAAAACAACAAAATTTAAAATTGCTTATCTCCCAGGAAAAATAGCGTAATGATACATAGCCTATCAACAGAAGCATATTATTAGGAATATTTGAGGAAAATTTGATCGGCAACTTTACAGTAGTTTAAGAGATAGATCAAATAAAAAAAACATAAAAAATTTCGAAAGAAAAAAAAAGTTGATTTGGCATCAGAATCGATCCCTTATCTCGAAAAAAATACAAAAAGAAAAAAATATTCAATGTACAGGAATGACAGCTCTACGATTTTATTATATGTAAAGATAAAGATAAAGATAAAGAAGATATTACAGATTTAAAAATTGCGGGACGGTAGCGTTTGCGGCGGTACCGGCCGGCCGCCCGGTGCGGCAAGAGCGACTTTGTTTTATACTATGTAGTGATTCTGTAATATGTTGTATAAATAAAATAAATAGTTAAAAATGTAAAAAGTAAATAAGTAAAAATGTAGTGTATGAATTTAGATATTCCAAAGATAGCAGAAAATCTTCATGGTATAGGGATAGGGGGATTGTTTTACTCCAAATTTAACGCGTGCGGGCCACGGGCATTAATGAATAAATCAAAACTACTGGATCGATTTTAATCACAAGCAGGAGCAGGCCGCTATGTTTTTATATACAACGTTCACAGTTTTTCTGTAGTGTATTTAATATCAGCATTGCACCCGTGCGAAACCGGGGCGGGTCGCTAGTTTCTGATAAATGAAACCTTTAGAGATATTATCTATCGACTCCAAAAGCATGAGCCCAGTACTGATCTTTTATACTCCAAAGCAATCAATAGAGCGAGAATCAACTTGTACCGAACACGCGGTGAGACAGCAATGACCACCGATTTTTCATCATAGTCGCAGCATTATACTATAGGCGATATTTAACAGGGTGGTGGGTGCTATGCCTTATTTGTAGTTGACAAGTAATTTTGAAGTATTCAAAATGACAACAGCAGTTTTCATTTAATTTATTTTATTCCTGTTTCTTCGAAATTGTTAAAATCTGTGACGAAACTAAATAAATAATAATAAAAGTGAAGTGCTTCTTATCCTATATCGCAGTTTGATACGATTAGAAGTTGTTTTCAGTTACATACTATCTCAAATTGTTGACTGCAAATCAGTGCATTTATCATTAGTTCATGTGAAATTGTATTTAGATGCATAAATATTAGATGGAAGGGGGATGGACACAGAGGAACCATCCGACAACAATAGTACGATATCACGATAGCATTGATATAATATCACTGTGAGTAATTTATTATATTGATAGGAACAATTCGTAATGTATAGAATCATACGTATTCTAACATTTCCCTTGTTTGCTCTGTAAGGGTCGTCAGGAATTTCCTGCGATGATTTTCAGTAAGTTTGGTTTATTTTATTCTTGATTTATTAATGAAAATAATTTGTTATTGAAAAAAGAAAGTTTACGTGACTTATTTACAGTCATGTCTGTTTACAATCACGTCCCATTGAACACATCGAAACATAGTTTTGAATAATCTATAAGCCTACGTATCATTCGTTTGTATTTTCTCGATCTTTTTATCCATTACCAATTTTATTATTACGAAAATCTGACAGCCGCGATCTGAAAAAAAGTGTCACAGGTCTAGCCTGTAAGAGCCACGCTGGCTGACTGATTCGTCAAGGAACGAAAGTGATGACACTACTTGTAAAAGGCAAAAGATGAGAGGACGATAGTGAATGTGTGCTCAGAATAAAACGGCGTATGTGCCCAAACATATTGACGTCTTTTTATGAATTAAAATTGTTATTAATTGAAAAACTGTCTTTACAGAATTTTGATACTAGTATTTTCTACAATTTAAAAAAACGTCCTTTCAATAACTCATAGTAGTTATGCCATAAAGTCCAAAAAATAAAAAGCATAGACCGAACTTTGAATTTTTTTTGTATCGAGCCAATTATTCCAATTCGTGTTTCTATTTTTACCATTCACTCGAGGATATGTTCAACTTTAATATTATGATTTTTATTTATTAAAAATATCATTGTTAATGAGACTTTCAGACGTTTGAAAGTCTTAAAAATTACTAGAAGCCCGCCAAGTAATGATCAGTATGCTAGGATGTGTTTGGCAAGTAAAGGGCCACTTATTTTAGTAATATTTGAATTGGCAGATGTCCAAGTAATGTTAGGTTAGTTTAAGTTAATGTTAAGTTCGTGTATGGGAATAATTTATGGTTAATGGATATAATGAACTTCGTAGTGGTTCATAACAAAATCATATTATGATTTGACCAATATATTGTCTGGATTTTAAAAGAGACAGTGATCTCTTACAGTGATCTCAGAGCAGTCAGGTGTAAGTAACACCGGCCGGTCATCTTTTTTAAGGTGATAAAATATCCAAATGTGTCCTATCGCCATGGGTCGATTGAATCCCTTCCGGTCCACCCAGAATGGGTGGTCTCATTTCTGTCAGAGTCGTACTGGCTAAACTCCTCCGTGGTAAGTTCTAGGGTCACCCTTTTTAACGGTCCGGTCACCTTGTTTCAGACGGTTCCAACACCTAACGGCCGGCATTTTTTTAATTAGCCTTCCTGTTCCCACTCCTTGGCAAAGGCCCCATTCCACTCCTTCCACTTCTTGGGAACCAGCGTGTCCTCCTTCAGTTCGAACGGAACCTACCGAGTTCCTCACGCCATCTCCTTCGTGGCCTGCCACGATCTCGCCTCACTGTCTCAGGTCTCCTGTCTTGAGCTATTTTGGCCTACAGTTTTTCCGGCATGCGACAGACATGCCCTGCCCAGTCCCATTTGGGTTGGGCAGCTTACAGCGAGCCACGCCTACTCAGATGTTTATTAGTAGACTAGGCGGGGACGTAGAGGACCCTAAGCCCCATTCTTCGCACCTGAAAGGGCTTCGCGACCAGAGAAAAGACACTCAACTGTTTGCTGTTTTTTCCTGAAATAAAAAGGCGTCGCAGGTGCATCTTGCCGCGGGGTCCTAGATCCGGTCTCACTACGTCACTGATGTTTATTTGAGATCGTAATGGCACCATCACAAAATTCGTTCTTATCGTGTTCGCATAGTACACTGGCGACCAAATTAAACACTCCACTGTTGAAAAGTAAAAACTATCGGTGATGTACTTTGATGTTTCTCAACTTTCTAAGTGTTCGTACACTTGGTGGCAAATTTATTGACCCACTTCAAGTGCATTCAAAAAGTTTGGTAAAGTGAGACCAGAATTGTGTGTTCAGTTAAAAGGCTTTTAACCCTTTCACGCATAAGGGACACACTTGTCCCCGCATATTTTTTACGATTTACAGATAAATTGGGCAAGTTGAAACGTTTTTCGTTTTTTTATGGTAATATTTATGGTACGTTTTCATTTTTGTGCATTTTCAACACTGGAAAAAAACATTAGTTGTCAGAAAAAAATACGGCGCGAAAAGTCAAAACTATTTTTGAGCTACAACGACGTTTGAAATATTATAGTAATTAAATAAAAACCTTTCTTGACTGTTTTTCTTGTGAATTATATTTGTCGGTAAGTACAATTACGTATTTATTATGAATTTTGCGATTCCTTTGTAAAAGTAATACATTTTATTTGAAAAACATAAATGGGACGCGGCTGTCCCTGTATGCATCAAAGGAAATATTTTTGCCATAATTATTGATATTATTTGCTTTGTTATTATTTTTTGGTTTCTAATTATTTTCTTTATATATTTCATTGTAGAAAATGTCATCAAATCGGTATCGAGAGTTTTCACTGCGGCAAGAAGATATTTTCCAAGTGTTGATGGCTCGGGCACGCCGCATTTGCGGCGGTAAGACCCCTCTTCGAGGAGTGGCTGGAGAGACGTCACGGCGTCCTGACCTATCGGTGACGCAGGTCCTCACCGGACACGGAAGTTTCGGGAGGTACCTGTGCCTGATGGGGAAGGAGGAAACGCCCGGGTGCCACCACTGCGAAGATCGCCCGGAGGACACAGTAGAGCATACGGTGCAAGACTGCCCAGCTTGGGCGGTGCACCGACGTGTCCTCACGGCGGCGATAGGCGGAGACCTCTCGCGCCCGGCATTGGTTGCGGCCATGCTGCGGGGCGAGACGGAGTGGGAAGCGGTCTGCTCTTTCTGCGAGGCAGTAATGCTCGTGAAGGAGGAGGCGGGCCGCGAGCGAGAAAGGACAGCGTCCTCCCTCCGCCCCAACCACAGTGGTAGGCGCCCGCGGCTTCGGACGTCAGCAGACGATCTCCGGCCACCGTAGGCGCGGGCATGCGGGCAGCGAGTAAAGGGCAACTCGCTGCCCGACCAAGGACCATGCCCGGGTCGACGGCGCGTTGTGTCCCAGGCGCGCCTCAAAGAGCGTCAGCATAATGACGGGGCCCCCCTCTCAGAGAGCCAAAGCCTGCCGGCGTCGCGGGATTATTCCCTTACCGTGACCCCAGAACATAACAGGCTATTGAAGGACACCGTGGATTTTAGTCAGTAGAAGTCTGACAGACGCGGACCTCCTTCCCACGTCATGATAAAAGTGGATAACAGAAAAAGATGCGCACAATGTGCAAAACATTGCATAGAAAACCGAACAAATAACACATGCAGTACATGTAATGTACACCTATGTTACACTGCAGTACGTAATTGTTTTAGAGAATACCACTAAATCTTATTTTTTTATATTTTAAACGTAGTTCTATATAAAATTATTAAATTTTTATACTGAAATTTGTGTTTTATTTACAATATAATATTCAGGGCCTTACATAAAAAAATGTCTACCTTAACGCATATAGGGACATATTTATCCCCATCCCGAAAACACCTAAATATATGTAACTGATATTTTTTGGATTACTTTTATTTTAAACTAGACCAATATCAATAAATATAACCAAAAAAAATATGTTCCTTTTCGTTAGATTTCTTATAAACGTGTAAGGGTTAAGGGAAAATACGAAGCAGTGTTAATTTTAACTTTGAATTATCTATAAATTCTAAAGGGATAATAATACCAGTAAGTCCCTAATTATAAAGCTTTCTGTCTATTGAATATCCAGTAATAAACAACAGAACACTCATGACCTGAGAATCTGAGATCACAATTTTTGCTTTATGTAAAGTACCCTTATTTAATTCACCAGCATGAATAATACTTATGGCCACACGTATCTAACTAGATTGAATGTTTGTTACTCGGTCATGTGAGAACGGCTAAACGGATTTTCATGAAATTGTGGAGTAATTTTCGAGTTAAACACAGACGAGATCGGCAGGGGATTGTCCCTGGTCCTTTGCTATATTCCATTGAAATAATTACAATCGATAGATTTCAATTACCCGTTTTAATTTCAGAAAGTCCAGCATCAGCGATCGTTTCTTTGTCTCAGTGTCCGTTACTAGAACGATTAGATAAGGACTGATTGTAATTAAGATACGTTTCTTCGTAACAGGTGACGTTGCGGGTTTTCTATTCGGCAAACTTCGGGACAGTTCGACACTCTTCGACTATTGTCGTTTGCTCTCGGTTTTGTTTTTGTCAACAGATTTTGTTTTACTTTTGAGAATGGTTTTTGTGCAAGGACGTGTTTTGAAAGTGGTGTAATCCTACTACTATTATAAAGGCGAAAGTTTGTAAGTATGGATGTATGGATGTTTGTTACTCTTTCACGCAAAAACCACTGAACGGATTTGGCTAAAATTTGGTACACAGATAGTTTATAACCTGGATTAACACATAGGATAGCTTTTATCCCGATTTTATGTTCCCGTGGGATAATTTTCGAGTTGTAGCGGGTGAAGCCGCTGGCAACAGCTAGTCTATGCATATATGACATTCTACGGACTCTGAAACGTACATATATATGTATAGACGTACGGCTATTGAAGGATATCGTGGATTTTAGTCAGTACGAGTTTGATAGTCCCTGCCGCCTTGGGTGGGAGGACTAATTTGGTGATTTTAACACGTAATACGAACTAATACGATAAGGCAGAAAATAGTTTTATGAGATCCCAAGAGGAAAATAAATTATTCTTCAGTTTCTTTGGTCCTTTGGAAATGCTATATTTTTGACCAAGGAAAAAGCCACGCGAAGTTTTACTAGTAGGTGAGGGACATTATTTTTAGTTGTTCACAATATTATAACTGAGGCTCTTGACTTGCTTGGCTGAAAGGAATGAAAACGTAACGGAAAAATGCACATTTTCAAAATCACAACAAGCAAAAAAATTCGTAACATCTGGGGGCACGGCAGTGCCCCCGCCAAGACGAGCCAAGCGAAGCGCAAGGGCACTACCTACCTTTTCTCGAAGTGTTTCGTCGTTTTTTTGAACCCTAGAATATTCTGTTTTAATGCTCAATCCCACTATATTATAAATGCAAATGTTTGTGAGGATGTATGTATAGTATAGTGTATGTAGGTATGTTTGTTACTCTCTCACGCATAAACCACGGAACGGATTTGGCTATTTGGTACACAGATTTATTTATAACCTGGATTAACGATTAGTTTTATCTCGATTTTATGTTCCCGTGGGATATTTTTCAATTTGTGGCCGCTGAAGCCCCTGGCAATAGCTAGTAGATTATAATTGATATTCATCAATTTTAGCAACACTGTTATAAGCGACATTTATGAAACGGTGACTGTAGTGCCACAGGTCCAGTCAATCAAGTCAAGTAACAAAATGTTTTTTTTTTCTTATTAAATTTTCATAACTCTGTAAAAAAAACTACGAATGTCCCAAATTGTATTACACGGGCAACAAAACTTGATGTAATAAACCCAGTAAGTCCAGTAAGGCCGAACCTTTGTGAATGGGAGTCCCAAATACTTTTCAAGTACCTTTGGGCGCGTTATAGGGGACATTGTGGGGCCGGGCCCGCTTGGTAGCAGGATTTTTGCGTTACACCACTATTTTGTGTGGGCGTAATTGCGTGTGGTTTCAGGCACTTATTACACGTGCTAGAGGTAATGTCACGGTAATAATATCTACAGTATTTGATCTTCATACAAACGGACGAAACGCGAGTTATACCACGTGACTCGATGTCGGGGCGCGCTCGGGGCGCTGACAGTCACGGCCGTACCATAGTGATGAACGGACGGTGCGTTGTTTTTTTAGCAAAATTAGTTAAAGTGCCTATTTTAATATGACGAGTAGAAAATATTGTGCTTTTTTTGGGTGTATGAATTCAACAATAACGCATCCAGACATATGTTTTTTTAAATTACCTGCAACCTCTGATAGGTAAGTACTGACTATAAAAAAATATTACTTATTAGTAACTAGTAGGTAGGAACATAATGTGTGACTTTTTAATGGTTATGTATTTTCCTTTATCTCATGAAAAAAAGGGTATTTGGATTAATAAATACAGTAAATTATATGAATAAAGTAAAGTTACTGAGACAAGTGAAATAGGTAAGCTAAAGGCGGTCCTGAATGAATCATGATACGGTAGGTACTTACGCTTGTGTTAAAACTCCGGTGCATATGTGTTTTGTTAGTTTGTGTAATTCAAAGTAAAGACATGGTGTAACGACGCGGTGGGATTGTCGGCGGACACGGAAATGAAGCAGTGAGCTTCATTTACCTACGGTACGGTGTACAATCAACGTATATTCAGTGTACTACATAAATTATATCACAGTCATGAATATTATTCTAGGAACGTAGATTACCGTATATCTAGGGCTCACGCGTACATAGTTCGCTCCGTGTTTGAGTGTGCGCACTCGGTTGCATTAGGCCGACTGCCTGCGCGAGCGATGCGCCGCACAGTGGTCGGACAGCCCTAACGCATGTTTACGTACCGCGCGGCTGTAGGTATTTATTTCTATCATGCGGCCGAGATCAACTACTGTAGATATTTATACTGTGGTAATGTTATCAAAGTGGTATGTTAAAATTGTAGATAGAGGTTTCAAGGTTTACATTTTTATTAGCACCTTTTTCACCCATCAGCGCGGACAAACGGTAGGTACTTTTACTCAGGATCATTAACTCTGTTGTAAGAGCTATTTTTTTCCGCCTGGCTAGACAAAAATTGAGATAGTTAGGCTAATATGCATGATATCTTTATATTTTTTAGCCTATAGCACTCACAAAGAACGTAGCATTCTACCAGTGAAACAATTTTTAAAATTGGTTTATGACTTCTGGAAATTACTCCTTACATACAAACTTGATGTTACCACTTTATAATATTAGTGTAGAAATAGATATATTTATCCAAAAACCCAGACTCCTGCTGTTATAACAGCACAGTCTGGGTATTGGGATTCACGCATATTTGTTACTCAATTTCGCTTGAATTGCAGAAAGGATCTTGATGAAATTTGGCTCAGAGATAGGTTATAATTTGAGGGCGCGCCAAAGTTCACCTAAAATTTTAACTCCGATCATTGGAAACCCGAAAATTGTATTCCTAACATTTTTAATCCTAATGATCACAACTCCTAATTTCTCTGTCACTAATGTTCATACTTCCGAATCATTCGACTTCATAATGTCAGTAGCCATAAACATCTGTTCTACTATTATTTGTTTTCCTATATTTTCTCAGCATAACCTTCTTTTACACTATTATTCAAAGTCATAATTATCTTTTTTGTTTAGATTTCTTTTTATTTTGTTTTATTTTATTGGCATATTAGCACGTATACTTGAGGAAGTGCTTGCATCGCACTCAATAATTATATGAATTGGTTTTTTTGCTTTTATTAATTCAACCGTCTTAGTGGTGTGTACCTGAAAAGATATCCATAGGTTAGGTTAGGTTAGAACTGTGACCACCTACGCGCAAGCCGAGCGAGCGAAGCGAGCGGTGCGGCGGCAGCGGCCGGCGAGTGCTACCTCGAAATTTGTCGCGAAAATTTTCGAAGTAGTGCCCCCAAGACGACACTCTGACCAAACGACTGGGGGCACCCCGACTCGGAGAGGTTAGGTTAGAAGGGGATGGCGGGGTCTGAAAGACCCTGCCATCCCTTTCGTGGTTATTTTTTTTTAAACCACCCAGAAGTAGGAGCACCGTGAAGCGGTGCTCCGTCGACCTTTCTGACATTTTACTGGATTTAGTTTGACTACTAAATCCAGTAATAATGTTTAGGGATAAAAACTTTATGATAAAAAACAGTAGGAGTTAAAATATATTTACAATACGATATTATTGATAACAATTTTCGGAAACATGAGTGTTATGAACATCGCCGGTAGCACTATAGTTGGTGCCAGTTAAGATGGCAATAGCGGTCATTGACCTTTACCTAGTAAGTCCTCATAAGATGACGTAAGATCAGAATTAGCATTTTTTTGTGAAATGATAGTGTTTACTTGTGAGTCTTTAATATAAAAAAAAATATAAAATCTTAGGCATAGGTGAAATATTTTTACCATTTTGATATTTTATGAATAAATAAATACTTCTATCCTTACAATATACTTACTAATTTATTCGGTATTTTATAAAAATGCTAATTCTGAGCTTGTTTCATTATACGAAGACTTATTAGGTAGGGGTCAATGTCCGCTATTGCCATCTTAACTGGCACCAACTTTACAAAAAGTATGAATGAAAACTTTAGGATGAAAAATTTTAGGAAGAGTGATCATTCGGATTACAAATCGTTAGGAAGAACAATTTCGGGTAAACAACTTTAGGTAAGCCAATATGGACCCATAATTTGGATTAAGTCATACAATATCCAGATATTGTGTGATTCCTTGGGACAGCTAGACAATACGTAAATGTTTTCGAAAGGAAAAAACTAATTAAAACATTTCGCATACTTACAGCTTTTCATCCCGGGTATTATAAAAATCTTTATTCTTGTTAAATTGTGACCTTTTTTATATATTAATTAGGATTAAAGAAAAATGTTAGGAATACAATTTTCGGGTTTCCAATGATCGGAGTTAAAATTTTAGGTGAACTTTGGTGCAGCAGTGCAACAGGCAGCACTGCTGCGCAGCACAACAGTGGCAGCAATGCTTCGGAAGCTGTACTGTATGGTGGCGCCAAGATAGAAAAATAATACCAACCATTATCGTAAAAAATCGTTTACCTAACATTATTTTATAGTAAGAGGCGACCATAATTCTAGCTAAACTATTTTGCTCTAGTCAGATCTTGGATCGTTGCCAACACATTAGATCCAAATGTTAAACTAATGTGTTAGAAATCACATATTGTGATAATGGCTAATGAGTTTCAGTTATTGCAAGATTGTGTTTTTTGATTAATTTACCAGTAAGTTATTTTCATGAAATACACCGTGAATTTTTAATCATCTTACAAAAGTGTTCCACTAAAGCAGGGTTTTTCAACCTGTGGGTCGCGCGGGGAGTTACGACGCTTCTATCATCCGCGCTCCCGTAACCGCTCTGATGGAGACGGTGCGCGCATCTCCATCACATCTCCCTCTCGCGCGTCCACGAACAGACTGCACGGTTGTACATAAAACCATGCACTACCACCACCATGGTGGTGAATTTTATTTATTGTTAAATTCTAAATTATAGCGAGCGAAGTCGGGTGAAATAGCTAGTGATAAATAAATATCTCTATGATCCATACCTTTTCATCCAATCATAACGGAAACTTCCCTAATAAATTGCAAGTTTCAGGTAGAAAGCAACCAAATAAGAAAAGTTTCATAAAAAAAGCTGTTTCGCAAATCAATCTATAACATATTGGATTGAACTGAAATCACAAACTTATACTTACCTACTAATAAATCTGTACCCAGTCTGGTTGTCAACAACTTTTAGAAACTTCGTGTGGCACTGCCCTTAATACTTCGGCAACAGTATTTAATTTAGTCTTTTAGAACTTTTTATACCATCGAAAAAGTTGGAATTTGGTGTAAAAATGTGAATAACTTTCGATGTCATATCAACCAACTCAATGATTTATCAAACTATGCCTCAATTGAAATAGAATTTATATTTTTCAAACAACCAAGAGTTATTTTTACCCGACTACGGCAAGCCCAAAAGGAGGGTTATGATTTTGACCGGTATACTTGTATAGACGCCAGCACACTCAGTACTTTTAAACACATTCGGTACTTTTTTATACTATTAGATCAATTAATGTGTCCTCACCTAGGGTGGGCGCGAGCGTTTTGTCCAGGCGTCCAGGCGTCATCCAGAAATCGGGTGGATATATTAAAAAAAAAAGTTCCGACACAGGCAGCCAGACACGAGTTTTACCTAGCAAGGCTCTTAGCAGGGAAAAAAAAACTGATTACATTTTATACCGTCTACCATAACTATTATCACGCCATACACCTGTGTTACATTTTAGTTTTGACTCATTAGAATATGTTGGCCAATAATGTTCTCACTGCTGGGTCACAGGCCTGCTCTCTGTGAGGACTGGGCCATAATCCACCACGCGGGCCAGTGCGGGTCGGCAGATGTCACATGTCTGCGAATTTTTTGGTTCTAGGACATGCCGGTTTCCTCACGATGTTTTCCTTCACCGTTTTGAGAGGAGTGGTGGTGAAATATATACACAAAGTAATGCGCCTGGCGGGGTGTGAACCCACGACCTATACTATCTCGTAAGTCGGGACCGATAGCACTGGGCCACCACTGCTCAACCTTGTTAATGACTCATAACTAGAGCTTTATGACGTCAGTATAAAAAAAATGTTTAGGTTTTTATACATATATGAACTATCATAATATTATGCATAATTTTCTTTGGCCGGCTACTTTTACTTTTTGGTACATTTAGTTAGATGTCCACAGAGAACCTCCTTGCTTCAAAGTCGGTAAAATATATAACAAAGCTGAGTTGTACCTATTTCATTAGCGGTACAGCACTTGCGGTCTCACTTTACCAGGTCCCTTTGAGTAGAAAATTTCAGGAATACACTTTAGTTTCAGGTCGACAAGATGTGAGCTGCATATTTTTGGACGAAACCTCTTTGTTTCTTTTAACATGGCTTTGACCAATTATGTGTTAATTCTATTTAGAGAACAAAGACGGTTTGTTCGTGTAGTTAAACAATTGTGAGAATTTTCTTTTCATAATTTTCTTCCAAGTACTCTACAGTTCCGTTCAGTTTGTGGAGGTAGCTGCAACCCTGGAATGGCAAGAAAGACTGAAGGAACAAAGTAGATTTTTCGCACCTGGTTCCCTTCCGCTCGTCACAGGGCAAGAGGACTCATGTAATGATTTTTCCCACGTTTTTATACACTCACTTTTTTGTTTGTTTGTTTTGCTGGGTTTTGGGTTTGCTGTCAGAAATATATAAAAAAAAGATAAAAAATAATTACTTAATACATTTAAAAAATCGAGAGGGGTTTAATAAAATTTAAAAAGAGAGGCCACTCAAAACGTGGGCCCGTATACTTTGCAAGTTACACTCACGATCTATAGACGTTATGTAAATAATATCCCATAAACAATGCCTTAAATAATATATGCCCCCACGTTTTGAGTGGCCCCCCTCTCAGCCCCGTAGGGTTATTTTCTTATTTTTAGGAAATTTAAAAACGTTGGTTTTTACACATTGACATTGGATTGGCACAACGTCACAAGCAAGTAGTTTACTTGTGTCTGACGTGAGCCCCCACTCTCGAATTTTGATGCGTAACTTATATCTTTGTAAATAATTCATTGTTTTATCGAAAGAAAAATCAATTTAAGCTCTCAAGTTGCCTATTATGTTGTGCCAAAAAAAACAAGACATAAAACCTATTCTAATTCAATAAAATCTACCAATCCTTTTTAAAAACATCTATACTACAGCTTCAAAACATGCTATCTATGAAAATCAAACTTCATCAAGGTAAAGTTAGTTCTGCACTGGATGGCTAGAACTTGGCAAATGGACTGCCGGCAGTCGGAACCAGATGTACAGCCGTTTGCCAAATTATGCTCGTTAGTTTGCAAAGACCCTTATTCTGTGTTCATTAGAATTGCGGTTTGAACATTTGCACGGGCTGATTAATTGTAACTATTGTGTCTGATTTTAGAACAGTTGTGGTAACGACCCCAACTTACAAGCTGGGTTTGAACCCAGTCAAGCGTGTAAATTGTAATTGTCATCACCACTAGTATCGAAATGTTAAAGAAAAACATACTTAGTGTGGAAACCGGCATGTCCTGCGAAAACTGTAAGCCCCTTTGTCTAGGCAACGCAATTCTCCGATACCTTACGGTTTGGGATCCATTGATGCGTGCTTGTGTACGAACCTCCATTAATTTGTATTGCGATAGCACGGTAATAATATCTACAGTATTTGATCTTCATACAAACGGACGAAACGCGAGCTATACCACGTGACTCGATGTCGGGGCGCGCTCGGGGCGCAGACAGTCACGGCCGTACCGTAGTGATGAACGGACGGTGCGTTGTTTTTTTAGCAAAACCAGTTAAAGTACCTATTTTAATATGACGAGTAGAAAATATTGTGCTGTTTTTGGGTGTATGAATTCAACAATATCGCATCCAGACTTATGTTTTTTTAAATTACCTGCATCCTCTGATAGGTAAGTACTGACTATAAAAAAATATTACTTATTAGTAAGTAGTAGGTAGGAACATAATGTGTGACTTTTTAATGGTTATGTATTTTCCTTTATCTCATGAAAAAAAGGGTATTTGGATTAATAAATACAGTAAATTATATGAATAAAGTAAAGTTACTGAGACAAGTGAAATAGGTAAGCTAAAGGCGGTCCTGAATGAATCATGATACGGTAGGTACTTACGCTTGTGTTAAAACTCCGGTGCATGTGTGTTTTGTTAGTTTGTGTAATTCAAAGTAAAGACATGGTGTAACGGCGCGGTGGGATTGTCGGCGGACACGGAAATAAAGCAGTGAGCTTCATTTACCTACGATACGGTGTACAATCAATGTATATTCAGTGTACTACATAAATTATATCACAGTCATGAATATTATTCTAGGAAAGTAGATTACCGTATATCTAGGGCTCACGCGTACATAGTTCGCTCCGTGTTTGAGTGTGCGCACTCGGTTGCATTAGGCCGACTGCCTGCGCGAGGGATGCGCCGCACAGTGGTCGGACAGCCCTAACGCATGTTTACGTACCGCGCGGCTGTAGGTATTTATTTCTATCATGCGGCCGAGATCAACTACTGTAGATATTTATACTGTGGCGATAGTCACCTGTACTCTCACACTTTTACTTTACAGCGTCTTTCTTCTTTTAATTTATACTAGCGCAGAGTTGAAGTGCATCAAAGCGTCTTTCTAAAACTGAACATAACAATTTCAACCTTAACTCCACAGCGTAACGCACACAGTACTTCTAAGACTTTAAAAAGTCTCGCGCATTCTTCAGAATTCGCGTGTCTGCGCGTGAACAACGCTGATCGTGAATCGTGCGGCTTAGCTTTAGTTGTAAAGAATTTGGCGCTTCGATGAGCTTCGACTCTGCGCTAGTATAAATTGACCCTTAGCGAGTGAAATACTGAATTACAATCTTGTTCGCATTATCTCGTCTAACTTAAGTATAATTATTTTAAATGTCTTTGAATCCAACAATCAATATTCTTACAAGCTCAACCTCGGTACTACACTACGAAAAGACTTCTAAACTATCGTAGAACCGTGAAACTCGCCATCTTTGGCCGGTTTTTACACATAATCGGCTACAACTATGAAAAAATATATGACAAGTATTAGTTTTTTTTTATTTGCAAACCAAGTGCAACCTTAACTCTTGATATTAAACTCGAAACCTGCAAAACTTATGACTTTTTATACCCAAAAACGAATTTAAATAGTCAGCCAAAATTACCTCGACTTTCTGCCAACATTAGCCACTGCATATAACTCTTGGATTTTCGCTCTTACAGCCGTATAATTAAGAATTACGATAGGAAACTGGTTAAAGTTGACGGTTAAAAGATAATAATAACAAAAGGTTACGAATTTAGCCGTACAGGGCAGTGGCCAAAGTTACCCAATATTTTTTCTTTAAATTCATACAAATTATTTTTAGACATAGGGTTGTCCAAAATAAAATAAAACGATTGGATGTTTTTAACAGAAAAACATGTTTTAATATCAATCATTTTTATTAGGTACCTATAACTGTAGATACTTAACAAATTAAGGTATAAAAACATGGCAATTTTACTTATTTAATAGGTTACAAAGTGAGTAGGGGCAGCCCTAGCACATGTTTTTTGGTGGCCAAAGTTGACATCTTGTGTTCGCAGAAAGTGATTGTAACATTGGTCGCTAAATTTCTAAGTTCAAAAGACCCGTTAAGATTTAAAAAAGTTCATCATGTTATTATCATGAATTCACCCAAAAACATATCAAAAAACTACTCATCTCGGCAAGTTTTCACGCTTACTAGGATCACAAAACACGATGCACAATTTGGTACCACTCGAATCGACTTTCTTTCGACGACCGTTGACAGCCAACTGAGTGAAGGTAGCAAGTGAACTTGCTATCAGTATTGCCATAAATATAACCTATTTTCCTAAACAGACTGTAAAATGCTGCCATTTGAGACAATATTGTCGTTACAACTTGTTTTGCTTATTTTTGGTAACTGGCCAATGTTAGGCTTGAAAACCAAAGTTGGCGGATTTCACGGAACTACTAACCACAGTAGTTTAGACTCAGACCAGGGGAAATGACGCGGATATAATGCCGCATTGAAAATACGCTCTAACTTACCACCACGGAATATCTTAGGAGATCGAAGAATGTTCGAGAACGGGCGTCGCTTTATTATCATGTTCTAGCCTTGATGTCGAATCAAAATCTACGTATCCAATGGGTGTTACGATACCTACGTGTAGTAACATGCATTCATAACTACATTATCTTAGCAAAGCTATGTACATAAAATCTTGTACAGACGCCATCGCCAGCCAGCGCGTCAAGCTATAAGGGAACAATGTGTATTACGAGGACGCGGGGTATGAGAAGAAAAAACTTGAGAGGTGTCAAGGGACACCCGGATGGAACGAAGTTAAGAGGGCTTTCACACGGTTCGTTGTTTTTGTGCGACTTTTGGAACCTGATTCTGGGTATGTCATTGCCAAAAATGAGAAAAAAATATATACTCGAGAAAGTTTGATTATTTCTGCGTGGAGTGCTTTAAACACATTTTTAGATTTGTTTACATACATGAGTAAAAACCTTGTCTCTCCTAAGGATGTTTCATAAAATTCTACTTTTTGTCAAACTTTGATACCGAATTACATAGAAGGTATAATAGTAAAATAATATTTGAAAATGTCCATGGTACATCTGAAAGATTATATTTGGACTGCATTAATTACTTTCTTATTTTTCATTCAGAAATAAACCAAAAATAATGTTTCAAAACAGGAAGAATTTGACATTTTTTCGTCCGAAATTATATTTTTTATCTATCAAGATTTACTGAATATTCAATCAAAAAGTATTGAATAACTAAGGTTACTATGTTAGCTTGCATTAAAAAAATAATTAGCTCATTTAAAAATAAAATAATAGTATTAAACAATTATAATATTATGCAATGACAAAATTCAATATAAAACCAAGAACGGTTTGTTCTTTGATTTAGACGGCGCGGGGCGCCTTCTGAGGGTGCACGTATCGCTCGCAACCATTTTGACATTAGTCACGTAATTATTAAAATTTAAAATTACCGCCACCATTCATGACCTTTACACGCGGCGCCAGTGTCTTTGTCATGACATCAAATTCCATGTGAAAAATGTAGTACCTCGAATTTTCCGCAGGTCATGAGTGGTGGCCAGTAATTTTCCCAGTCGCCAAGAATACAGTATAACCTACCTTTCTTGATACAAGCTAATATTTTGAATTAATTTGATTGAATTTTCCTACTATATTCGAATGTGGATATAATTGTAAATAAAAAATAATGAAAATAATACAAAAAAAAAAAAACAATTTAAGTAATTCTGATAGCTTTTTTTCTGAATTGGTAATTATATGTAATTTCAGACTTGCTAACTTCCCAAACATTCCAGTTCGTTTGGATAATATAGCTCGCTGGGGGACCCACCATACCAACGGTCATGCCCCTGGTGGTATGGCTTTTTACCCGACTGCGCGACGCAAAGGAGGGTAATGTGTTCATCAGTCTATGTATGTATGTATGTATGTATGTATGTATGTATGTATGTTTGTTTCTATGTGGCGTTCTAGAGACCAAATGCGTAGGCCGATTTTGATAATTTTTACGTCAATCGATTCGTCTTAACCTTGCGAGTGTCACTAAAGACATGAAAGTAATCAAAATTCACCACAGCGATAACCAGACGCCATATTGTCAAAATGAAAAAAAAAAATGTCGATGAACTATATCATGTGGGGTATCGTTGAATAGGTATTTTAAAATCATCTTTAGGTTCCCTTTATCATTTTTCATTTTAAATGATAGTTTAGGATATATAACGATTTAAAGTTGTTTAGCAAAACAAAAATTCTCTGAATAGTAACTAAAAAGTATGAAATAAAAAAAATATTTAACGAAAAACAAAAAACCCGACTGCGTTAAAAAAAACTAAAAAGAAAGAAACAAGCCCAGTTGTTAAATAATTCACTCATTCACACTCACAGTCGGGGCCCGTTGGGAAGATTTGATTGGTATAATTTGAATGGGCACCGACTGTGAGTGTGAATGAGTGAATTATTTAACAACTGGGCTTGTTTCTTTCTTTTTAGTTTTTTTTAACGCAGTCGGGTTTTTTGTTTTTCGTTAAATTTTTTTTTTTAGTACGTGGTAAAATCATCAGATCAGCCCTTCCACCCAGGGAAGGACAGGAGGGACATACAAACTTGTACTGACTAAAATCTACAGTGTCCTTCAATAACCCATTGCGATCCGAGGCTATGGATACCCGATAAGACAATTCCGCGACGCCCGGCAGGATTTGGCTCTCTAACGTGCGCCCCGAAAATCCGTGAAAAATTGATCTGATCGTTTTGAGGTAGCGGTTTACCAGAGAAAAGTTTTGTTTTAAACTTTTTGTATTCGTTTTTGAAGTCGGTACTTTTTTTCAAAAAGTTTTTTTTTTTCGTCAATGTATTTTTATTAGGTTTGATCGAAGAGAGTTGAAGTCTTGTATCAGGTTCGGCATCCAGTTAATTGCGGTATTCCGTTTTGGCAGCTGCATTGTATTTTTTTTTTTTTTTTGGTAAAATCATCAAAATATGTGTCCTCCCGAGCGGGATGGGATTTATTACCAGACTCTAGTACTGAATATCCATGGTGATCCTAAGGTAGCCCTTTACGTTCCAGGGTCACCGTTACCTGATAAGACAGTCCAATGACCAAGGCATGCTCCTACCCTCAAATAGAAATTGCTTCTCGGCGTCGTAGGTCACGCGGCTGTTCTCCCTCACGTGTTCCACCTCCTACTTCGCTAGCATGACTGCTTTGCATAAGGATTCGAGGTGACTACTTCCTATTCCGTCTTGCCCCGCAGATCGTGGCCTTGATCAATGCCGGGTGCCTGCTGCTATTAAATTCACTCAAGTGCATCGAGTTGGGATTTGGCAAACCTGTATCACTTCATGTACCTAACTTTTTTGCAGACAACTCAATAAGTGGATTAATATAGTGGGTCGATGTCAACGGCACCTCAAAAAGGTCAAGATAGCCTGTCATTTTTACGGTTACACCTCAGAAAGATAGAACCGAGTCGGATTGGCTCCTTTTTGAGGAAAAATTCACGTCTTAACAGCATTGAAGCTCAAGCACTCAACCGGCCATGCCTCTTTTGCCTGATATTACGAAAAACAGATACTACTCAGGAAGCCCGAAGACTTCCAACTTGAATTACACAATCGTTTCCAGTGCCTAACCGAATTCGAAATGTGGACGAGATTAACAATGGGTTGGTGGAAACTGTCCAAGCTGTGGGGTCCAAGTTCTTTAAGACCCCGCGCCGCAATAAGCCTCAAAAGCTCTCGAACGGAAAAATCCGGTTGATGCAGGACCGGACCGAGATGAGGCTGTAATCTTCAGCTGATATGTCGGAATATGGCAAACTCAATAGACGAATCTTTAAATCAATGCAACGTGACCTGCGCTCCTTTAGTGAGGCACGGATCAATCGAGCGAAACCGGGGCTCAAAAATGTTCGCAAAGAATTCGTCTATTGGGAAAAGCCAAATGACAAAGCTGAAGATTAACGACGGCAGCATCATTTCGACTAAACTAGAGATGCTAAGGAAGGATATACATCAACACGAAAACCCAGTGTCGGTACATCTTGAGACTCAAGAGCTAAACTGACTCGACACTACACTGAGGATATCCCGGACATCAGCCTGTACGAGATTAGAATGGCTCTTAAACAGCTCAAGAATAACAAGGCGCCGGGTGAGGACGGAATCACAACAGAACTTCTGAGAGCGGGTGGAAAACCGGTACTGCTAGTCCTCCAGAAGTTAATTAATTCCGTCATACTCAAAGGTTCTACGCCAGAAGCATGGCACAGGAGTGTGGTTGTTATTTTCTTCAAAAAAGGTGACAACACCTTGTTGAAGAACTACAGGCCAATCTCACTCCTGAGCCATGTATTCAAGCTGTTCTCAAGAGTCATTACGAACCGTCTCGAACGCAGGTTTGATGACTTCCAGCCTATAGGTATATCGAAGTATTGAAGTGTTTGTATAGAAACGCTACCATGTCCATTCTACTTCAGCAGGCGTAACATGGCGCCGTAGAAAGGGGTTTGTCGACGGAAGAATAGACAAAATGACAGAACGTAGAAATATTTTTATCGTTTTAAGCATGGTTATGTGAAAAACATGGAATACATCACTCACCTTCGTTTTGCCGATGATATTAGTCATCATAGCAGAATCGTTGGAGCACCTCAATACTATGCTCAGCGACCTCAGTATCGTTTCCCAACGGGTCGGCCTTAAAATGAACATGGACAAGACGAAAGTCATGTCGAATGTCCATGTGGCACCCTTACCGGTTGTTGTTGGGAGCGATACTCTCGAAGTTGTAGACCATTATACTTACCTTGGACAGATTGTTCAGTTAGGTAGGTCCAACTTCGAGAAAGAGGTCGCCCGAAGAATCCAACTCGGATGGGCAGCGTTTGGGAAGCTACGTGATATTTTCTCATCGAGAATCCCACAGTGTCTCAAGACAAGGGTGTTTGACCAGTGTGTGTTGCCAGTGATGATATATGGCTCCGAAACGTGGTCCTTGACTGCTGGCCTTTTAGAGAGACTAAGAGTCACTCAACGAGCAATGGAAAGAAAGAAAGAAAGAAAATTGCGTTTATTGGCACTTGTGCTAAAACTTAAAACTATAACAATACAAACTTAATAAAAATTAATGCCAAAAGGCCAAAAGAGCTATGCTTGGAGTATCTTTGCGGGATAAAATCCGGAACATGGATATTCGGCAAAGAACCAGAGTCACCGACATAGCTCATAAAATTTGCAAGTTGAAGTGGTAATGGGCAGGCCACAGCGCTCGTAGAACTGACAACCGATGGGGAAGAAAAGTTCTCGAGTGGCGACCACGGACCGGAAAACGCAGCGTAGGTAGGCCTCCCACCAGGTGGACCGACGACATATTGAGGGTCGAGGGCAGCCGATGCGATGGATGCAAGTGGCGAATTGTCGTTCGGCGTGGCGGTCTAAGGGGGAGGCCTATGTTCAGCAGTGGACGTCCTCCGGCTAATGATGATGTTGATGATGATGAGATACTACTCAGAATAAAACATACAAAAAAATAAGTTAGCATTCCAATAAATCGTAAAAATATGCGAAATTGAATGAAAAGTGAGAAATTACAGGAATGTGTCAAGTTTCATATAAAATAATGAAATCGAAAATATAATGTTCTTTTTTCTCTTAAACCCTGTGTTATTTTACTAAAGGTGAAATGTTATCTATTAAATAACGAACATTTTCTATACCGTTTCAATAGAAATTAGGTAAAAAGCCTGAGTGACCAATTGTAGCATCGTAATTCGAGCATAAACGAATCTATGCACTGATAGTCGCGATTGATCGAAGATGAACTCAGTTACTACTTGCTGTGCGAATGGAATAATGTGGAGTTGAACCACATTTTCTATGCAATTTTGAGCAGTTACGTAACTTCGTTAGGAAGTGAAAGCTCAGTTTTGCGAGATAGAGATTATAATTTAGAGCTCACCGAAACATTCTGTTTCAAGAGTTAAATGATCTGAAACCCTGTTGTTTAGATCTTCTCTACACTCTGATAGATCTGTCTTTATTAAAAAAATAACCCAGCTGTAACCCAGTATAAGAAGCACTGAAGCCCAGTCAAATTAGTTCAATAAATATTCTCCTTTGCAAATGTTTAACGAGTTGCACCATCCGCTCACAGTTAACTGCAGGGGAACCAAGAATCTTCTCGAATATTTTTAATCTTCATGGTGTCGATTCGAAATTGTCTTGTGGCTGGTCGCAATGGACTTTGTATGATCTGTAGATTATCGCTCTCTTTGCGTGGTTTAACGTCTTATTGGACCTTGCTCACTTTCTTCCTGGATCACGGCGTTTGGTGATATTACCCCTCTCTTAATTGACACTAGTTTCAAATATTTTGAACCACTGGTTGGAAATATTCGAGCATTAAACCGACCATTTCTGGTTATATCTAAGGAGATAAAAACCAGCCACTTGGGGTGATTAAGGTGACATAGAAAAGGATCTATGTCACCTTAATCACCCCAAGTGGCTGGTTTTGCGTCCATAATTATGTCTCTGAATAGATGGCATAAATGACTGTTTGATGTAAAAGTCAAAGAAAAAGTTTGAAAATTTTTAAACACCAAATCTTAAATTCTAAATAATTACAAAAATCTAATTAAAAAGTTATGAATTCCAATAAGTCACTAGAAACAAAATCAACACCTGAAAGATGTCACAACAAGATAATTTACTCGTATAATACGAGTAAATTATCTTGTTAAGAATGAAATTGAATAATCTCTATAATGCACACTTTGTAAATTACAAACATATCCGATTCGCAGTGTGACACAATGTGCGGTTTAAAGTGTAATTTATTGAGTGGCCCATATTTTATTTTGATAGGTATATATTTATCATATTATCCATTCGTTTATGAAAATAAGTAGTGTCTAGAAGACCGGGATCTTACTTTGTTTATTCGAAACAAAAGTGGCAAAAGCTCACGTTGTTTGCTTTCTGGTATACGAGGCATAGCTGTTTCGTTAGTGTTTTGTTTTTATGCGGCCCCCATCACGATGTCAAATTGACAGGAATTGTGTTCTTTCAGTATGTCATAGCGGCCTTAACAAAAATACGTCGCAACACCACACTGTTAAATGCGAAATAAAAAGACGAAACGAAAATATCTGGCTTGCTTTCTATTAGAGAGAGAGACAGAGAAACATGTGCACGCCGCAATACGACAAGAGTCACGAGGAACCGGGGTTGAGTGAGGGGTACGGGGCGCGGGGTGCAGGCGCGAGGTGCGGGGCGAGGCAAAAAGGGGTCGTGCCAATTTTTCGTAAGATTTTTTTCCGTCTAGTCCCCTTTCACAACGCGCGATAAGGAACTTCGTTCCAAAAAGAAAAAACAAATCCAATACTATCGTAGCGCAAGCACCATCAGGACATTTAAAAGCGGCCACGAACAAAATTATGGTGTCTTGTGGGCTCTTGCACTACGATAGTATTGTGTTAAGTACTTACTTATGCCTAAACAGTGTTGTCACCTTTGTACCACCTCGCGTTCCCGTCATATACACTGTTCCCCTACCAATCTTTCGGCATGCGGACGGCGAGTGGACATGCGGACGACGAGTAATGGGTAACTCGCCATCCGTCGGCGTCATGGACCATGCCCATTACCCGCGATCCCGGTAGGCTTTGGCCCTGTGGGGCCTGTAAGGCCTGTAAGGCCCTGTAAGGCCCTGTAAGGCCCCTACCAGATTGCTGATAGCTTTTTGAGGCGCGCGTGGAACACGACACACCTTCGGCGTCGACCCGGGCGGGAATGGTCTACGAAAGGACGGCCAGTCACCCAGTACTCGCCGTCCCATGCCCGTACTATATTTTTTCTCCTGGCAAGAATACCAACAAATAGGAAAATAATTCAAAGAATTGTGGATTTGGGTGTAAAAAGAAAGGTTGAATAATGTTTTGTTTATTTTTCAGTGAATTTCATGCGTAGCTGTCAGCTGGTAATCCCCAAAAGATTACGGGTTTACGCCTGTCAGTTATATTTACCTAAGATCCATGAAATAGGGTGGCAAAATGTATGCAAAGATAAATATTTTGTGCTTTTGTTTTGATCGGAGTTAAATTGCTAAGGAGTTTGTTCCGTCACTTCTTCTTCCTGATTAAAAGACTAGGAAGTAACGAAAAATGACCACTTCTCTGACAGGCCAAAGCCAGCTAGGTAACCGTGACCCTGGAAAATAAAGGCCTATTGAGGGAACACCGTGGATTTTAGTTAGTACGAGTCTGACAGTCCTTGCCGCTGCGCCCTGGGCGGATTTGCCTCTTTTCATGATTTTCCCATGATAAAAAAGCCTTTTATCGAGTGTCTTCTCCAACTGTATGATTTAATTAAAAACTACGAGACGAGATTAGAAGAAAATATGTAACATAGACTAACCTACAGTTAGTCTTTTGATCATGCCTACAACGCTGGCAGACTTCCTGTCATCAGTTCCCGTCAGTGATGCTGACCCACCATGGACTCGAGCCTGATCTTTATCAGCCGGTGTGCTACCGATTACTCGTTGTTCCGCGCCTACGGTAGCCGGAAACGCCCCACGACCTCCTACGCCCAGAGCGTCTCCTGTGCCGTCTGATGCCTGAGAAGGAGGATTGCCTCTAACTCACGCGCTGCGTCTCCTCCTTCGTGAGTATTATATTACTTCCTGAGACGAGGCTTGTGAACATTACAGCCTAAGTATATTTTATACCACTTAATAATAAATTCTCTTAGCAACTCTCGTGTTCACAAATTTTACGTAAATTACCTAAAATATATTTCTATTTTTATGTAAAGCGAGTAACCCGATATAGACCTGAAAAGCTTCGGGATGAAGAAAAAGACACCCAATTATGTAGAACCATTTACAAGGCAAATTAGTTGTTATACCTACCTACTATAGACTGCTCGACTCATTTCCATTGAGTAGGTCTGAGAACATTTAGCAATATAAGAGCGACAGTCTTGTCTATACCTAGATCGAATAATTTTATAGAGATGTGCCGATAGAAGATAAAAAAAAATCTATTCTATTATTCAAAACTAGTTTTTGAAGCATTCATTTAGGCATGAAATACCTATAGAGTAATAAATTATCTTTGCCTATAGTATTAAAGCCTGCTCTACACTTCTCGGGAAGTTGCCTCGAAAAAGTATGTAGGAAGGTATAGGTACTCGTCGAAGTTGATTAAGGATAAGAACTATTTTTGTGTTAATCCAGGTTATAAACAATATAGGTTATCCAGTAAATAGCACGTTATGCTGCACGAGGTGAAAGCTCGCGTAGCTTTAAAGTTTTGGTAGGTTTTGCAAGTTGTCACCACCTGCAATATTCATCATCATCAACCTCATAAATGTTCCCCCTGCAGGGACACAGGCCTTCTCTCTGTGAGAGCGAGTGGGCCATAATCCACCACGCGGGCCCAGTGCGGATTGGTGGATGACACATGTCTTCGAATTTTTGGTTCTAGGACATGCCGGTTTCCTCACGATGTTTTCCTTCACCGTTTTTTAGAGCAGTGGTGATGACATTATCCTCCTGGGCAGAGCCCCGCTTTGCCCAGGAGGCCTCGACAAATGCCTCCTCTTTCCTCATTACATAACCAAAATATATATTACCCAAAGAAAATAAATCAAGAACAAAACCAGGGCCAAAGGAAAATATGTCGAAGTAGGTATTTAAGTTCGGTTGAGTAAAAGGCGCTCAGGAAGCCTTGAATCACAAGCAAGGCAGAAAAGGTCTTTCTACATTAAAATTACAAATTCTCAAGTACAATTCGCACTGCTAAGTTGGACCCTATTAGCGCAGAGCTAAAAAGGTACGGAAGTGACATAAGGACAGTAGCAAGTCAAAAAAAAAAAAAATCTTTTTAAAAAAGGGCCTTTTGTGCTTTTATTACGTGAGGACTGTAAATTATATTCCTAGTATGCTTTGATAAGTAAGGTAGCTGTTAAACGGGTCAGATAATAGGACAATTTAATTAGCTCACAAAATTATACAGACATGAAATTTAATCTTTACTAATATTTTAAAGGGGTATGCACGTTTGTTAGGTTCACAGTAAGGATACCATGCACTGCCTAGATTTTGAAAATTCATTAACGGTAACAGGAACCTGTAGTAGGTATAGTAATTCGGGCGCGTGAAACCGCAGGCAAAAAGAGAAAGAAAAGTAAGGCGTCAATACCGCTAACTCGATTTTGAAAATTCATTCAGCTAATAGGAAGCTATAGTAATTTGGGTGCGTTAAACCGCAGGCTAAGTTACATGAGTGAAAGTGATGAAACAAAATAAAATACTGATTTTCTTATAAAACTAGCTTGGTAGTTATTTGTTTCATCGTGCTCCAAAATACACGGCCGTAAACTTGTCGAATTTTTTGGCAAACTATAACATTTTGTCAATTCAGTTGCTCTTTTCGTTCCATGTTTCACTGACAGTCCCGCAAGCCACCATACATAATATATTCCTTGAACCACACATACATCATCAGCCTATAATGTTCCCCGGCCTCCTGTCTGTTAGAGGGACTGGACCATAAACCACAACGCGGGCCCAGATGTCTTCGAAGTTTTGGTTCTAGGACATGCCGATTTCCTCACGATGTTTTCCTTCACCGTTTTCAGAGCAGTGGTGATGAAGTGTATCACACAAACAAAGTATGCACCTGGCGGGGTTCGAACCCACGATCAACGACTCGTAAGTCGGGGCTGATACTTCTCGGCCACCACTGATCTGGAACCGTTACCAAGTAAACGTTCTATGTTCTTATGTTTTTTTCTAATCTCACTGTCTGCTAACATGAAGAGAAGATGGATATAACAAAAGTAACCTTCAACCACTCTCCATCACAAAACCATTTCATTTAACGACGTTTCAGTTCCAACATACAATGGGTTGACCGGTTCGTTACCCCTTAAAGGTCATGGCACACTATACCGGCACGGCAACGGTGCCGCTCCAGCACGGCGTCACCTCGAATTTAGGCTACGGCGCGCCGTCAGCGAGGTGCAAGCTCGTAGTCCGCTCGCTGGCCGCGAGGCGCAAGTTTGCTGCCACCGTGAACATAATTGTTATAAAGCTTTCGCTTGCAATAGTTGCAACTCGGAGTCAGCGCGCCATATGCATGAGGTCGGCGTGCTGCAAGCACGCCGGCTGCGAGGCCAGTTGTAAACGAGCGGTAAGCGCGCCGGCTCCCCGCCGTGGGCTTTTTCATTTTGACATTATGAAATGTATTATACGACACATGATTTAAGGCCCTAATTTGAATGACAAGTTAAGAGCTGAGGTGAAGCCGTTCCGTTGCCGTGCCGGCATAGTGTGCCATGACCTTTACCCTACGGTATATAGAACAGTATGACGTCACTACACAAGACTTTGATTGCTCCAAGTACGCCTGAAGCTTTTCTGTTAGCAATGTTTTGCATAATTTGATACATTTGCTCTGAGTCACTGTTGAGTGATTAAGGAACTATTTGTTAAAGACTTGAGGACTGTTTGTAGGCTGTGATTTATGTGTTAATAGTGTGTGGTTACGTGGGCTTTCGGAGTGAGAATCAGGTATAAACCCAGCTTGTAGGCAGCGGGGTAGGTAGGTCCCCAAGTGTACAGTTTTGCAGAATAAAGACAATAGCTGAACTATTGAGACGTGGGTTTGCGAAACAAGCCTTTAGTTATGTAGCAGTAGTGCGACAAAGTCTGTGGAATAATCAAATAGGTAAAATAATTATGTAAAAAGCATAAAATTAAAACAAACAGCAATGAAACCAGCAAACAAAGTGATTCGAAACTCACCCTTTCAAAGCAAGATTTAAAGCGCAGCGCAATATGGAATGCGATGCGACGCGTTCGCGCTCAAACACCAAAATTGTTCGGGATGGCAAAAAGTGTATGAAAATTTGGCCCACTGCGAACTTTTCAGTAAAAGTGTTTCACTGCACACTTTTTGCAGTTACTGCGCTGGCATGATTTTAAAAGGTTAGGTTACGTTGCGTTTGTTTGTCCCAGTAACTACTAGGTTAGGATTTTTGCTCTCGAGTTTTTGTGGAAAAATTACGGCCTGAAACACATAAAAAAGAGCAGTGGTGGCGCTGTCGTAATGGTTTATCGAGGCAGGCACATTACTCATGTTATTTATTTCACTAACACTGCTCTCCATAGCGGTTTTTTTTTGGAAGTGGAAAATCAAATGAAACCTCCCCACTCTTTGTGAAGCAGAAGGGACTTTCAAACGTAACTGACTAAAGACCATGCACCCTGTTTTTTCAGTGCGTTGCAATACGGCAACTGAATACGAAAACGCAATTCCACTTTGCAGTTCTTCACATAGGTAACAAACTAATTAGACTCTTAACTCTTACTAAAATAGTAATCCTCAAAGCTCCTTGAATAGGTTTCTGCACATTCTCCAAGAACAATTAGTTCTACAATTTCATTAAAATTCGTAGAAAGGAACTGCCATACGTGAGAGAAGGAAACAGAATAAATCGTCTTGAAAGATTTTGTGAGGAATTGTTGGAGAAATGTGCTCACTTTAAAGTATTTTATTATTTACATACCTAATAGGAGACAGGGCCGTACTATTTTATTTGGGTTCGGCTGTAATTTGTTTCGGTATGGCAAATGTATAGTTCAGTTGATAACGAATATCTAAGGGGGTGCTAGGGTGTCTTAAAAAAACAAAAGGATCGGAATCTCATCGAGATTTCAGTCAGTAAGAGTCTGAAAGATCCTTTCGCTACACCTAAGATGGAAGGACTCATCACCCCTCCTCACCTCACTAACACTCGTACTTAAATCCTCCTTAAAAGCAAGGCAACATTTTAGACGTAGAATAAACATGAGTAGGTATGTATATCACAATGTTTGATTAATATAGTACCTAAATAATTATATTCTTACCTATGTGCCAGCTGAAGAGCTCGGGTCATTGTGACTGACAAAAAATTACGAATAACAATAACAAAAAATCTGAAAACTTTCTTCGCATAAAGATCATACAAAAAAATGCTTAGGTAATTTCTTAGACATTAGGATAGACTAGGTACATTTAGAAATTGCATACCTATAATTCCAAACTTACAAATTAAACTTCTGATTTTCTGAACAAATGGTTCCTGTTAACGTGTAAAATACGATACTCTGTACTCCGAATCGTAGCGCCTGAACAAATACTATTAGCAACGTGTGTGCATTGTGCAAGTGAGCGCTATAAGTTTAGTCGCAGTTTTCGTGATGAGAGAACTTCACTGTTATTAGAAAGTTTCGTTTCATATTGACACTGGACGAAACGGGAACTAGGAATTCGGATGAGGATTATGTTAAAAGTCTGACAATACTATCTGGACAGTCATATGAGTTTCTCTAGTGTAGACTTGTAGACACCACGTGTAGATAAGTTGGTAATTTTGTTCAGAGGATACGTCTATTCAGAAATCATGAAACATTGAAAGGCATTTCATACAAACATTCAAGTAGTCATATAATTCGATATAATGAGTACTTTTTTTTTAGGTGGTAAAATCATCAAAATGAGTCCTCCCGCCCTGGGTGGGGTTTCCACCCCACCGGGACTGTCAGACTCTTACTGACTAAAATCCAACCGTGTTCCTTCTGCCCTGTACATTCCAGGGCCACGGTATCCTGGGTTAAGAAAAACCCGCGACCCCAACAGGCATTTGGCGCGAAACACGACGCGCCACCGACCCGGGCTTGGTCCTTGGTCGGACGGCGAGCTACCCATTACTCACCGTCCGCAAGCCCGCTCTGCTGATCAGAGGGACACGCGTTGGAGCGTCCACACGACAGGCTATTCGCATACGGGCAAAGAGACCCCTTAGGCACACGGTGCCAAAGGAAGAGTTGTTGCCCGCATCCCAGGGTGCACCAACCCGAAAAACTGGTCTTCGTCCCGGACGTATCCGAAAGGCAACTCCAGTACACGGGCGCACGTGGAGGTTTCCTGTCTTAGCACACCATATAATGAGTACTTGGAAATTTGTTCACATCATCATGCTCCAAAAGTACCTAAATAAGGCAAGTAAGTAGGTAAGTATATCGATGACATGAGGTACTACAAGTACCTATACGCAGCTCCAATCTGATTTGTTTCCCTTTAGGTATATTTTAAGGCTGGCTCCATAAAAGGTCAGAGGGCCGGGTCGTAAATGTTGGTAGGGTTAATAATAATACAAATACACCATTATTTTAGTAGGCAACCCTACCTGGATCTGTCAAGTCAGGTTAGGGACAATTTCTGAGTGGCAGAGAGAGAGGTAACTGTGACTGGTTTATTTTTGTCCTTCACCAGGCCTATTTCTGTTTCATCCGAAATAGTGACGGTTATGTCAAATAGGTGGTGATTTACAAAAATGGTAATTAATACATTGTTGTAGACATGACATTTTTTAACCATATAAGTAATTATTTTTGTGTATTCTTGGTAGAGTACTATCCAGTAAAGCAAGGCCAAAATGTACTGGTTTTGCATAGCTTGATGATTGTGTAGCCGTGTGTACCTACCTCGAAAAGGTATACTATTATGCTTACTTTGGTAGGTTCAGATATTTTGAAAAAATATTAAAGACTTGAAAGTTTGTATGAAATGTCATTTGGCGTAATTTTACCAGACTGTTTTTTTCAAACGGGCAACGTTTAGAGGATGGCGGGGTCTTTCAGACCCCGCCACCCTCTTCGAACCTAACCTGTCCGAGTCGGGGTGCCCCAAGTTCCGAGGTCGCTTCGCTCGCTCTTGCATCCGAAGTCCGTCCAGCTACCTTGTTGGGTACTAATCAGTAATTTGACTAAGGACGCAAGAGCGACTTGGGGCACCCCGATTCGGACAGGTTAGGTTCGAAGAGGGTGGCGGGGTCTGAAAGACCCCGCCATCCTCTTCGTGTTAGGTTACTTTAAGCCTTGCAAACAGAAATAGGAGCCCCGCGAAGCGGGGCTCCGTCGACTTACCTTGGTAGGTGGTTTTTTTTTCGATATTTCAAGTAGTAGGTATTTTTAACGTATTTATTATGAAATTAGATATTATGAACTGCGATGTATTAAACGTTGATATTTTGAATTTCGACATAACGTCTTTCGATATTTTGAATCATTCGACATTTAAATCAGTCGACATTTTAATATTCGACGTTTTAAGCGTAGTTGTAACATTTTTCGATATTTTGTTACAATCGATATTTTAATTTTCGATATTCTGAACATCGACATTTTCAGCGTAGATATTTTAATCTTCGATATTCAAATATGTACCCGCGACGAGTCATAAAGTCACATTTTTTATGTTATGTGGACAGCAAACGCAAACCAATGAATGCACAAACGACCATCGTCTAGTGTCCTCACGGAGGTGATATGCGAATAAACTCTCGCACCCTGCACCCAGCACTGGTCGAAGCCATGCTGTGGGGCGAGACGGAATGGGAAGCAGTCGCCTCCTTTTGCGAATCAGTCATGCTAGCAAAGGAGGAGTCAGGATGCGTGAGGGAGAGGACAGCATCCACCTCACGACCCAGCCGCCGTGGGAGACGCCCACGGTAACGGATGTCGTGAGATGATTTTCGGCCAAAATAGGCACGGGCATGGGGGCGGTGAGTTATGGGTGACTCGCCGCCTGATCATAGACCATGTCCGGGTTGACAGCGCGTTGTGTTCCACGCGGGCTGAAAGAGCTGTCAGCAGTCTGACAGGGTGGGCCCCCTAAGATGACCAAAGCCCGCCTTGGTCGCGGGACTGTCTCAACAGGTATTCGTGGCTCTGGTACGTAAAGGGCTATTTAAAGACCACGTTCACGTTCATTTTAGTCAGTCAAGTCTGACCGTCCCTTCATCCCACTCTGGGTGGGAGGACTCATTTGATGACTTTACCACGCTAAAAAAAAACAGTAGGTATCTCTGCTTTTGTATCCACATTTGATAACATGCACATACCATACAAAATTAGCTCAAAAAAGTTTTGTTTTTGTAAAATCAAATTATTTTATAACAAACAATTCATTTTTGTTTTATATTGAGGCTGTAAAAACAATGTGACAGTAACGAAGCGTTTAGCAAAACTACCAATTTAAATAATTTTCATACATTGGCAACACCACAAGCGCTGTCACGCTGGCTGTGTCACAATTTGTCAAATATTGGTTTGATAAAAATGACGAGCTACACGATTTTTCTACAATAAAAAAATAATAATTAAATAATCGCGTGTTTATCACAATGACTGTTTGGCGAAAACTCGAAGATGGAGAAGTTTACGCTATTGGTGAGTATTATTGTTGATTTCCCGCTTATTTTTAATGAAAAGTGATGTATTGGTGTCGAATAGTGATCATGTAGTTTGCCTCCCGCTGAGAAGAGATAAATATAAACATTGTATCAGACGTGCTATGTACTGCCTACAGCTTCAACAGTTATCCTGTTAGAAACAGTCAACAATTTGCTAGAACTAGGTTGTCTAAATGTCATTTACATTTATTTTGTTGTTACTGGCCACTCCCAAAGTTGTGATTAAATAAGTCCATTGCTAACTTATGCATGCTTTATTGAACGACGAGGTTGTTATGTTTTTATTCGATCCTTTTTCATACAAATAATGTCACTACTGTAGTGATGAATGTATCAAGCTATCGTAGATAGTGTTGGGTATATAAATTATTTTTATTTATAGTGTTTATCGTTTTTCCTTATGTCATAGCAGATAAAGTATCTTACTTGACATTGAGTTTATTTGATTAAAGGAAAATTGAAAATTGTATGTAAACATTAAGGTTATCGCTAAAGATTGAATGATTCATTACGTGTTTTTACGCTTTCATTATCAAGGTTAATTTGTATATTTTACTTACATTTTGTTCAGCAATCGTTTCATTCAATATTAACTTATCTTACTATAGCTGTCCCAATAGATAAGTTTATAAGATTTCAAGCAATAAACTAGCCACTCTGTACTGCAAACTTCTTACTAAATTCCAAAGTGTTTATTAAGGTCTTCAAACAAGATGTAGCATTTAGAACTAAGTTTCATCAGCAAACATCTTGTGTATCTTTAAAAAAAACATGTGTTTGTACTTATATTTTGATGATAAATCATGTTATGTTGGCCATTTAGGGATGGTTCAAAAAACCGGTTATAAACGCCCAAATGATCGGTTCAACATTGCGTGGGATATTCAATACTCAAATTATAGTCCTGTAAAAACAGGATGTGAAAGATGCATGCTAGGATTGTAACAACCATTAGGAATTCCCTTTTTGGGTGTAAAAATCATCATAATGAGTCCACTTGTCCCGGGTGCAGCAGAAGGGAATGTCAAAGTCATACTGACGAAAGCTATCTTGTTGTGTTCCATGGGCGCAGTGGCTTGTAAAGGCAGTGTTGTGACTTTTAAGACAGTCCTATGACTACTTTACTTCCCTAGGGTAAAATACCTGGTTGTCCACACACAACGGACCAAATGAGAGTCTAAGTGCGGAAAAGGCAGTCCCATCATCATCAATACCTGGTTGTGGGACTACCCTAGAACGATAAGAGCTTTTGTAGGATCACTGTGGAGTTTGGTCAGTGCATGTCGGACAGTCCTTCCTGTCCCGCTATGAGTGGCAGGACTCATTTGATGATTTTACCATCATGGAAAAGGTAAAATACCTAACGATGATGCATGTGCATAATAAATCATTGTATATGCAGTTTAAGGTCAAGTACTATATGGCGCTGATTAGTCACATACTTAGCTACTGTCTTATATGAATACAAATATAGAAGTCAGTATTTGTATTGTATTGTATTGTATAACGGGCTGGTATCCGCAACTCCACGTCATATGCGCGTATTTTGCGTGCGGGTGGGAAAGAAATCATTCGATCCACCCCAGCTCGCCGAGGAAAGCCAGCAACGCCCTCGTGCTGCCGACAATCTCGCGGAGAGTACCTGGGTTACCGAAGTACTTTGCCCTGTATGAAGCAATCTCAGGGCAGTGTAGGAGCACATGCGCTGCTGTCTCGTCCTCCGCCATACAGGCTCTGCACAGGGGGCTGTCTGTGATACCTAGAATAAAGAGGTGTTTATTAAAGGAGCCGTGTCCCGTCAGGGCGGCTGTAACTGTTCGTAGCTGCTGTTTGGTTAGCCTCAGCACGACTTTGGTGAAGCGGCTATTGATGGCGGGTAACGCCTCCTTGGCTTGTCTGCACTCACCCTGATCCTGCCACAGGCAACGGTGTAAATTACCTGTACGTTCCCTGACCAGTGTACGTATATAACCGAAGGGGAGTGGCACTATGGGCTCGGGTCCCACCACCGCCAAGCTCGACCCCCTTCGAGCGAGTTCATCCGCTGCATCGTTGCCTCGGGAGTCGCTGTGTCCTTTGATCCACTGAATGGTTATGTTATTGTGTTCACCTACCTGGTTTAGGCTTTGGTGGCACTCGTATATTAGTCCAGAGTTGACCGTGTGGCTGTCAAGCGCCAGCAACACGGCCATGCTGTCTGAAAGTATGCGAATTGAGTGGTCCTTTACCACTCAATTCGCATACTTTAGAAGTCAGTAATATAACATGAATAGGGAAATAATTGTTAAGGTAAAAGGTACTTTTTTTAGCATGAAAAAATAATCAAATGAGTCCTCTCCCACCCTGCGCAGGGCGGGAGGGACTTCAGACTCGTACTGACTAAAATCCACGGTATCCTTCAATAGCCCTTTATGTTCCGGGGTCACGGTAATGAGATAAGTCCCGCGACCCCGGCAGGCAGGTACTACAGGCATCAAGAACTTGGAAGCATTTTTTCATACTTTTTTCTTATCTTCAAAAAGGATGTAAAAAAGTTGTAGATAAATGTTTCAGGAATATCGAAATTAAATGGAAAGTAGATTTGTATGGTGAGTGTCTACTAATAGATCGATCATCACCATTGTATCAACTATACTTAGACATCCATTGCTCAACAGAGGCCTACCAGTCCAATAGGATCAGTTAGAAGCAGCTTGCATCCAATTTGCGACCCTGTGGTTTTCATCAGATCTTCTGTTTCACCTTGTAGGTTGATTTTCTATGCAGCATTTAAGATCCTTACAGGTCCATCAGCTATTTGTTTTGCGTCCTAAATGGCCTACCTACAACCCGGGCGCAATAACTTGACACCTGGCTCCTGAAATGTCTGTAGTGGGAGCAGGATCGACATTAAGCCAGGTGTCAAGTTATTGCGCCCGGGTAGTACTGTCACTTCAACTTGCTAATTTGCTGGACTATTGAATTACTCTTGTCTATTTCTCTGGAAACGGAACAAGACAGTTAAAGTTATTCCGTAGGTTTCTAACTGTTATTTTATTTCAATTTGTTTCGTAAATATATAATTACTACTGCCATGGAAATTGGAAGCTGCAATATCAGTAAAAACAAGGAAAATTAACAGGGAAATATATTGTTGTACTATGTACCCATTCCAGCGTAAATTGTTCTTAATATAGAGTAATTATTGAGCTATTTATTTAGTTTACTACAATTTAATAGTTTGATAGTGTTAGTTACTTACATATATCATACCAACATAAACATTTTTCCCATAGTTGTAGGCATCACAAAACTATAGAGTACAACTTGCCATGATTCTTATATAATCCTTTCGCCTCATCCACATTCATACATCTGGTCATACAAGCAGTACATGCACTCATAATTATAATGTTCGTTCTAATAGTAGGTCTAAAAAACCATGTTATGTCAGATCCTGTGTTTTGCCTAAAGCCTTGCTCGCGTGGCGGGTCGGAAATCTTCCGTTGAAATGTCAATTTACTCCTGTAGTAATTTATTATGCAAAAGTTCTGAAATAAGTTTTTGTATATGTACTCTTACGTGGGTGGTAATATCATCAAATGTGTCCTCCGATCCCATATGGCCACTCTAGTACTTTCTAAAATCCACAGTGCCTTTCAATAGATCTACGTTCTGAGATTACGGTCTCCTGATATGACAATCCCGCTACCCCAGGAGGCTTTGGCTCTCTCTATCCCGTCAGATTACTGACAGTTTTTGAGACGCTTGGGATATGATGTGTCGTCGATCTTATCCAAGTTGATGGTATGCCAAATTTCATCATTCGTTAAGGCGTGATCCGCGTGATAAACAATGAAACTATCAAAACTGTCTCTCTCCCACATTTTAGTATTAGCCTCCTCTCAAGTATATTCTTGGTCATAACTTCTGTCAGCTGACTCCGTCATACCCTAATTTGGCTCACCGATATGTATTATGCATGTCCAAATACGGCAACAAATATTTATCTGACGTAATTATTACCTATCTATGCTCGACCTTAGAATCGAAAACCTGTTTAATCTGTAAACAAATTCGACCTTTAGCGCTCAGTAACGAGATGCTTTATTGCACCTGCAAGGTTTCTTCAATATTCTGATTGGCTGCCAAAGGTGTGTTAGAAAATGAAGCTATTAGAAAGCAGAAAGTTGTGTACATGAGAAAACTTAACGAATCGTCAGTTATTTGAATAAGGGTTAGTTGTTATGATCATTTAGTAGTGTACTTAACTACTGATCGAGCAACTGGCATTATGACGTGCTTGCACACTCAGTTGGGTCGGCTTTATAAATCATTTCGAAGCAAGCCCTAAGGAAACCACCACGTGAAAAATATGTGTACTCCTCTTTGGTTTGCAGTGAGGCCCTAAAGGCCATTTCGTTTCGATCATTAAGCATTTTTTAGATTAATGGAGTCCAGCGTCCCATCAGAAGTGACCTTGTATGATGTCATCCATGTAATCCAAATTGAAACAAAAGTCATCAGTCTAATACAGCTTAATTAGCCTCCAATTTTAAAGAGATTGGATGGTTCCCAATCCCAACTTGTTCAAGATGGACACAGAACACACTTCTTTTTCCAAACTTCTCTACTAGTCGTCCGTATTATCGTCAAAATACGAAAGGTACTTGAAGTAATTTGGTGCTCTAGAAAACAGTTCACAAGCATCGATCCTTTGATTAAATAACCTAGCAACCCAAATAAACAAACTGGAACAAACTCGGGGCAGGTCGTTACTGACCTATAACTTGCAATTAACACAATATCAATAGAGATAGTTGCAGCTAATCTTCACATTCAATCGTCACAGTTGTTTTGATAGCGCCGGTCATGCTGTACAATTTAAATCTATTTCTGGTCCATGAAGAACAAGGAACCGTGTTATATTGTGACCTTAATAATAAAAGCTCAGTGGATTTCGTTATGATGAAATTTTAGTGGCCATTGTAGAAGATTTGGTCTAGACTTGTGGGATATTGAGTGGAGGAAAATTTTGGAATAAGTGGCGATGATAAGGTAATGTTTTGGATGATTCCTAAGGAACTCTAAATAATAGTCATGGCAGAAACTGTGTGTGGAGTTCAGAAACAGAGTCTGGAATAAAAGACTGGAATTTAGTTGCTTCTGATTAGGCTGGAAGGACTGAAGGTGATGTCGGCTCTGTGATAGGTGGTGTAGCAGTGGGGCTAGAAAACTGTTAAGCTATGAAGATGAAAGTAGTAATACCATTACAGGTAGGAGGATTTGATTAGGATCCCAGAATCATGTTGGCATCTAAAATCCAAATACTTTTGAGCCCTGATAGTATTAATGTAGTATAGACAGCGCTAACCAAGCACCAACAGGTATTCCTGTAAAGCAAGCTACATATTTCAGTTAAAGCCAAATTCAAACCATATAAGATTACGATGGAATAAATTATTCTGAATATTATAATTGATATCTCATAAGAATTTTATTCGTCGGTTGTAATTAATACACTTGACTTCAAGTACAAATGAATTACAAACACTTACAGTTATTAGCAGTCGAACTTCTTAGAAATACTTCCGCAAATTCCATGAAACTTAGCGTTTTAGCCATTTCATAAAGTGTTTCCGGTCTAGTAAAATACGGAACTCTTTGCTGAAACACATAGTCATCACAGTAGATCCCACCTGACTGAACCGTGGCATCGTTAGTGCTTTGATGACACTATGGTCCATCACAGATACGTATGATACCCATTGTATCTTTTCTGCCCGTAGTGTTTCTTTAAAAAAAATTAGGAAAGAACATTTACTTCTCCCGGTGATTCATCTACCTTTCTGTCTCTAAACGACCTTCCAACTCCCTCTTTGATCGACCTATCATCTATTCTGTGAGCGCCACAGCCACGCAGTCTGGAACACTTCCAGTATAGCTGGGTGTGTCATGTTTTTTCCCAGATATACGTTCGATTATGTCGAGTAGGTATATTAACAGTGACATCGTCACTTCGTCTGGTCCACTCTGTCATATTGCCGCCGACACCTCACAAAATCCGCTACACATCTCACGGTAGTGCGTGCTAGGATGCCAGATGTACTCAATTACTTAGTCGTCTTTTATTATATCGGTTTCTCGGCTGATTGTATTTACAGACCTTTCCGGTGTGACTTGACACATGTTACCTCTTTATTCATTTTGTTGGAGATTATATTTTGAATGATGAACTTGAATTTCTAGATCACTATCCTAAGAAAAAGATTTCGGTCAGTTGTTTTTTTAAGAACTGGTTAGTTATTGATTTTATAGATATATTATTATTATCTGTTCACGTCATAGAGATTATTAGATGATGCCTAAGCTGTAATCATGTGTTACTAATGTTACCAGGGTATTTATTACAAATGGATATAGCAAGGCTTTCCAGGAAAGCCTTGCTAATTTAGGAAAGCCTTTCCTAAATTAGCTTCAATGGAAATGTTCTGACAGTGGAACCTACACGCAAGTACTCATATTCGCACATGTCCCTACATGCCAATCGACGCACTCAGTCCCCTTCCGTCACCTGAGGAAGTCCAATTATGACTGTCAAAACATCACTCCGCCAATAATGTCATCCAATCAGCAATTCACCGTAATAAAAATGATTCAATTGATTTTCATGTCCATTGCTCATTTGTAAGAGTCGCAAGTGAACAACATATGTTTTTGTTCAACATTTGGGATGCTACTTGCATTTTTTTGGACTTATGATGACACACATATAATGGAGTGGTCGCAAAAAGTTGCCGTTACTTTGGAGAGCTGTGAAGCTAAAAATAACAATCCGGCTTGGTGTAACATTAGCGTAAACAACTGCATCAGATCTCGATTGCCAAAATCGGAAGTAGGTTGATATAGAATCTTGTCTACCGTGTAAATGATTGGTTCTTTTGCCGCAGGACTGACCATCTTTCGGTCGCAGACTAGTTATGTCATCGTCGCGTCCGTCGCTATGTTTGGTTTCGACAATCTAAAGCGGTTATTTTTGCCTTCCTAATCACATTGTAATGCGATCAGCCATTCGGAACTCCCCGAATTATACGTAAAGTGCACTGAATAGTTTACAACTCAATTCACTATCCATAAATTAACTTCGGCCGATAAACCAAACAGTAATTATACCGAACAATGTGTCCAATGATCCATAAAATGGAACCTGTACCATTAACGCTGTCATCTGAAAACGTTCGATACCAGGTGGGTCTCTAGTATAGTACCGGTGTCTCATTACATGAAGTATCGGTGACATATGCATGGATCTGATGTCTGATAGATTTATAAGTCTCTTAGACGCGCCGTTTATAGACGAGCTCGTAAAATTGATATATTCAGAGTACCCTGGATAAGTGCTTCGATAGAGATTTACCGTTTTTGCTGGGGTGGAACTTAAGTAAGGAATTTTAACTCCGAGATATTTCATGACGGGATTTCATAATTTTGTGAAAAATGTATTATTGCTTGTTATTTTTTTATAGCCTCGAGCATTAAGAAAGTTCTTTTTACATCTCAATTTATTTTGCAGCCTTACATTTACCGTATCATCAAATCAAATAGCTCCTTTCTCTCCTCATTGGTATCGAGGGGCAATCTCGATGACAATAGTCCTTTAGTTATACAATTACTCCAACAAATCTGTTTCAATTGTTATATGATTAGTCTGGACGACTGATTTAAGCGTAAAGAAAATCTTTTCTGTAATTCTAACAAAATTTTGATGTAAATGTACTTCGAACTGTGAATTGTTCGGCTGTACCGGGGTTTAATTTGCACCGTTACCAAAATCATGTCTTTCAAAAAATTTCAATATATCTATTTAGTGTAACTAATTCCTCACGTTAGACAATGACAATAACTTTTTTTTCACCATCTTTGCGCTTTGCCATTTGTTTCGGTAAAAGACATTTTCGTTCCTCCATCATCGTCTTGGTCTACTGCCATCAAGATTTATAAGTCACAACAAGAAATATTAATCCAGCGAAAAATAAATAAACCGGGTCTATCCCATCTAAACAGTTGCTAGATCTAACGCCCCCCGCATCAGCATTCAGACCGCGCTCAAGTTGCGTTCGAACGCGATTTTGGTGCGGTTGCGCCTGTCTCGTCTTACGTGACTCACGCGCATACCGCCCCTATTGTCCTGGATTAATTGTTTGTGTAAGTACAATGAATGTTAAACATAAACCTTTTCTTCATATCATATTAATATGTTTGGTTTTTTTCGCGTTTCTTTGCACAGGATGTGAGTCGTTAGCCGTTGGGCTCTGGTTAATCTTGATGATGTCGATTTAATTAATTTGCGACCGCCTATTAAGGATTGTTGGTGGATATTTTTAAGACTCGCGTAGTCGTGGAATTAAAACTTACGTTACTATCGTCTCCAAGGCTGAAGTTATTTAACGGTTTATTTGGTACGGGATGTTATGAAATGTTTTCGCACGGATTCTTTTTGAAGGATCTTTTGATCGAATTGGCTCCCAGTCTCACGTCAATTCTCTATGTAAACTGCAGGAAATCGCAACTGTTTCTCAAGAGGATTGTGAAGGGAAGTGATAATGAATTAAGGAGTAATTTTGGCAGACCAAAACGTGGCGATAAAACTAATATGAGACGAGAAGTTCATCCAATCCTGGATGAAGTTAGATTGTCGGTAATGATGAGTAATTTTTCGTACGACTGTACACATTCTCTTTATAGCTAAATTGTTTGGTATTGTTGTGCCAAATTGGAAAGCATCGCCATTACGCTCCATGTTGTTACAGGATACGTTAGCCATTTTGGCGTCACTTATTATGTCATAGTATTTGACGTGCCATTAGCATCTGTTTTATGGGTAACGGTCTGTTTGAATTTCGCGTTGTGTTTACTTAATTTTTTATAGTACCTTCCGTATTTATACTGGATTAGGTACTGTCCGCGGTTTCACTCTCTTAGTATTGATTGTAAATTATCCCATCTTCTTCTTCGTTGTGTCGATGACTCCTTAGGTCTAAATGTGCTTCGACCAAAACTCTGCCACATTTACGTTGGTAGTAGCCTCGGACAGGTCCCTAGCTCCCAGGTCCCATTTCAGATCAATTGTTCTGATGATCATCCAATTACCAAGCTTGATAATAATATTATTTGTTGGAAAAGGAGTTTTTTTTCATATTCTGCAAATATTTTTGTACTGAATAGTGTAGAAAAATAAATAATACGCTTGACTTCGATAAATTGCTTTATGACTTTAATTGTGTTCTATCTAGGCACTATTATTATCACCAGAGCTATCCGTACCATCAACAGCCTGCAAACACAGATCGATGTGTTTACGTGTTCTTTGGGTGAATTCGCAAGGCTATTATTATTTATGTTATGCTACAAGCAAAATAATTTGTAATTTGTGTGTTTAAATTAATGTGTTATTGTAGTTTATTAGTTAAGATGTGTTATTATTTATATAAGTAAGTACTTCTTTATACAATGATAATGTGCCATATTTTGTGTTATTTTGTAATATTTTGTTTTTAACTCTATTTTATTGATTTTTGTTGATAATGTACTTGTTATTAGTTTCTGTTAGTTCTTATCTATCGCATTAGGATAAATCCTGTAATGATAGATTAAGTTTTTTGATAAATAAATAAATAAATAAATTAGTTGGCCTATTGCCAAGTTTTGTGAGCGAAAAAGAAAACTACAAGTGGTTGTACTTGTCTACAATAATTGCAAATGCCTATACTATGTATTAATTCAAAGTTTTTTATTCACTTGGTAAACTCCACAGGATAAAATGATCGATTAAGTAACTACTTATGTAATGTGCCAGTCAATGACTGTAGGTCATGTTCATGTCATATGACTATTATTAATTACTTTAAAGCTCGATTCGTCCCACTACTGGGCAAAGGCCTTCCTCCATTATTGCAAAGGCCACGATTATGCGCTAGTCCTTTACAATTTTATAGGAAGACATCAATGACCCCACAATCTGCTTCATAGTCGGCCGCGATCCCCGTGTTGCTGTTTCAGGACACCAATCATAATCTATGGGTCCATAGCTCGTTCGACATGCGATAGACTGTCAGTGATAGTCCTGCACATGGTCTATCGGGTCGCAAACTTAAATTGGACTGCCCATTTAAATTGGGCAGCTTTTTGGCCAAAGTCAGTAATTTGCATTTTGTAGCCCAATGTACTTTTTCCTACGTTAGATAAAGTTGGGTCTGAGACTCTAAGCAGGATAATAGTGCTTTTGAGTCGCATTTTGGAACCGAAGAAATTGGGTGGATTTTTAGTCAGTAAGTGTCTGCCAGTCCCCCCCGCTACACCCAGTGCGGAAGGATTCATTTCATATTATAGTGTTACCACTACAAAATAAAACACAAGTTAAACAGGCCTTAGTTAGCTAAATACCCTTGCCTAGCAGCGAAAGTGAAGTGTTAGTAAAAAAGTTGCATATCCACACGTTATTACAAGTCTAATAGAGCATTATCAATTTATATTTGACCGGCTGCAGGCTACGACCTATCCTGATACAATTACTCATAAACTATGACATGGATTCCTCAATTAATTTCAATTGGGGACTACACGGCTCGATTCCATCGACACTTTAATCTCTAGTTCTTATCAAAAAATGGAGCTGATGTGTGTATAGCATAATATTTGTCTTTGAGATGATATTCTACTTAGATATTATCTAGCAAGCGAGACCCAGTTGGGGTTGATAAACCTTACATGACTTCAAATTGAGTACCTATAGGTTTAATCTTTTACGAGTACAAATATTCGAACCTTGCCCACGTCAGGGTATCCTAAGCTCTCTGTGACCTTTGTTCTGCTATGTAAGACCCCCTAGAGGCTAGGGAGGATTGAATTGCTTGTCGGTCGGTGGCACGGTCTATTACAGCAATGGGTGATTCCGGGCTGGAATGATGGATAAGGATGGCTGGTTAAAGCATTATCATCATACTAAACCACGTTTCTCTTTTTCCACAGCCATCTACAACTTCACGGCCAAACCAGGCTCCTTACACCTCTCTTTCGACGTCGGAGAGTTGCTGCACATCGAGAGAGAGACGGAATTCTGGTATTGGGGCAAACCCCTCACGAGGGATGCAAGTGGCGCCTTCCCTAAAAGCTACGTACAGATAAGGGACTGTATAGTTGACAGGTAAGCCATTTTGATATTTAGAAAGGTAATAAGCGAAATGATGAGTGATATAGAGAACTATGGAAGAAGACCAGGCTTGTTCCGGCGAGTGAAAGTGACAGAGCTATACAGGTTGTCTAGCGCCATCTCGTTCACTCACTGGAACAATCCTGGTTTTGAGACGTAATACCTCCCTGACCTGACTGAATTTAGAATAAGGCTAAGAGGAAGAAGTGCCTCATTATAAATTAATCAAAGCAAAGGGAATGGGAAGGGCGCTGGCTGTTTAGGTGTGGGTTTGCGACGGGCGAGTAATGGGTAGCTTGCCGTCCGATAGGCAACTGCGTCAACGCGTGCCCCGAAGAGCTGTGAGCAAACTGTCAGGCGCAGGGCTCTATATGATAAAGCCAAATTGCCTGCAGGGCACGCGGAACTGCCTATAGTTTGCTGTGGCACTTGCACGTAAAGGGCAACAATATCTTCATTGATCGAGTGATGTAATTCTAGTTCTGAGGAATATTGGTCTAATATATTTGAGGTATACATTAGGACTTAATGTATAACTCGTAGTCAAGAATATGCGGTCGGAAACATTTCTTATGTGATAAATTCATACCACCGCAAACATTCTCACCTGCCAACTTCATTATACTCTACTAAACGTGTATCAGAAACTCCACACCTAACCATTTGAACACGAGATGAGATTACTACATATTTCATTTCACACAATCAATATAAGCGTAGTAGCAAATGACTGTTAATTGATAATATTTCAATTAAAACGGCAGCGAGTCGACGACACTCATACAAACGTACACACTTCCTCACACATACATAAAGTTCATACATTACGCATAGTAGTGATTCATTTGACAATGGGCAAGTATTATCAATCGCGGTCAGTGACCTCGGCAATTAGTGTACTTTTTATGGTAATTGTGGACTGGGAATGTACTGATTTAAGGCCTCGGGAAGTTAGGAGCCTTGATTAAGGACATTGTATAGTCAGTGGCCTGCATTAGGTACTAGACTCACCATTTTTGGGTGGAGCGGAAGGGACTTTTTTTATCGTTTAATGTTCAAATTCATAGTCAGGTAACAAAAAGGCGAAGCAACAAGCTTGAAGGAAAATAATTTACTTTTAATCTTACCGTGTCCTGTAAGAAATTGGGCAGTAGAAGTGACTGTCGAACTCTTACCGTCTTACTACAAGAAAAGTTAAATAAACATCTGTTAAACAGTTGTCTAATAAACTGTCAACTTTAAAATGACTTGAGTTTGATATTTATGTGGGACGTTTTGCAATTACACTTTATTTCTAGAAGTGTTCAACAGCTGTTTAACTATTTGTAGAACGACGGTTATTGTTAAAAAAAATCACCCTGTTCTTTCGGGAACCTTTTACATACCAACCAACGTGAAGGACCGTGATCATCTGTAAAGCCATGTATTCACTAAGCAACAGTGTTTCGGATACACAGTTTCTGAAACATCACGTAGTGTTCTCCGCCGCAAGTGGTGAGCACCGAAACATACCGATAAACACGTAGTGTTTACAGAAACAATATTATATGTTTCTGAAACACGTAGATTTTGTTTCTGAAACAGAGTCTGTAAACAATTGTTGCTCAGTGAATACGTGGCTTGAAGGTAACCGCGCGACCCCAACATGCCTTTAGCCTTAAGGAGGCCCTGTCAATCGACCCATCTTCCCTTATTATCTATATATATAAAATTCAAAACTGACTGACTGATCTGACAACGCACAGCCCAAGCCGCTGGGCCTAGAAACGTGAAATTTGGCATAAGCTCTCCTTATACCACGTAAGTGAGCACTAAGAACGGATTTTGCGAAATTCGGCCCCTAAGGGGTTGTTTTTGGGGTTGATAGTTTGTATGAAACTTCGTTATTACAGGTGCTAGGAATTTCAAGGTTTGCACGAGGGTTCTTTTTAGGACGTAGATGGTCACCATGACGGGATTTTGCGAAATTCGACCCCTAAGGGGTTTGTTTTTGGGGTTGATAGTTTGTATGAAACTTTTTTAATACAAGTCCTAGGCATCTCAAATCTTGCATGGTGGTACTTTTTAAGATGTAAATGCTCACCAAGGTGGAAATTTTGAGAAGTTCGACCCCTAACCCCTGTTTTTGGGGTTGATAGTATTGAGATTCAAATTTTTACATAGGGGTTCTTTCTTGGACGTAAGTAATACTTAAGACGGGATTTTGCGAAATTAGATCCTTAAGAGGTTGTTTTTTGAGAGAGAGGGTTGGAGAGGGTTGAAAGTTTGTATGAAACTCTGTTACTACAAGTGCGAGGAGCCTCAAATTTTGCACCGGGTTCCTTTATAGGACTTAGATGCACACCATGGCGGGATTTTGCAAAATTCGACCCCCAAGGGGTTAGTTTTTGTGTTTGATAGTTTGTATGAAACTTTGTTACAAGTGCTATGCGTCTCAAATTTTGCGAGGGGCTTTTTTTAAGACCTAAATGTTCACTAAGACGGTTTTGCGAAATTCGACCCCTAAGGGGTTTTTTCGGGGTCGATAGTTTGGAGACTCAAATTTTTCATAGAGATTCTTTTTTGGGCATAGTTGCGGGTGTTTTATGAAAATAGACAGCAAGGGGTTGATGTAGGGGTTAATATTTTTTGTATAAAACTTCGTTACTACAAATGCTAGGAGTATTAAATTTTGCAAGGTTGTTCTTTTATGACGCAAATACACCAAGGCACTGTTTTCTGAAATTCTACCCCTAAGGTGCTGTTTATGGGATTGACAGTTTATATGAAACTTTGTTACTACAAATGCTTGGAGTTTCTCAGCATGGGGGTTGTTTTAGGACCTAGGTTCTCACTAAGACGGAGTTTTACAAGTTCGACCCCTTAGGGGTTGTCTTTGGAGTTTGTAATTAGAGAAGTCAACATTGCAGTGGGTTTCTATTTAGGATACAGATTCTCACTAAGAGAGGATGATAAGAAATTCAGCCCCTAAAAGTTTGTATTGCGGTTGATAGTTAGGAGTCTTAAATATTTAGTACCTAGGTGCTACGTAAGACGCAACATTGCGGGTTGATAGAATTTTTGTTGAACATTGATTTCGTTTTTCCAACAGTATCCCATATAGAGGGTGGCCGGGACTAGAAATTCACAAAGGCAAAGTTCGGAAATCACGCGGACGAAGTCGCGGGCGTAGTGCTAGTGTTTTATAAAATGGGTCATGTAAGGAAGGACACTGACTGAACTAATCGGAAGTACAATGAGTCACTTTCTTAGGTAACTTGTGTAGACTGATTGTCTCTATGTGAGTCAAAGAATTTTAGTAACATATGGTAAGGGATTTAGATAAAATTTATATATCGATTTACAACTTGCTAACCTTATAATAATTATATAGAAATAATATTTTTATCACACGAAAAAAACGATAAAGTAACACGTTTTGGGATGACAACATCAAAGATAAGTTATATAAGTTAGCGTTAAAGTACGCCAATAAATAGAACCTATAATTTTGAACCTTACATACTCCTTAAGCCTCAATGAGATAAAATTATATTTTATCTATTATCTACTCTATTATTAGAGCAATAGAATAGATATTTAAAATAAAAACTTTTTCCAAAAAAATGTGACCGCCTTCAAAAACAACCACAAAAAAGTGTAAAATAACCTAAAAAACTTTTCTTTCGGAAGTCGGTGACTTTTTTTATTAATTTAATTGTCTCATTTGCCACCGACTTCCGAAAGAAAAGTTTTTTAGGTTATTTTACACTTTTTTGTGGTTGTTTTTGAAGGCGGTCACATTTTTTTGGAAAAAGTTTTTATTTTACTCTTTTTAGTTTAAATGTTCAACCAAAATTCTTGTCAAATACATCATTTTCTTACATGAGCACTAGAATTTTGTAATCCGTAGCACCGGTAATAACATCGTTAACATATCTTTCATTCCCTATCTCAAAAACTACTGAACCGAATTTGATGAAACTTGCAGTATTCCCTAAGTTGAATGATACCCAGTACACCAAAAAAAGAATTACTTAAATCAGACTTGTAGTTCCGGAGATATGCGAAGACAAACAAAATTTTCTTACTTGAGGAGTTGTACCTTCCATCATCAGCTCAGCTACATGAGATGATGATTTCCATACGCAAGTACTTGAATTACTTCATAAGATTTGCGAAAAACTATGTGTCAGCCAATAAAATTTGAGGGTTGCCCTCGATTTATCCAAGATCCAATCATCAGATCTTGAAATGGTGACAATGGGACCACACGGGAAGCACCAGCTTTCGAATGAAAAAAGAATCATGAAAATCGGTTCACCCAGTCGCAAGTAATGAGGTAACAAACATAAAAAAAAAAAAAAAAAAAAAAAAAAAAAAAAAAAAAATACAGTCGAATTGATAACCTCCTCCTTTTTTTGAAGTCGGTTAAAAAAAAACATGTCATTATTCCGATACAGTGGCCCTTTTTAGACCAGTACCCTTAGCACGAATTTTCAGTATTTGAGACGTAAACTGGAACTTTTACAATATCAAATTGACAATTTTCAAGGAAAAAATTAGTTCTTTCTTCGCACACCAGAGGCGCTGTTCCTACTGGAAAGACGCTGTCATAAAGTGAAAAAGTGAAAATTCGTGCTAAGGGTACAGGGATTCCAAAAATCCCACTAAGAGTCATCAAAGTACGCCAGTTAAGAGTACTAAGCATATGACCTTTCTGTAGAATCTCATTAGGAAAATTTTATAATATTGTCCTATACAGAGAAGGAACATTGGAAGCATTTAAACGCGTTTGCTTACTGTATAAAAGGAAGTTCCTGCTTGTAAAATAAATTATTACATTTAATTTAATTAACAAAAGGCTTTGTCCCATACTATATTCCTGGACTTATTAGACTAGTTACTTATAATAGGGTGCTATTTGAAGCGCTTCTCTTTAACAACAGTATTCTACACTAAAAAAAATACATTTTGGTCACAAAACTACTAAAGCAGCCACGAGTAAAGACAATCGCCCCGAATCAAAAAAATTGAGTGGTCAGTAAAAGATTAAAAAATAGGCCGAGCCGTAGTCGATGGAGCCCTGCCGCGGGGCTCCTATTTCTGTCTGCAAGGTTCAAAAGAACTAAAAATGTGGGCGATTTGTTATATTCGTTTAGAGTTAGTAATTATAGGTTTATTATTTCCCCTCATGATATTATGGTTTTTATATAATATTAATTTGTATTTGACTCATGAGATGTTTTCTAATTTAAATAATTATATTTAACTAGTGTTTGCCCGCGGCTTCGCTTGCGTTTTTTAGAATTTGAGAAACAATACGGATCGTGTGGCGCCATCTGGAATATGAACGTAATTGTTTTCTCGGAAACAGCTCTCTTCTGTTATTCGGGATGTAAGATACCTTATATCCGTGTCTATACTCCTGACAACGTATATGCTAAATTTTGGGACGATCGATTCAGTAGGTAGTAATGCGTGAAAAGGTAAAAAACAAACATACTTGGATTTTTATTATTAGTTTAGATCAATAATGTTATATCTAGGTACATAGTTTGCATAGGAAACGTCCTTTTTTGAGCGACATTAATTTCAAAGAACCGTGTTTATTTAAACATTAGACATAATCATTTTTGGGTCGATTTACAGTATCGCTGCAAATTGAACGTACGATAGCATTGCCTTGCTCTTCTCCCTTTAGCATACCGCGTGATACCTAAAAAATAACTAATTATCTGACTCGATGAGTACAACTTGTCGTCGTTTAAAACAGAATCTATGCACTGGTTTGAGCACCAATTCAAAACATAAATAAACACAAATTATAGAAACCCTTTTTTTTCTAATCTTTAAAATTCCACACCTCGAAACAATTACAATTACAAAAAAATATCCAACTTACTACCTACAATTTAAATCGGTGTAGATTTATATCCTAAAGAAGTATGGAAAATAAAATAGTAATTATTTAAAATCGCGAATAATATTGAAACAAAAGTATGCACATTTTTTTTTTATTATTTAAAACTCTCAGGACAAATAAAAAAAAACTCAAAAAGAGAAAAAAAACTGCGAGATTTGATCCAGAGACCCCTTGCACGAAAGTCAAGCAGGTTACCGACCGGACTGGCTAGTACGTTGACAGTGATTTTCAAATAGCGGTTCTTGTACAAATGTCAACAATGACTGAAAATCAACATATTATAAAATTGCTAATCCCCCAAGGGGAATAGCGTAATTATACATAACCTATTAATAGAACAGCACTTTAAGGAATATTTGAGGAAAAATTGACTAAATAATATCCAGTGGTTTAGCTTCCAACTATCAACAAACATCTAAAAACAACAAAATTCAAAATTGCTTATCTCCCAGGAAAAATAGCGTAATAATACATAGCATATTAACAGAAGCATATTATAAGGAATATTTGAGGAAAATTTGATCGACAACTTTACAGTAGTTTCGGAGATAGATCAAATCAAAAAAACATAAAAAATTTCGAAAAAAAATAAAAGTTGATCTGGCATCAGAATCGATCCCTTATCTCGAAAAAAATACAAAAAGAAAAAAATATTCAATGTACAGGAATGACATCTCTACGATTTTATTATATGTAAAGATGTAAAGAAGATGCGGAAGTTATAATGGATGATTATTTGTATCTCTTTCACACAAAAGCTACAAAGGATGTAGATGTAGTACACAGATAATTTATAACCTAGATTAAACCATAGGATTCTTTTTATCCCGGTATGGTATGACGTTTCCATGGGATAATTACTTCTATCGTCGGGGATATAATTTCAGGGATGGATTCTGTATTTTCTGATAGTTACAACATCTTTAAGAGCTTGTATCCCTGTACATGTGCCTGTATGTATATGGGACTCTATTTTCTGATAGCTGCAACCATATTTAAAAGCGTGTATCCCTGTGTATGTACACTATTAAACACAGCCATAATTATTTCTTATGTCCATATAGTAAAATTGCCAGATTAATTAAAACTTGTAAATATTTGACAGCAATTCGCGGCATTGCCAACACTGTTCGGTTACACGCTCTTATGTAATGAGTGAACAGGCCCTGTAGCCATGGCACAAACGATAAATGCAAACGCTGAGTAGGCTTTAATAGACTTAAATCTTTATGTACTTGAGTATTAAGTTGAAGATTTCATAGCGTTGTCGTTTGTTCCAGTCGCTAAAGCTCAGAAATCGTAAATAGATTTTCAACTTTAGGCTCTAGGCTATAGAATTGAAAACCTATTGCGTAGTACCGAGCGTTTACGATTATCGTTTGCGACTTATGACTTGGCTAGGTTACTAGACAAGCGTGCTTTGATATCGACCACATCTTCGCTTACCATCTCACTTATTTATTAAGAAAGCTAGTTTATACATAAAAAGTATAATAATTTATAGAAATTATAAGAAGTTGGTAATTTCATAAGCCGCTAGGTTGTTATGATACCATTACAACTTCAGGGAAAATCCAATTATTGTTTTGTTTAATATCGAAGTTGTACAACTTTCCCTATTTCTTACATTTTAGCCTGCCAAGTCTAACTGCTATTGTCTTATAAGCAATATTTTGTATATCTTTGCTACTATTCTAGATTATATTTAAAAATAATTGTATTTAAGATCACTTGGGACCACTTTATTTGACACTTCATACCCCGCGATTTGACCCGCTGCTCGAAAGTTAGTTTAACTTTGTAAATTCACAGACAGACGATTCGATGAAGACGACTGGATCGCACTGATCACAAGTCTTTTCCAACCAGTCCTAATGGATATCTATAGGGGAGGCCTATTTCGACCATGCCCGGGCATAATGGCCCATCTTTTAGAGAGCCAAAGCCTGCCGGGGTCGCGGGACACACGTATACCACGACTCCGGTACACAAAGGACTACTGAAGGACACCCTGGATTTTAGTCAGTTCAAGTTTGTCAGCCCCTTCTGCTCTGCCCTGGGTAGGAGGACTCATTTGATGATTTTACCACGATAAAAAAATGGGTAGGCCTATGTTCAGCCGTGGACGTCCTACGATATGATGATGAAGTTCTAAAAACGTGTGTCTTTTGTTTTAGATGCGGGGACACAGTGGTCGCCTCTGCTGGAGGCAACGGCGTGGTACACGACATCGCCGTCACACTCCGAGAATGGCTGACGCATTGCAAGAAATTGTACATCGTAAGTAAATGAAAAAGTCAGCATTGTATTTGCTTTTTTGTGAGATTTATTAAAAATAGGAAGTAAAGTTCCTCAAAGTCATAGAGGATCCCTCCGATCGGACGACAGCCTAGCTAAGTGAAAAATAAGCGCAAACGCTCAGAAGAAGAGAAAGAGACTGTAATAGATTTTCAACTTTATGTTCAACGACATAAAGTTGAAAGCTATTGAAGATTAAATAGCGTTATCGACCGGAACCAACGAAAAACAGATATAGATGAGTTCCTCTTTACCCCAAATGAAGTATAAACGATACACAACGAGCTTTTTTTATTGTCTATTATGTGTCCGGGCAAAGGCCAACTCTTTCTCCTTCCAAACTTCGCGCAACTCCTGGCCATGTCCGCCCCACGACCACGATCAAATAACAAACTATTACTTGTCAGTATTTATTGTTTAATTACATAAACATGAGTGCCATCATTGTATAATTATTCGGCCAATGATGCTTGAATATTCATTTGCACGCTCTGTAAATAATAATTAGTCAGTGTCGTGTGGGGGAAAGGTATGCAGCTGAAATATACTTCAACCATCAGCCAAGCTCAAATAAAGTATTGTTTAGTTTGAAAGTTTTTAGGCATAATTTATCGAAGGCTTCGTCAAACAGCCAACTCGGCGTGGCGAGTCCTTAGCGTGCTCAGTTTACCATGAAAATATATGCAAGTCGTCACTTAAAATACGTCACGCTTGCGCCAGCGTTTAGGCCGTCCTCGCGCCAAGGACACGCCACGCTAGCGTCGCGCCAATCCGAGCTCCTCCGTGCCTGGGAAAGCACGTAAAGCCTTTGGTCCTGGATGTCATTTGTAGATCTTTGACAGTCGTTTCTGTTAGTCAGAAGCACTAAAAGTCTGACAACCAGTCTTAACATGGGGCATCGCATTACCCAGTTACTGGGTTGTGGAGGTCCGATAGAATAGTCAGTCGCTCCATGTAAAATACAGATATTCAGCTGCATCTGGTACGACTGGAAGCCGACCACAATGTAGTTGGGAAAAAGGCTAGGGAGATGATAACCCTTGCAACAGTTACAAAATATCCTATAAACATGGTAAAACTCCTGTTTTCATTTCCAATAAGATAAACAAGGAAGGAAAACATCTTAAGGAAACCGGCATGACCTAGAACCAAAAATACGAAGACATGTGACATCTACCAACAAGATTATAGGCTGATGATGAAACAAAAGAATCCGTCACATAATTTCACTTTCCTTTTTTCTTTCAGAACAATGATGAACGTCTCAAGTTCATGGAAGTGAGCATGCGCGCCCTGCTGCAGTTGAGAGCTCAAGCAGCGTCCGGCACGCTACCTCAGGACCAACTGCGCAAAGTTGCCAGAACCGCTGTATTTACCATCGACAAGGGGAACAGGTATTAAATACTAACTAGTATTTTTATAACAGGTATTTTTAGCATAAAATATGTGCAACCGAATCACAATCGGTCCGTTCGTTAAGAAGCTAAAATGCCACAGACAAACACTAACGTCTAAAACTTGTAACGTCGCAAAGAGGAGGTGCCCCTTTTTGAGTCGTGGTTTAAAAGGGGCTTAATAAAGTTTTACTTTCATTTAACAACAGTAATTAGGTACGATCTTTCTTAAACTTAATATTTGTCAACAGAACATTAGGTATGGAGTTGGCAGTGAGAACCGCGAACGGTCAGCTAGTGGATCCATTGAAAGTGTCCACGTACAAACTAAACGCACTGCACGATGAAGCTAATGCTCGCATTGAAAAGAATAAGGTGAGTAAAGATGTTAAAACGTTTAATAATCTAACACGTTTAATATTCTATAATGAGTTTCCGATATTTTGGCACTGTTGAAAGCGCCATGTTTGTTCATTTTCGAACGTTGCCTCGCAATAAAAATTGATCCTGTGTCGCGGATGCGTGTACAAACATTTGAAAAGTTATTCATCATCATCAGCCTATAATGTTCCCACTGCTGGGACACAGACCTCCTCTTTGTGAGAGGGAGTGGGCCATAATCCACCACGTGGGCCCAGTGCGGGTTGGTAGATGTCACATACCTTCGAATTTTGGGTTTCCTCACGATGTTATCCTTCACCGTTTTGAGAGCAGTGGTGATGAAATAAATTACTACGCGCAAAGTAATGCGCCTGGCGGGGTTCGAACCCACGACCTACTACTCATAAGTCGGGACCGATACCACTAGGCCACCACTGCTCAAAAAGTTATTTTACACCAACAACTAGACCCAGAACAACTACTTCCAGGTCATACAAATATTCGGGCACAGACCCCGAGTAGTAACATAGGACATTCATATATTATGCGGTCTAGTAGGTCCTCACCGGACCGTGCCGGATAAGGAGGGAAGAAACGCCTGCCAGGGTCACGGGACTCACGAATTACCGTGACCCCGGAACAAAAGGGCTATTGAAAGACTCCGTGGTTTTTAGTCAGTACGAGTCTGACAGTTTCTCCCGCTCTCACTTATTTGATGATTTTACCACGCTCAATATTGCATGCCACTTAAGTATATTCTTATCATTACAAGAATCAATTTACGAGTTTTGGTCTAGTGGTTGTGGTTCGTGACCCTGTCTGCTTTGCTGGAGGTCGTGGGTTCGATTCCCACCCAGAACAAATGTTTGTGTGGTGAGCACGATCATATTATGTTCTGTGTCTGGGTGTAATCCATCTATAAAATGTATGTTTTTAGAAATATATAAGTATGTTTATCAGTTGTCTAGTAACCATAACACAAGCTCTGCTTAGCTTGGGACTAGATGGCGTTGTGTGATAGTTGTGGAATATAATTTTTTTTTTCAGGAAACAACACCAGTAACCCCGCCCCCCTCGACCCCGCCCGTCGCCCGAACATACACGATCGCAGTTCGGGTGCACAACTTCGTGTGCCGAATGAATGAGCCGGCAGAGATTGCGTTAGCTTTGCACGATGCTTCGGGCGCTAAGCTCACTGAACATTTACTGCTAAGATGGCCTACCAACCATATTAGCACTGCATTGGTTGTGTTTACTGTGAGTATCATATTATTATTTCCTTTATTCATCTTAGTTTCCCTATAATTTACATTTTTAAATATTTCGATAAAAGTAAAAAGAAAAAAAAAACATTTAAAAATATGAATAATAGTGGCCCACCGGTATCGGGAACAGGGTCCAAGCCACCGGCAGTCAGGGCTCCAGAGAAAGGAACCTCCTAACAATGCGCGCCGTGTCCAGAAGAACTGCTTTCTGAATCAAGCCCTTGATCCAGCTGCCTAACGAGAGCCTCCTTAGGTGTTGGTCGAGGCTCTTGGAGTTTAAGCCATGGGCCGACACGACTATCGGCACAATGACAGCTGAATCCAATAATATTATTATTATTGCGTAAAAAAAAAACTTTCCATAAAACACACTAAGGACAAAGCCATTTCTGCAGGCCGTTTGGCCAGATTAAGAACATGTCAATAGGCAAAAAGTGAGCGACATAATATGTCGTATTATTGTTTCCTTTCGCCATAAAATTTAAAAAGTCTGCCTATGCCTATGCTGTTTACCGATTTTCGAATTCTTCCGCGCTTCACCTAAAATATGTCCAGTTGGCGACGGCAAGCACACAAAACACCTACTAGTACTAGTGTTCCCCTAAAGAAAACAAAGCCTCCCACATTTTTTCCTTTTAATTTTGGTCCTTCGACCCGGATCCAACAAAGGACATATTGTATAAAAATAGTTGATACATGTTTTACTATTTATTTTCAGGATTTCGGTAGTGATATAATAAAAAGTGAGAAAATATACTTGGTGTCCAATATATACCGGATAGGGAATATGGATGCGCAAAATGTTGACAACAGGTAAGTTTCTTTAAGCTGTTAAAAATAAGGAATGTAATTTGAAACATGTATTTAAGAAGTTTACTTTTTATTATTCATTCATTTATTTATTTACCCTACGTAAAAAGTGTCCGTTTTGTATTTCTACATATTTAGTACGCGTAACGACATCTATGATGCATGATAAAGAACTAAAATAAAAGTTCTTTTTAAAGTTCTCCCCAAGTTAAGACTATAATACAGAAAACCCATCAACAACTACCGGGCATTAGCCCACTATACACAATACCTCTCTGGTTAAACTATCTTACCTTTCCTAATGAGTGTCGAAGAATTTTAAACCCTATTCATCTCAAGAAACAAAATTCTCTAGCAACACCTTTTTAATTTTACTCTCCTATAATGTTCCAACTGTTGGAACACGAGCTTCCTCTCTGTGAGAGAAAGTGGACTGTATACCACGCGAGCTAAGTGCGGGCTTATATATGCCGCATGTCTTCGAATTTTTGGTTCTAGGACATATTATACTAGTTTCCTCATTATATTTTCCTTAAATTTTTTGAGAGTAGAGGTGATGAAATATTTCTCTCTCCTTCTCTCTCTCTCTTTTTATCTCTTTCTCTCACTCTCAGTTAATAATAATTTTAATCCACAGACGCAACTCCGTAGCCGTAACACCTCCCGTCCCAACATCGGGTCGCTCCATGCGTCGTCCCTTTGGCGTCGCGTGCGCCGATATCAAGCGCTACGTCACCGCCGACTGTCCCGACAAACACATACAAGTGCCTTTCTATGCGTAAGTATTTCATGGGATATGGGTGACTTGCCGTCTGATCATGTCCGGGTCGACACACGGTGCGTTTGTACCGTGCGCGCCTCAAAAAGCTGTCAATCTGACGGGATACTAATACAGGGCCAAAGCCGAGGTCGCGAGACTCTCTCATCAAGTAACCGTAACCCTGGAACGTGAAGGGCTATTGAAGGATGACCTTTGATTATGGTCAGTACAAATCTGACAGTCCGTCCCGTCGCCGGGCCTCATGTATGCCCCAAAACCTGCCGGGGTCGCGAAACTACATTAAATCCGCCTTGTGTACCACAATGGGGAAGGCAATTCAAAGCTAATTGTAGATGGCGCCACCATAGCTTAGTCCTAATCCGACCAATGAGGTAGTACTATTTTGAAGTACCTTTAACATTTGAACTGATTTGAACCAATGACGATGCTTGGAACAAGCTATACTAGCGCCATTAATTCCCCAGCTGCCATCCCCATTGTACGTGAAAGTTTAAATAAATAAACGTCATCGGTCACAATCCCGGCTCAAGGCTTTCAAAGTAACATCACGTAACTCATTACAGATATGAGAAAGAGAATTTGGACTCTCTACTGAAGAAAGTGATCGCCAACCGGGATATGAAGGACGCTAAACATTCACAAGGATTGTGGGTGTCTGTGCGACTGGTCGAGGGGGATTTGAAACAGGTATGTTCTTAATTACACATTTATTCATCACCAAAAGATGTTTTTAAGAATGAAATGAAAGATTCGAACTCAGGCAGGACTGTGATTAGTTGTTGTACTTAGTTGGTAAAGCGTCGGTAGAACTATGCGAACCAACTTTTGAAGAAATACCCAACTTTTAAATGAGAGAGACTCATTTAAAAGTTGGGTATTTCTTCAAAAGTTGAATTATGCATGTGGCTACATTTTTTTTTTGTGTTGGAAACGTATCACGGTATCAGTGGATACAAGTCGCCGTGATAATTCAATCTTATACCGGGGTCCGTGGAGACAAACCCAATTAATTTATAATGTTATATGTTTATTATCTTGTTAAAATTATTTATTGGGAAATGTGCACACAATATGGCGAAGCAAACCTTTTTTAGAAATTGAGTGCCATAAGTACTTTGATAGTTCGGGTCTAGTTCGTCGCCGAATTTTTCCTAAAAAATACATATTTTTGTCTTTGACTATCCTTGGCATTTCGTTTCATATGTAGGCGTCTCGTAAAGCGTCGACACTTTACTAGGACGTCTTTTTTTCGTCTTTACAAATGTTTATGTCAAAGTGATCCGCATAATCAAGCATGCTTGCCTAAAACAACTTTCACACGTTGAGTTCCTTGTGTTCTGAGTCAAGCTACACGATAACCGACAAATGCTTACACTGACTGGACAGGTCCACTCAAATCTGTGTGGCTCTTTCCTCAAAAGACCATCTCAGACACCCGCATGATCCTCGTATGACCTGAACAAAACAATGTCTGGACTTTAAAAGAGACTGACCTCAGAGTTTGTTTCGGCTGTTTTTTCTCAGAGTAGTCAGTACGAAACACCGGCCTCATCTAGCTTTAAAAAATATTGGTTGTGACGTGTAAAAGTGTTTTTTATAACCAACTTACAAAATAAATACCATTTGCCACAAATAAAAACCTCAATTTCAGATACGCGAAGAGAACCCACATCTGGTAGTTGGCAACACAGCAGTAGCTCGCAAAATGGGCTTTCCTGAAGTTATACTACCGGGCGATGCGCGGAACGATCTATACGTCACACTGTGTGGGGGGTCTTTCTCTAAGGGAGGGGGAAAGTCCTCTGAGAGGAACATTGAACTGATGGCGAAGGTCGTCGATAAAAAGGGACAGACGCTACCTGTAAGTAAACTTTAACTTAATGTCTTAGAAAGTAGAGTTCTAATTTCGATGCAACCAGCTTTGATTGTGTAACTAAGTCACTCAAAAATCAACTTAAACTGACATGTCAAGACACTCAAATATCAACTTAAACTGAAATGTTGTAAAGTTGATAATGCAATGGGTAATATGAGACTGATAGCACGTGACCAGTTTATGAAAACCATTGGATCGTGCTGGATACAAACTGCTTCCAAACGGTCCTATTGGAAATCTATAGGGGAGGATTTTTTTATTTTTATTAATGATAGGTTCGCGTTTGACCACTATCTCGCCTGATGGTAAGCGAAGATGTGGTCGACGGTGAAGCACGCTTGCGTAGAAATAACCTGTTCACTCTTGACTTGAAGACCCCAAGGTTATAGCTGTCGGGAAATACAGACGGCGGCAGGGAATTCCACTCCTTAGCTGTGCGAACAATAAAGGTATTCAGCAGGATGTTCAGCAGTGGACGTCTTGCGACTGATATGATGATGAATTAATTATTCAGGGTATTATTTATATTAAAACCCCGAAGAGATCAACTAGACCGTTTCCATTCCAATTGGTCACGGAAATCCTCTATCGTCTTGATGCAATTCGAATAATCGGGTGAACGCGGCCAAATTCACAGATTTAATTTTCTTCCTTATTTCCAGGGTGTTATATCAGTAGGCGCAGGAGTTCCTTTAACCAATGAGTATACCTCCGTTGTGTATTACCACGATGACCGACCGAGATGGCAAGAAGTTTTCAAGGTAAGATACTCATTTTTTTAATCACTTGGTAATTCTATACTAAATTCGTGAACTTTATTGACTGACTTTTTTTACTGTAATGTATGTACCTCCGTTTATTTTAGCACAATTTGAGATCACTTTTATTTAGATATTTCACTTGCCAAATGTTAGGTTTAAACTGGCATTAGTGATGTTACAGGTTCAGTACTTTTATATCATTTTTATTTATTAGTTTTATCAGTTTTATGAAATATTTGCACTCGTAAGATGGTAGGGTATGATCTAATGTACATTTTGTAGGCATAACTCCACACAATTTTTTAATCGCGTCTACACTCGATGAGATGGCTACATTGATAGCTGGAATGAAGCTTATTTAATCATTGTTTAGACACGCCCATAACCTTGCTATTGAACCCGAAACTATATCTTCAGACTGATAAAAATACGGTTCATATAGAAACAAGTAAATCCTTTCACTATCTCTTCTTTCTTCTTCAACCTTTAGCACGCCTGGCGCACTCCGCGGTGTAGCCACGTCAACGGGGCCCCCGCGTGTGCTTGTAGTATGAAACTGCATAACACACGGGCGCACCGTGGACGGGTTTCACAGTCGGTTGCCGCCTGCCGCCCGTTTCTCACGCTTTCCGTACATATTTTTACTTTATTCTCACGAGCTAAAATTTTGCATTTGCTTGTTTTTGGGAAGTGACTCTTCTGTACGTAGTACTTTAAGTATTCTATGCCTTTAGTCAAGTCACCCAATGCTGAGTGTAGATCTCTTCCAAAATTTTTTCACTTCTGGCGGTTTTGTTTTCACCATAATCTTCTACAATCCCATATTCTCTAACAGGTATGTCTAAATATCGAAGAGTTCAAAGAAGCCCACCTAGTGTTCATGTGTCGTCATAGATCTTCGAACGAGGCCAAAGACAGAGCAGAGAGACACTTTGCTCTCTCGTACTTACGACTGATGCAACGTGAGGGAACCACCACACCGGATACACAGCATAACTTGTGTGTTTATAAGGTGAGTTATCATCCTTTTTTTTATTTGTTTTTTTCTGTTGCATCTTGCTCTTCCGCGGCTCCTTGAAGCGCCCGTTTAAGAGAGCTTCCCTATGACGCAATTCGTGTAGTTTGCAATTTCTATGAACTAAAAAATAAATAATTAAAAAAACCAAAAACTGACTGCGTAAAAAAACTAAAAAGAAAGAAACAAGCCCAGTAGTTTAGAATTCACTCATTCACACTCACAGTCGGGGCCCATTCAAATTATACCAATCAAATCTTCCCAAGGGGCCCCGACTGTAAGTGTGAATGAGTGAATTCTAAACTACTGGGCTTGTTTCTTTCTTTTTAGTTTTTTTACGCAGTCGGGTTTTTTTTTAATATTTAATTTATTTTACTATTTTTAGTTTTTGTTAGCATTTATAAGTCCAAATTAAATTGAAACATTTATAAGATATATATATTTTGGTAAACCATTTTTAAAATCCTTTTATTTGATACCCCACTTGATAGAATGTGAGAGATTTAAAAAAATATTTTTAGTTCGGAACCCTTTGCACACGAGTTCGACTTGCACTTGGCCAGTTTTATGTACCCAGTGACACTCTCACGTTCAAGACGAATCTAACGACACCTCTCAAGTTAAAATCCATCAAGCCGTTTAGGCTGCAGAGCAACACACAGAAACATACATACATACACTCGAAAAAAAAACATAACCCCTCCTGGCGCAGTCGGGTAAAAATGAAAATTGTCCTTGCTACTACGATATAATGATGCAAAAAAAATGTAGTCTAAAAGACTAAGTAGTCGTGATGAATTGAGTGTGTTTTGTTTTCCACTAACCGGCGACAACCTCACGTTTTATGTCATATGGATGATTTTCACTTGTATTTGGAATCGCGCGATTTGCGTTGCATCTCGTCATGGGAAAGCTTTCTAACACGACATACCGTCGACTCTGGTCTGGGGGTTTACTCTCTTAGACCGGACTCCGACAGCAAAAAAAAGGGTCCGGTCCGTACAAAAGTTATCGGAAACTTTGAGTGATCACTACTCTATTTTAGTCTTGAATCCATTAGATCTGACAACATATGGGGAGTCGGGACTCGGGACCAATATTGTCCAATAATGTTGTCACCAATTTTTAGGGTTTTGTGTTTAGATAATAGTACTCCTCTTTGATCAGACGAAGAGCTACCAATTTTACGCAGCTTACAAGCCAAATTGGTTGGAAAACGCTCCGCGATGACCGACGCCCTGAGCGTCTCCCGTAGCGGCTGGCTCGTGCCGCTGAAGATAACCTCTCCGTCACTTATTCCGCCTCCACCTTCGCTAGCCATTACAGCGGTATATTAATGAAAATAATGTATGTCTTCCTTCTCAACTGTAGATCGACAAACGCGCCAACCCAGGCGAGGCAGAGGAGGCTTGCCTCTCCCTACCGTCCCGTCGCGACGAGCTGCCGGCGGGCGCGGAGCACGGTCTGTCGCGCGGCGTGCTGCAGCTGGTGCACCGGGACGCACTCACCGTGCACACCAAGCTCTGCTCCACCAAGCTCACACAGAGAGGTACACCATCACATTAACGTTACCGTCCCGTCGCGACGAGCTGCCGGCGGGCGCGGAGCACGGTCTGTCGCGCGGCGTGCTGCAGCTGGTGCACCGGGACGCACTCACCGTGCACACCAAGCTCTGCTCCACCAAGCTCACACAGAGAGGTACACCATCACATTAACGTTACCGTCCCGTCGCGACGAGCTGCCGGCGGGCGCGGAGCACGGTCTGTCGCGCGGCGTGCTGCAGCTGGTGCACCGGGACGCACTCACCGTGCACACCAAGCTCTGCTCCACCAAGCTCACACAGAGAGGTACACCATCACATTAACGTTACCGTCCCGTCGCGACGAGCTGCCGGCGGGCGCGGAGCACGGTCTGTCGCGCGGCGTGCTGCAGCTGGTGCACCGGGACGCACTCACCGTGCACACCAAGCTCTGCTCCACCAAGCTCACACAGAGAGGTACACCATCACATTAACGTTACCGTCCCGTCGCGACGAGCTGCCGGCGGGCGCGGAGCACGGTCTGTCGCGCGGCGTGCTGCAGCTGGTGCACCGGGACGCACTCACCGTGCACACCAAGCTCTGCTCCACCAAGCTCACACAGAGAGGTACACCATCACATTAACGTTACCGTCCCGTCGCGACGAGCTGCCATTTAGCACATTTACGTTACCAGTACCCTATTTTTTTAACGTGGTTAAATCATCAAATGAGTCTTCCCACCCCGGGCAGGGCGGGAGAGACTGTCAGACTCGTACTGACTAAAATCCACGATGTCCTTCAATAGCCCTTTATGTTTCGGAGTCACGGTGATGAAATAAGTCCCGCGACCCCGGCAGGCTTTGGCCCTCTGAGAGGGGGGCCCCGTCATTATGCTGACGCTCTTTGAGGCGCGAGTGGGACACAACGCGCCGTCGATCCGGGCATGGTTCTTTATTATGGTGAGTTGCCCTTTACTCGCTGCCCGCATGCCCGTGCCTGCGGTGGCCGGAGATCGTCTAGCGACGTCTGTCGCTGTGGGCGTCCACCACCGCACGTTACCAATACCCTTAGCACGAGTTTTCACGCTTTTGCTTTACAGCGTCTTCCCAGTACTTACAGCGTTTCTTGTATGAAAAAATGGAACAGCGCCTCTGGTGTGCGAAAAAGGAACTAATTTTTTCCTTGAAAATTGTCTATTTGAAATTGTCAAAGTTCCAGTTTACTGAAAACTCGTGCTAAGAGTACTGAAAGTACACTACATGATCCCTGTATTCCTACTCCTCACTACAAATTCTTTCCGACTGTGGCGAGCGGTTTATATCCAACTTTAAAACCTCGTACAAGAACGCGCGGTGCGTCAGGTGGAGCTTTTCATTAATTTCCCCAATCAACCGTCGTTGTATGATTTACAGTCCATCCATTATTATTTTTGCTCCGTTAACAGCAAACCAACGGCATTGTCTCTTGTTTAAAAAAAAAAACATATCCTTCTTTCTGTTGCAAACGGGTAACAAGAATATGATTGTAACAATAGTTACTGAGAAACTTCTACAAAAATCGTTATTAAATTCTTGCTTTTTTACAGAGGAGATCCTGGGGGTATTAAAATGGAACTCTCATTACATGGAGGGCACTCTTCGGAATGCACTGATGCAACTCCTAGTTGTGCCTAGTGAAGAACTTGTCAAGTTTCTACAAGATATACTGGATGCTCTCTTTAGTATACTCACACAGGTAAATCTAATCTAAGCTCTAACTCAATATATAAATGCGAAAGTTTGTGCGGATCGATATGTTTGTCACTCTTTCACTCAAAAACGACTGAACGAATTTGCATCAAATTCTCGAGTTACACGCGGTCGAAGCCCTGGTAATACCTAGTTTAATAATGAATCAAGTCCTGGCGTGTAATGTTCACCGTTTAGAAAGATATAAATGTCTCGTTAGGCTTCGTAGTGTTATCTCTGTCACAAACCGTCGTAACCACCATTTATGAAGACGGTTCGTCGTTCGCCGAATTGGTTGACCCTATGTGCGACAGAGCTGACGATCTATGAAGCCGGAACTTACCGATTATCTCTTTCCAATGGTCGACGTGCTATACTTATTGCTGGATACTGTAACTACCGTCGTCGGTAGTCATTGGGAGAGGCCTTCTCCCAGCAGTGAGATGATGTAGGCCAGCAGTGAGCAGTACCGGTATCAGTACTGCAACTAACTTTTTGCTTTGCTTCTACACTACATAAAATTGTATTCCTTCGGCTGTTTACATAACGAATTGATATATTTTTATTATTATCTAAAATTGTCTTTACTATTCTATTCAGGTCCAAGAAGATCACAAAGAAAACGACTACACAGACAACAGTTATGGTGTCCTAGTACTTGAATGCCTACTTCGAGTAATATCGTTAGTAGCAGATCACAAATACCAACACTTCCAGCCAGTGTTACACGTTTATATTGATGACAGCTTCTGCGACGCGTTGGCATATGAGTAAGTTTTATCTCCTAATAGATTATGGACTCCTGGTACTTTGCTTCCCTTGTTGATTACATTATGTATGATTATTGAATAACGATTCGTGTTAAATAAAACGACCTCATTAATAAAAATAATTTGAGAGGATTTTGTTTGTGCTTTCAACAAAGCGTTCGATTTTATTGATCACAGATTTTAATTTGCCTAGTTACTACATATTGCGTGTATGCTAATAATAAAACTCTTATGCTTAGATTTTGTTAATATATAATGAAATAACACTAACTTTAGTCCTACAAAACTTCTTACTTACGTGAGAAAATTTAGGTTTACCTCAGGGCACAATACTAGGCCCCTTTTTACTTGAAGTATTCAGAGAGTTAAGAAGAGCTTGCGAGTATCAACCATTCTAAAGTGTTGTTAGTAAATATACCGAAATAAACACTGAAAGTTTGTACCAAAATAATTGACAGCAATACACAAACTACCTACATATTACTTTTGTATAGTAAGATGTAGATCTCAATTAATAATAATCACCCTCTTTTCTCCACAGGAAATTAATCTCAGTGATGGTTTGGGTGATATCAGCGGCGAACGCAGGCGACGCCGCGTTGAAGAGGCTACTCATGTGCATGAAGTGTATAGAAAGCCTTATTCGACTGATTGTGAGAAGTCGGCAGTTGAGAAGTGCTTTAGGAGATCGAGCTTCGGACAATGATTTCTGCGGTTATTTTGAGGTTGGTTTATAATATACTTCCGTATCCTGTAATTTACTCACGACGTGATACAGTGCAATTTAACTGATTTGCATCCCCAACCAATTAGGAGTGCTAGTTCAGCTAGTTGTACACTATGGTGAACACTTGAAGTACGAAAATCGTCCTTACCACTACGTCATAAAAGCGCCGTAAAATGTTGTTTTGCGATAAACCATGGTCTAACAGTCGTAGGTGTCAAAGATGTGTCAATGTTTCCCGTAGCAACTATTGTCATTGTGTTGTTTTTTTCGTGTGATTTTCGACCAAAATGGATTTAGACATGGTAGATTTTATTGTAATTACACAAGGTGGATTGAATTGTTTAGATAATGGTTCTAATGACGGCACTAAAGTCCGCATTTTAACTAATCTACCGTTTCTAATATGGAGAAAACCATGGTTCTGCAGATAAGCTTGGACTGTTAGTTTTTGTAATAAGACTTCATTTTTCCATAATCCAAAAAAAAAACATCAGTGAAGTTAGTACATTCATGTGAATCCATATTTTTCTCTTCCAGGATCTTCTAGAGAGGCTAGTATGGCTGATGCGTTGCGGGGACCACGCCCTCACATGTCAGGGCTCTGCGCTCAAGTACCTCCCGCATGCGGTGCCTCACATCATTAAAGTTTATCCTGATACGGAACTCAGGTTTGTTGTCTACAACACAATGTCTAGCTGGGCTCTCTCTCTCCCTATCTCTGTCCCTATCTCTCTCTCTCTCTCTCTCTCTCTCTCTCTCTCTCTCTCTCTCTCTCTCTCTCTTTTTTTGCTCTTACTAGACTTTACTTGCGACGTTACTTCCATTTACAATATGAATTACTTCCAGCGCCTACATAGTCCGCGCACTAGAAGCCCTACCGCTCGGTCGTCTCAGTAAACAACGGATGTTAGCGTTACTGGAGCTGGTCCGGAGTCCTCTCTGCGCTCAGGCTTCAGCCAGAGCGTTGTTACTGCCTCATCTAGCTGCGACCACACGCGCCTTGCTCAGGGATAAGGCAGAGGTGATTTTTTAATTATATTCCTTGATATACACCAGAGGCTCTATGAGTTGTCATTACGATACTCGAACATACGCATCGACCGTGTTTGGCGCTCTCATTGGTTGAGAGTTCATACAACCTTAGAGAGGGCCAATGAGAGCGCTAAACGCGATCGATATCGATGAACGAGTATCGTAATGACCACTCATGGTATGGGTACTGATGGCCCATAAGATGGCCAGAGTATAGCTGTGTCTCTTTCCCACACTGAACTGCTCTGGCTTTAAGACGTCATTGTAGGCCACTTGGGGGGTATTACAACGTCTTAAAACCAGGCTTGTTCCAGTGAGTGAACGAGATGGCGCTAGACGACTTGTATAGCTCTGTCACTTTCACTCGCCGGAGTAAGCCTGGTTTCTAGACGTTGTAATATCCCCCTGATCATTGTATGTATTGTGTACTAGACTGTATTTTTAAGGCCTTGAAATAGCCTTCTACCTCTTTATCTGTGCTACTTTTCCGGCCAATCAAGCTTAAACGCATCTCCCCCTCCTCCTCTCCTCGGCTTCCGCGACAAATTCTCCGCCAAACTCTTAAAAGATGATGAAATTATGATGATGGATATTCGAAACGTTTTCGTCAAATCTGAAAGTTTAAAATCCAACAGCACGGACATGTCCAATTTCAACGTAATTTCATCATTCCACTGCCGATTATTTCATTCAATTCATTTGTGTGTGTTCATTTATAAATAAATAAAAATAAAACTGTCTTGGATTAGTCTAGTACGCATTACATCTATGTTTATAACACACACTTTACACACACATTTAAAAAGTATCAATTTGAGACATCATTTTTTTTTTAAGTTTTAGAATTTTTTTTCCATTTGACATTTCCAAAAACAATACAAAAACACTATTATAAAAGAAAAATAAAACATAAACACTATTTACATGATACTTTAAAAAAAAACACATTTACGACATTATGAAAAAAATATAAAAAAATTCTAATGACCGATTTTTCTACTAAAGTGTGTTTCAAAAGATAAATGCAATAGTATCAAGATATCTTTGTACACAATTTGATGGGATTTATCACACGACATACATTCCATGTAAATGGTTAATATATTACTCGGCAGGCGATGCTGCACTGCATTTTATATTATGTAAAACATTACCTTTCTTTTTGGTATCAACCTCAATGGGGTATGGAACTCAGACTCAAATATTTCTTTAAATAAAATGTTGTTGCAACATCGTCTATCGAAATAAATTATAGCTAATAATTAGGTAAGTATTTTTATTTTTTTGCACTGGCTACACTTTTGAGTGTTGCTATGGCTAACCACTACATTTCTGCAAAATGAAAAAAATAATACTATTCGCAATTTCTCTGTCACCATTTTAAAGCGAGTTCCTACATTTCATTAATATTCTATTTTATTAATAATGTCCTGGCAACACTCAGAAGTTCTTAATTTAAAATATTTCGTCAATAACCTTGTGTACGTCTAGTGAATAAAACCTCACCGGTTCGTGTGAATGTGAGCACCGCACTGTAATAGGTAATGTAATCGTTTTGTGTTCGTGTATTTTGTGATTTATTATCTGTACCGTGACCGTTTTCTACGCAAAGGAGGGGGGAGTGGGGGACGAATGATTTTTTGACAAATTGATTGACAAACATATGCTTTATTTTTTATATTCTATATTTACAAGTTTTTTTTTTGTGATGTGGAACTATATTCTCGATTTCCAGGAAATATTAGCACGGGTTTAACATGTAAAACCCATAGCTCACTGATTGTTTGATAAAATTAATTAAAAAATCTATATAATATATAAAAGAACAGGGGTTTTTCTTTTGACACGACTACAGCCGAAACCGCTAAACGCAGAAACTTGCAGCATTTGCAGTCAACCATGTAGATTGGCAATAAGACGGGATTTTGCGAAAATCCTCCTCTAAGGGGGTGAAAACATTTGTATGAAAAATCTTATTCCTTGGGTTTATAAACTTGAAACTTACCACGAATGAGAACACAAGTAAATTAATAAGATTAGCACCATTATTTTTTTAAAACAACCCTCCATTAGTAATCTAGGGGTTGTTAAAGTTTGTATGGAAAAGTCATAACGCGTAAGCTGATGAATTTGAAAATCAGTATTTATATATTAGATAAGAATTAATCAAACACGTGTTTTTGGATTTTTCAAAAATCACCCCCCAAGTTGGTGAAAAGGGGTATTCAAGTTTTAAGGGGAGGATATTAAACCACTAAACGTAGAACTCTGAATTTTTTATGGTAGTTGCAATTTATTATGTACGTGAGCATTAAGAAAGGATTTTGCGAAAATCTACCTCTAAGGGGGTGAAAAGGGATGAAAACCTTTGTATGCAAAATCTTTTTCTTTGGGTTTATAAACTTGAAACTTGGTACGAATGTGAGTATAAGTAAATAAAAAAGGGGGACACTATTTTTTTTTCTAAACTACCCTCCATTCTTGGGTTTTGCGAAAATCACCCCCTAAATTTTGAAAAGGGTTGATTAAGTTTTAAGGGAAGGATAAGGAGGGTGAACGGGAATTAAATTCACTGAGTTCGAAGTTAGAAACACGCGCAGACGAAGTCGCGGGCAAAGTGCTAGTATTTTTATAAATTAGTTATAAAAACTATCACATACAAATGAATTACCTATTACTTTTCTTTCAAAATTTTAAAAAGCTAAAACAATAATTTTGAAAAGATAATATTATGCTTATTTACCAACATATTTTTATACTAGCTCTTACGAGATCATTTTATACATTTCAATCGTAAAAATAGCAATATTTTGTGTATCTACGCAATCATTCGTCTCCCATATACTCTAAGGAGCCAATCAGGTATGTGTGTGTCCGTATGGCGCGTCGCGGAATCACCGAGGTAAGCACGCACGCCGATGCATGCAGCCCGTTTTGCACCCTGTGTCGTATACGGTAGAGGTTATTTTCGTGTGTTAGTCTCATTGCGAAAAGTTCGACTGTCTTTTTGTTGGTAATCACTTCCAAAGGAATTTAAATTTATTGATTTTGAGAATTAAAAAATTAGTTTAAAAAAGTGCCGTCAAATCTGACAGCTTTTCGCAATGAAACTTATATAATATCTGTATAGCAGATCTGTGTTGTAGAATGAACTTAGCTCTTCGTAGACAATGCTAATGAACTCATAAAAATTTCAATAACACTAATAAATATTCAGAGAATTTGATAATAATATGATCCATATAAACACGCGAATAATATAAACTTCACCACTAAAATCACTCTCAAATCATAGTTTCACTACAGTCGAACTATAGTGTGACCGCAAGTATTGTATCGCTGATAAAGTTCGACTCATTTTTTTAATTGTCTGGTGCTATAAACGCGTGTTACAGCCGTGAATGTTGATGTTGACGTTACGAATTGTAACTGGCTGGTCCATTGTCACATTTTGCCTCGCGAGCGCTGAAGAAGCTTTTCAATAGTTGCGGTTACGCTATAGACATTTATAAAATTATGTTTTAAATAGCTAACTTGAGAATATAATATGAAAAAATATCTGGTTAACCGAGCTTCGCTTGGTTTTTAAAATGTCTATATCTTGGGAACCGAGCTTTTCATGAACCTGGGACCTTGATAAATCGATTCCTTGAGCCGAAAACCCCCTCATCTGTAACTTTCATGAAAATCCTTGGAGCCGTTTCCGAGATCCTGATTTTATATAAATATACAAGAATTGCTCGTTTAAAGATATTAGATAAACAAGTGGTATTTAATGAAACCTCTTACATATTTATTTCAAGATAGCTTTTCAGTTTTCATACACTCACAGCGCGTACATATTAGGCGCTTTTTGAGAACCAACAGGTATTATTGTAATGTTCACAGATCGCATCACCGAGCGCCCAGTATGTACTATATCTTAGTCCCGTATTACATAACGTCATTCAATACTCAAGCATTTCTTAAAACTAGATCCAAGCCATTTTGATTAGTTTTGAGTAACGCTTGAGTCTTGAGGGATTAGTCATAATTCAGTGTATACTCGAGTAACTAGCATGCAACTAACAAATATGTATCGCACTAACACAGCGTAATAGTAACACTGCAAAAACGTATTCACAAAATAAGCCTCAACTACTTGAAAGTATCGTCAAAAGAAAAAAAAATTCCAAAGGCGAATTAATAAGTTTTTTGCCCAGTTTTACGTATTGTTAGGGATTTTAGTCCATTATCTATGTTTATGGAGGAGGGTAATTTGGAGCTCATAATGATACTGCCCAGATTGCTCAATGAAGCCCCGTGAAGCGGGGCTCCTATTTCTACGAGCAAAATTTAAAGTAACCTAACACTGAAGTGGTTGACAAAGTGTATCAGACTCTGATGCCGTCCCCATCAAATCAAAATTGTCCTCTGTCTCTATTGTTCGCCTTCAGAATTCCATCCTTAATCTCATTTGTAATTGAGGCTTAATAAATACACACTACATTTATTAAATTCTTCAACAACATAATATATTGCTTAGTACAATATAGACATGCATGTGAATGCGTGTTTACTGCTCCCACATAATCATTGAACATGCATCTTAATTGACAAATATTTTAAACAGAGTCAGACAAAAGGCGACGATTCAATGAAAATCAATCATCAGTTTTTTTTTATTAACAGGAACATTGTATCTCTGTTTTCTAGTCAATCATTTCATGCATAAAGATCACCTATTGCCAAATCTATAATGTGAATTTTGGTCTTAACTCAATCACGCTTCATCCGAAAATTTACCTTATTGCTGTACAGTTAAGGTTGTTTCTAATATTCAATCTACCTCTGGTTTTGCCTTACAACAGATAAAAACACTATTTCTATCTCTATTAATTCAAGAGATTTGATAGATTTAATATTATGAATGGCCGTAAATGTTCGCGTTCGTATATCGGCTAAGCTTGAGCTAATCCTTAGTATTATCTCGCTATAGATTTGAACCTTAGACGTGATGTGATCGCTGTGCATTTTTTTTATATGCTGCGATTACAACTCGAATCAAATGCTAGCGCATTTGATTTGAGTTGTAATCAGCAACATCAATAGTTATGTGTTCCTTTATACTACCCAATGTCGCCCTTTGCCTGACTTAAACTTATCACTCTACGCAAATCCAAACTATAACAAAATACCGTGCCATCGTAGCACCCGCATCGTGAGATATGCACACAAATCGTGATTCAGTAACGTCACTCGATAAAATAATACATTAATTAATAAATATAAAACTATTTCACTCAATATTATAAAGTAAGTACCACTCTACCACCTACCCTTCTAAAGATATTCGCATTATTAATATGTATTTACTAACATCACTTTTTATGTTTGTGTGTGTGCATGAAGTGTTGAACACTGTGTGTAGTTGTGTGCCGCACAATTTGTCGGTTCAATTGGCTTAAGATGGTTCATTTTTCAAACTTTAACTAAAAGGAAAGGCTTACGATTCAACCAAGACTATGCCTAATTTTGGACGTTCATGGACGCGTGATGCGTCAGGCGTAGCGGCACGGGTTTTAGGTCGTCGCGCTGGAATAACAAACATACGACCATGTATATAGTGTTCAAGGAAGACCACCCCGCATTACGCGCCATTATTTTGTAACCACACCAAATGACGAATATGCGGTCTTTGTTGAACAGTAAGCCTGTAAATGGTACGGACCCCAGCGAATCAACTTATCACAATCGGTCAACTTTATTACAAAAGTCGAAGGTTCATATTCGATTGGAAAAAAATGACAGATTGGGGTAAATAGACGTGCTTCTGTACTTTCATTTAATATAGTTTAGAGAACTAAAGTGGGGTCATACATTTAGTATCGAACCATGGTTATGAAAAAGGCTAGAGCTTGAAAACCATGTGGAGTATTTGTAGTTCTAACAAAAATAATGATACTTTTTTAAAAATAAACACGTGTAATTTAACAAATTTTTGGATTATTTGATAAATAATAATTTGGCAGAGAAACTGAAACAAAATAATATCTCAGTATCTCACTGTATTTGAACCATGCTTATGCCATTTAGATCTGTGTGTCTGTCTGTGTGAACACCTTTACTAATATTCTGTAACTTCTCTCACAATATGTATAGAAAATATATCTGCACTATTTATTAAACTATTTATTTTATATTTATCTACTATAAGTATCCATACATATAAACAACTTCATTTACACTTACGACTTTTTTTTTCTAAATAATATTGCAACATTTTTTTGATGTTGGTGTTTCAAAAATAAAATTAGCCGAATAATAATAATATCAAGCGCCTTCGATGTCGCTTGAAAACTAAATTGTGTGCAAACTCTTGATGTGTTGCATGTTTTGCGCTAGCGAGTTGTCAAATGACAGCTGTCAAAGTGACAGATGTCAGTTTTAGTCTGTCTTTGTCAGTTCTCATCTGACAGTTCGCTAGTGTAGCGACTGATCCTTATAAATCCAAATCATAGATCCGTATATGCTCAAAAATAAAGGTAGCAAACATAACACATGTTCCATTTGAAGTTTTTTTTTGGTTTATGATGATCAGTCAATTGGTGTACGCTTAAGACGAATTCCCGATCCGACCCTTTTAATGGCTTTTGACTAGAATGGTCAAATAACGTATGGATCTATAAAGTTATTGCTGATTAATTATCCGAGCAAGGTATAAAAAAATTGAATTCAATTTATGTTATATGATTGATTCTATATCATAACAAAAAGTTACATTCCGACTCAGATAAAACCATCACCTGGTTGCACTAAGATTACATCGTAATTTGACCCAAAAAAGCCCTAGCGTTACCAAGTCTGCCTTGAGTTGAGTAGTTCGGGAATAAGTCAGCGTACGCTAGCAATGTGGGTGTGGCAGTGGGATCGCGAGGCCGCCCACAAGTCGCGCTCGGTGGGCAAGGCAGCGAGACTACTCGGCGCAGACACGACCCGCCTCAACGACCACACGCATCACCAGCAGATCGTATGTATACGCCTTTAGAATTAAGCTTTTGACATATACGCCTAGTTTTGAGTAACTTTGAAGATAAAAGGTGCTACTCCGCCTTGTTTTGAGTAACTGTTGTTTCGATTCGCGATTTGTGCCTTGTGCCTTGTTCGAAGTAATATTTGATTTTAGTATCAAAATATATTGCCTGGTTTCTTTCAAGTGCTCAAAACGAAGCGTGAATCATATAATACACTTAATAAATTGAAGATCAAGCATACCTACAATCGAGTTATCGTAAACTACAAATGAATAATAAATTGCTTTTTATTTTAGCTTTTCCTAATAAAGTAAACCAACTGAAATTTATCATTAATTTCGTGCAACTTCCTTATCAATGTGTTCTATAAATAAATCATGCTTTTAACATTTATATGTAAACAGGAATGCCACAAAAGTTCAGTATTGTCATGTTGGAGTCATCTGCTTTGATTTATATATTTAAATATATAACATTTATAAAGTACATATACTCAGTGTAGTATAAAGTGCAATAGATAGTTTAATTATATTCTAATTTCATGCAGCCGTGTCCACGCCCAAGAGGATAGAGTAAGTATGAAATTTAGGGAATAAAATATTGACCAAAAATTTGGAAATTCCAGGATATTTTCCTTCTAAAAAAACGGCTTTGTTCATGAACACAAAGTTCTGAAAACTTTAGAATTCATGCTTATAGTTTATATAATATATTATACAGTCTAATTATAATATTCAAATCGATTATAGTCATTGCTTTATTCAGCCTATAACAACATTTGTATGTACCTTTCACTTATTGCGTAGAAATCAAGTACATGTTTCATTAATTCCATCGAACTTTATGTAACCTAATGTAAAAATGTTTTAAAACCTATTTCGATAACGAAAGATTTACATTTACTTGTCTCCGTGTATTTCCAGTGAAAACGTTCCATGAGTACTTGAAAACTTAATAAGACTTTTACAATATTCGCCTTTTACATGTACAATATTATACAATAGTCCCTCGCCAATTACAGTGTGTTGTAAACTCAGAATTGAGAACTATCAGATGAAGCAAGAAAATACATTGATCTCTTTTTTATATTGTTATTGTTTTAGGTTACGATGGGACTGACATGCGCTGTGCGTTATAAAAGTCCCTAAAATTAAAAGAAAAAAAAAAACTATGGTTTTGAACGTCAGGTTTCTGAGCTTATAAATTAGCAGCCATTATCGACACATAATGTTCCTTTATCTGGACAACTTACCTTCACTCTGTGAGATGGAATAGCTAATCATATATTACGAAGGTATATGTGTACAATGTCGTCGCAACACGGTCGCATTGTGCAAACATAATCTTTGGGAGCAGACTGATTTCATCAGAAACCAGAAATTAACCAGAGATTAAGCGTGGAAAACTTTTATCGCAGTTATATGTGCAAACAATCTTTGGGAGCATATCTAATGATTTTATCAGAAACCAGAGATTTAGCGTGGATAACTTTTATCGCAGTTTATAATATGTGGCCTTCTAGACCCCCAGTAGCTCAAACATGGACTAATTAATTCTCGAACCAGGTGGAGCTTTGCGTGGAAACCCTGGGAGAGGTGATGTCCCTCCTTGCTCGCGATGACGTGGGTCCAGTGGAGGCTGACCGAGGAGAGATGGCTCGAAGATTACTGCCCACTGTTCTGAAGACTGCTGCCACTATGTTGAGGGATCGCAAGAGTGTGGGGCAGACGAACAGTGCTGATGATGCCTTGTTGGTGAGTTGACGATTTCCTTAACTTAAATATACATTATATGCTTGTTTTTTTAAATTAAAAGTCTATCGTCCAATCGTCATCACGCTTCCGATTGGGTCAGTTATAAATGATCGTGTTACAGTTAAATTTGATTAGCTTGATCATGCTGATTGGATCCTTCCAATTGGAACGTCTATGGGGGTCGGTTTATCTGATTTCAATAGGACAAGAAGTTGAGTCGGTGGTAGACGCGGGATCAAGCCTGAATCGTCATGCTGATTGAACGATAGGCAGTATGGTGTATATGGATGAACTGCGTATTTGATCAAGCCTGAATCGTCATGCCTATTGTACGATAGGCAGTATGATGTACGGCCAGCATTAATGAAACCATACAATTTTCAGAGACGGATCCTATCAGTCCTTTTGGACATGGTACGTCAAATGTCCGATCAACAATATGCCGTGGTTGTGCGGGCGCTAGAAGCTGAGAATGCCGGCGGTTCGGGCACTTTAGTCGCCGATGCTCTGTCGTTGTTCCTGGCTATACTGCAAAGACCTGTGTTCAGACCTCATTGGGCTGATATGCTGCATCTGCAACATTATGTAATGTTACATGCTTTGAGGTAAGAGCTATTCGAGTTTATTTAGTAACGCTACTGTCTTAATCAGTTTTCGATTTACGTAAGGAAGCTTTTTGGGATAGTGATATGTCGTAACAGTTGAGAAGTGAAACAATAATACCATAATGGTGTGAAGATAGCTGTTATATTTTAGGTAGAACAAGATGGTGCTAGACGACTTGTATAGCTCTGTCGCTTTCCCTCAGCCGACCGAAAAATTGACTCGTGCAAATCCCTCATTAGGCAGAAATATCAAGGCGACAACTTTACAGAGTGACATTTTAATAATGAGCAATATTTTAAACTCGGGCATTACGATATAATCGTATTACGGAACTCAAAAACATTATCATCGCAGAATAATATTATTATTGCAGGCATTTTCGCTAAATATTATTTAATATTTGTTTACTTTTCGTCCCGTTTTAATTTTTTTGTTTATTTGCAATAAGTCTTTGGCATGTGAATATACTACATTTTAAAGGTGTCCGTTATTGTATTTATAATATTTTTGATTTGCGATTTATTAGCATCAAGTAGAGCCTTAGATTAAAATCTTGCCCATGATTTCGATGCCACCTTGTATAATCGTTAAAATGTTAACATTCGCTTCCATTCCAGATTACTAGCCACAACGCTCCGCGACCGACTCCTCTCAACCGACGAATCGGACACAGAAACACTATCAGGCATCCACTCACTATGTCGGACGTGGTTCGAAGCTGGAGCGGCCTTGGCGACCTCATCACCTCTCCAACTAGAAACGTTACCAACTGCGAGGAAACAGCGGCTCAGTGCGTTGTACGGTGACGTTAGGAGAGGGGTCGCCGAGTGTATGAGTGATATGTGGGATAGTTTGGGTAAGTTCGTCTACGTCTGTAGTTACATTATCAAATTCTATAATATGTGTGTGTTCCACGCGCGCCTCAAGGAGCGTCAGCATAATGACGGGGTCCCCCTACAGAGGGTCTCAGCCCTACCGGGGTTGCGGGAGATATGTATGTTCTATGTTAGGGGTTATGGTTTCCGCACTTAGTCCTTCATGTGGACCATTGTGCGTGGGCCATAGTGGCCTTGGTGGCTTATTCCAACCAGCCCACCTCCCTCCAGAAGTTGATCAGGTTCTTTGGTCTGTGGAGAACATCTGTGTAAGTCCTGGGTGTCCCGAGGGTTTCTGTCCTGATCTGTGTGACACCTGTGCACTCGAAGAGCACATGCGCGACGGTTTCCTCAGTCTCCAAGCAAGCCCTGCACAGGGGGCTGTCCGTTATGCCTATTGTGTGGAAATGTTTGTTTAGGGAGCAGTGTCCCGTTATGGTCCCTGTCAGCAGTTGCAGAGAGATACATATACCGCGAATCCGGTACAAAAAGGGCTACCAAAGTACATCGTGGATTTTGAAATCGGTAAAATCATCAAATGAGTCCTCCCACCCCGGGCAGGGCAGGAGGGACTGTCAGACTTTTACTGACTAAAATCCACGGTGTCCTTCATTAGCCCTTTACGTTCCAGGGTCACGGTAATGGAATAAAACCCACGACCCCGGTAGGCTTTAGCCCTCTACTAGGGGAGTGCCACCATCATCATACTGACGCTCTTTAGGCGCGCGTGGAACACAACGCGCCGTCGACCCGGGCTTGGTCCATGGCAGGGCGGCGAGTTGCCCATTACTCGCCGCTCGGCCCGCATTCTCGCGCCTACGGTAGCCGGAGATCGTTTTGCGACGTCCGTCGCCGTGGCTGCGGCTGGGTTGGAGGGAGGACGCTGTCCTATACCTCACGCGGCGCGCCTTCTATCGTCGCAAAACGATCTCCAACCTACAGTTGCCGGAGATCGTCTTGCGACGTCAAAAGCCGTGGGCGTGTACCACTGCGTAATATATTTAAGATTCAAGACTCCATTATTGCCCACAGAACACCACAAGCGCTCATTCATCCCGTGCCTAGTGGGACCTTTTCTAGAAGTGTCCTTCCTTCGCGACGAAGAGGTTCGCAACAAAACCATACCGTTGTTCTTTGATATGATGCAGACTGAGTACTGTCATAGTGTGCTGCATGGTGAAACTAGTGAGTATACCTTTATTGATGTATGTATAATATGTTTTTTTTTTTTTTAACTCTAGACCACATTATTATGTCAAATAAATATTGACATTTAAAAGGTAAAGCGACAAAACAAATAAGATTGAAGAACAGGACCCTTACTACGAGTTCTTAACGCGATACAAGGCTGTGGGAAAGAGATAGAGCTATATAAGTCGTCTAGCGCCATCTCTTTCCCACAACCTAAACTGGATTGCGTTAAGAGTTCATGGTAGTCAACCAGGTGGCTTACTACTCTCTATATACTACTATTCTATAGTCATGGAAGCAGCGCATTCGAAAAATCGGAAAAGTTTACGTATCATCGACACTTTTGAATCATGACAAACATAGACGATAAATTGTTTGAAACCAACCAGGGGGGATATTACAACGTCATAAAACCAGGCTTGTTCCAGTGAGTGAACGAGATGGCGCTAGACGACTTGTATAGCTCTGACACTTTCATTCGCTGGGGGGATATTACAACGTCTTAAAACCAGCCTGGTTTTAAGACGTTGTAATAACCCCCTAGATCAAATTAACAAAGATTAAGGTCGTGACCATGGGAATATACGTTTACGCGAATATCGACCTAATTATATTTCAATGTCTGTAAGAATTTAAGCTAATAGTAGATCATAATTCATTGTGTATTGCACAAAATGATTAAACAAAACCAATCCCCCACAGACGAAAGCCCCCTGAAAGAGCTCGAAAGCGAAATGATAGACAAAGTGGACGTCCTTGTGGAGCGTGGCTACGGAGACAGCGTGTGGCGTGCGCGCTTCGTGTCGCTGTGCGGCGCGCTGTGTGCGGCCACGACACACGCGGGACTACGAGCCGCAGCCGCTGCGCTCGTGGCCGCGGCCGCGCGACAGCTAGACGCGTTACTTCAGTACCGACAAGCCGCTCTCAAGTCCGCCACACCACACAGGATGCACCTCACTACGTGTGTGCTGGACTTCTACCAGCAGATTGAGAGGCCACACATGTATATACGGTAAGTGAGAAAGGGATAAGCGCCTCTGCTTTGTCTGTATCTTTTGTCTCGGTTATTGATTGCAAAACAAAAGTAAAACGAAATAGTGATACTAACGATTCTTTTAGTGTAATATTAAACTTTAAATGCTCAGTCCATAATGTTAAAATGGGTCCCAGCTACGATTTATTTAAACAACAAGCAAAGGGCAGTTGTTCCACCGCTAGGTTAGGTTCCTTTAAAACTTAAACATAAAAATAGGAGCCCCGCCCAGCAGGGCTTCGTTGACATAACTTCATAGCTTTAATACTTCAAAAAACATATATTAATCAATTACCCATTCAATAAATTTCCGATTTATTTTGAATTTATTGGTAGAAAAATAAGTAAAATACAATCTGGTATTAAAAAAAAAACTAACTGTAAACAATCTTGATTTAAACTATTGATCACAATGGGATTTGAATTCGTTGAATAAGATATTACGTGTGCTCTTAAAGTTTCGGTCACATACAGCGAAAAATCGTGCGAGTGTTCACTGTTTCTGTCAGGCTATTCGCAGATAGTAATCGACGTTGTTTGAATTAAGCATATTCGATTTTACTCGCAGCGAATAATATAGCTGAAGCTTAAAGGGCTTCACACACAGCAGCTATAATGTAAAGATGTACATTATAGCACGATATATCTCATTACATCTTTTCATAGAAATCGTCAGGAGACCACACACTGCAGCTATAATGTATATTTAAAAACAAAAAACATGTAATGAGATGTATCGTGCTATAATTCACATCTTTACATTATAACTGCTGTGTGTGAAGCCCTTTAGTCTTTGTAAATCTCAAAAATTCTAAGAACGTGTAATACCTATAATTTCCTTACAGCTACGTCCACAAACTAGCTAAAATGCACCGTGCAGCATCACAATGGGCTGAGGCAGGCCTCTCCCTCCGTCTCCACGCCAAACTACTAGCGTGGAGCCACGACACACTACCGCTGCGACTGAGACATCCGAACGTAGAACACGATAGTCACACTACTCATAGAGAACTCAAGGTATGTTGGAAATGAGCCCCAAGAACGTCTAAGAGTGCTCCCACATCTATCGACGCGGAATCGGCTTTTTCCGTCGCCCTTTCTCTTTCTTTCGCTTAGAACTGCCATTTGCTAGACCGAGACAATGCGATAGCACGCGGCCGGCTCGAGAATTCCGCCGCGTGCGATTGCATTATGCTGTCTGTCTCGGTCTATCAAATGGCATTTTTAAGCGACAGAAAGAGAAAGGGTGACGGAAAAAGCCGATTCCGCATCGATAGATATGGGAGCACCCTAAAGAGAACTTTGACCCTGACAGAAACGGCGATTTTTTATTCAGTAAGGGACTTTACTCATGGCGCGATGCGACGCGATTCGAATGAATTCCAACTACAAATGAAAACCAACCTTACCACCATGACATAAGACATAAAACACGATGGCCATGACAATGTCAAGTCAATCAAATTGCATCTTTATTTCTTAGTGGTAAGGTTGATTTTCACTTGTAGTTGGAATTCGTTTAAAATCGCGTCGCGCCATGATTAAAGTCCCTAAGGGACCTTGGTCATGACGCGATTCGTGCTATTTTCAATTTCTACCAACTAAAAATGAAAATCGTCCTTGCTGCTACGATTTAATGATGAAATTCGACTGACTTACGTCGTCGTGGCGAGCTTATTTTGTTTTTCATCTACTCTTATAAAACTGCACGTTTTATGTCGTATGTCGTAGTGGCGAAGATGTATTTCATGTAATTGAAATCGGTCGACCTCAACATAGTTGGGAAAAGGCTACGCAGGTGATGAAGACTATATGATCTGGGTGTTTGTGTAAGTTTCTATATTTGTATAGGCACCCATGACACAGGAGAAATGCCTAATGAGGGGCAACGTTTACCGCCTTTAACGCTAAAAAAAGTGTAACTACAAAACGACCCTAATATCAACATGAAAGGTCGTTTTGACGTTAACAATTTTATATACAAGTTTTCATCACATATTTATACAACGTGTAACGTTAAATGCGCAAAACCTCTCGTGGAGTAACTCAGCCCATGTTACTGAACAATGTTTGTTCTAAGATTTTGGAAATTCGCAAAAAAAAGGTTTTTCATACAAAATGAGAAATTGATCGGGCCCATCAGTATGCAAAATCATTTTATTTTTTTGTGAATTTCTAAAAGTTTTAGAACAAACATTGTTCAGTAACATGGGCTGAGTTAACCCACGAGAGGTTTTGCGCATTTAATGTTGCACGTTGTATATTTTTTTATGATCAGACGGTTGAGGTTAAATGGAAAAAAATGAATTTCCAAATTGACCTTACATTTAATATTCTCATCTAATTGTCCCACAGGAAGACCTATACTTCGAAATAGCCGAACTCCTAAAACGGGGCCGTCAATGGGAGTTAGCCGTCGAGATACTTAAAGAGTTGGTCTCAGTGTACGAGGAGGAAGCGCTCGGGTACGCTCCGCTAGCAGTCTTACACACGCAGCTAGCGAATTTGTATGAGGCTATGATGAGGACGCCGAGGTCACATCCGGGGTATTACCGCGTTGTGTATCACGGGAAAGGATTTCCTGAGCTTTTGAGGACTAAATATGTGAGTAGTGGCTTGTTATTTTGTCTTTTATTTTTAGGATTAGTTGCTCCCCGCAGTGTCACGCACTACTCGATTCCTAAGGATCATATCGTACTGTTATGTATCATAATTGACAGGCCTGTTGGTCTAGTGGTTAGTGACCCTGACTGCCAAACCGCTGCTCGATTCATAATCGAGCAGCGGGTGTAGGCAATGTCTTTTTTTTATTGCTGACTTTTGGTAATTCAATAGTTTATTGCTTTAAAGTAACAAACTCTAAAGCGCATGTTTTAGTGCTATCTTTTATTAAATGCAATTTAGTACAATATAATACTTAGTGTGAGGCCCCGAGCATTTACAGCGGTGCAACCCGGCAGCCTAGTGGTTTAGATCATAATACGTCACCTTTAGACGTTAGAAATGGATTGAAGATTTCGACGCAATAGTTAAGAACCCCTTTAGCTTGGTTGGAAAGAGCGCCGGATGTACTGATACGGAGGTCGCTAGTTCAAATCTCGAATTTTCGAATTTTTCTTTCCAAAGAAACTTTAAGATTATAATTATCTACGTATTTCCAGGGTTACATATACCGCGGCAACGAATATGAGCAACTACAAGAGTTCAGGGACCGCCTTCTAGACGAATGGCCGGATGCCGAAGTATTGCCGAAGTTGGACCCGCCCGGCCCGGAGATTACTGAGTCTGATGGACAATGTATCCTTTTTCAAACATTATTTTAGACCCGGTAACACTACAGATTGTCTACAAAAATATATTGTTTTATTTCTGTAAGTAACTGGAAGATGAAAGAGACAGAGAGAGTTTTTTTATTTGCACTCTTCTTTGACTCATTCCCAAACTCACATATTATGCTTCAATAAGTTTTCACAATAAAAAAACGTACTTTTAAGTCGACATTTCACGTTTTTATAAGTGTCGTTTTGCAGTTGTATTTTTTTTAGACAGGCTTTTAACAATTTTTTATCTTTTTGGTAAGGCGGAAAGTACTTATTAGTGCGCTTTTTCGTGATACGGTATTTCTTATTAAAGTTAGGACTTCTTTTCAGTTAGGACTTTGTAAAAAAAAAACTATATTTAACTATATTTATAGTTAAAGTTTTATGATACAGCTAGATAGATACAGCTTAAATGGAAAAACCATAGTACCTAACCCAATTTTTTTTATTCTTCATTTTCTTTTATTATAAAATCTTTAACATAAAACAACAGACCTACAAATAAACGCGGTAGAACCAGTAATGGGTGACAAATTGAAGCGACTGTCCGGCAAGCCGATTGCGGAACAAATTCTACAGTACTACAAACATAACAACGTGGACAAGTTTGAGTTCTCCAGGCCTTTTTATAGAGCAGGTAAATTATTGTGTTCAAGTAAGGAGTGTTTATTTCTTCTAGATTTATAATGGCTCCTCAAAAGTGAAAAAGATTAATAATGTTACAGTGTTTTTCAACTTTTTTCATGGCACGGCCCGCTTTAGTATGAAAAAAAAAATATCTCGACCCCTTTCATGTGTTTTATTTTGTGACTAACTAATGTTCAGTCTTACATAGTTATTCATTTACAAATAAAAATGATTGACCTTTAGTTTGTTAACAAAAGTTTGTTTTTCAAGCTGATCATGCGAACACAAATTTACTGAAGAGCTAATTTGCTATCGCTATTCTAGGTTTTGTTCCGTAGTTGCTCGTTATAATGAGAGTGTAGTTTCACTGTGAGAACGAGATAGCGCTAGACGACTTGTATAGCTCTGTCTTCTTCTCTCCACCAGGCCCCTATAGATGATTAAAACTTTTTAACACTGTATAAGCCATGTATTTTTTGAAAATAATACACTAAATAGTTTACTGTTTATGGTCACTCACTTTCGGGTGAAAAATCAACAATTGTAAAGTGATTTTTGTTCACAGAAGAGTCGCTGGCTGGTTCAAACGATGACCTATCGAATCAGAATGAATTCGCAACACGATGGCTCGAAAGAACGGAACTTGAAACTAGCGAAAAGTTGCCTGGTAAATACACTTTTTTTTTTAACGTGATAAAATCATCAAAATGAGCCCTCCTATGGTCGCGGAGCTAACGAATTACCTTGACCCTGTAACGTAAACCGTGGATTTTAATTAGTATGAGTTTGACAGTCCCTTCTGCCCTGCTCTAGGTGGTGCCCGACTCTTTTGATGATTTTACCACGTTAAAAAAATATAATAATAATATTCGATAACTATCACACAACGCCATCTAGTCCCAAGCTAAGCAGAGCTTGTGTTATGGGTACTAGACAACTGATAAACATACTTATATATTTCTAAATACATACATATTATAGACTAGCACTTCGCCCGCGACTTCGTCCGCGCTTACTTCGAACTTAGCTTCAGTGAATTTCTTTTCCGGCCACCCTGTTTATGGAATATTTTATAAAATCTCAATCAATATGCAACTAAAATTCTATCAACCACCAAACAACCCTTTATCAGTCGGTTTTCGCAACATCTCATCTTAATAGTCATCTACGTCCTAAAGACATACCCCAGGGAAAATAAGAGACTCGTAGCACTTGTAGTACCGAAGTTTCATACAAACTATGAAGGTATTAACGACCACTTTTTTTTATCGTGGCAAAATCATCAAATGAGTCCTCCCGCCCAGGGCGTGACAGGAGGGACTGTCAGACTTATACTGACTAAAATCCGCGGTGTTCCTTCAATAGTCCTTTATGTACCAGGGTCACGGTTATCGAGTGGGACAGTCCCGCGATCTCGGCAGGCTCTGGCCCTCTTAGGGAGGCCCCGTCTGATTGCTGACAGGACAGCTCTTTGAGGCGTGCGTGGAACACAACTCGCCGTCGACCTGGGCATGGTCCATGATCAGCCGGCGAGTCACCCATTACACGCCGTCCACATGCCCGCGCCTACGGTGGCCGGAGATCGTTTTGCGACGTCTCCCGCGGCGCTTGGTTCATGAGGTGGACGCTGTCCTCTCCCTCACGTGTTCAGCCTCCTCCTTTGCAAGCTTGTTGCTTCGCAGAAGGATGCGACCGCTTCCCATTCCGTCTCACCCCGCAGCATGAGGACACGGCGGTGATCTGCCCAAGCGGGGCAACCCTGCACCTATGCTCCACCGTATCCTCCGGGCGATCCTCGCAGTGGTGACACCCAGGCGTTTCTTCCTTCCCCATACGAAACAGGAACCTCCCGAAACATCCGTGCCCGGTGAGGACCAGCGTCAGACGGAAGATAAGGACGCCGTGACGCTTCTCCAGCCACTCCTCAAAGAGGGGTTTTACCGCCACGATTGCGGCGTGCCCAAAGCTATAAACTACCCCTTCGGAAGAGAATTTCCCGTCAAAATCCTGTCTTAAGAAGCACCTACGTGCCAAAAGAACCCTCCTGTGAAACATTTAAAGTTCCTAGTTTTTGCTTGTAGTTATGAAAATTCATGAACTATTAACCCCAGAAGCATCCTCTTTGGGGTCCAATTTCACCAATTTCAAAACCCCGTTTGAATGAGCATATTCTGTATCCTAAAAATAGCACCCGCGCAAAATTTGAGACTCCCAGCGTTTGTCTTAAGGAAGTTTCATAGAAACTACCAACACCTAAAACAACCCTATAGGGCTTGATTTATCCGAAACTCGTCTGAGGTAGAACAAAATTTTAAATTAGCAAAATTTTAAGAATCTTACTATCAAGAACAAAGTCCTGCATCTTATTTTGACACTCTTCTTACTCCCACAAAAAACTAACAACCCCAAAAACATCCCCTTAGGGATAGAATTTCAGAAAATCCCGTCAAAATGGCAGTACCTACGTCTTAAAAAAATCCCTATGTAAAATTTGAGACTCCTATCTATCAACACCAAAAACAACACCTTAGGTGTCGAATTTCGCACAACCCCATCTAAGTGAGCACCAAAGTTCTAAAAAACCAAATGCAAAACTTGAAATTCCTAGCAATTATAGTAACGAAAGTTTCATACAAACTATCAACACCAAAAACAACATATTAGGGGGCGAATTTCGCGAAACCCCGTCCTAAGTAGCACGTACGTCCTAAAAAGAACCCGCATGCAAAATTTGAAACCTGTATCCATGAACATTAAAAACAACCCCATAGGGTTCGAATTTCAAATCACCCCGTCATAGTAAGCATCTAAGTCCTAAGAATAAACCCTATGCAAAATTTGAGACTTCTAGCACTTGTAGCAACGAAAGTTTCATACAAATTAGCAACACCAAAAACCACCCCTTAAGGGAGAAATTTCACAAAATCCTGTCTTAGTGAGCACCTACGTCATTAAAAGAATCCCCATGCAAAGTTTGAGACCTCTATCTATCAACACCTAAAAGAACCCCTTAGGGGTTGAATTTTGAAAAACTCCGTCTTGGGTTGTGCTTACGTCCTAAAAACAACCCCCAAGCAAAATTTGCGATTCCTAGCACTTGTAGTAACGAAAGTTTCATACAACCTATCAACCCTAAAAACAACCCCTTAGGGGTGAAACTTCGCTAAATCCTTCTTAGTAAGCACCAACGTCCCTAAAAGAACCCTATGCAAAATTTGAGACCTCTATCTATCAACACCTAAAACAACCCTTTAGGGGTTGAATTTCGAAATACCCCGTTGAGGGTAGTGCGTACGTCTTAAAAACAACCTCCATGAAAAATTTGAGACTTCTAGCACGTGTAATAACGAAATTTCAAACAAACTTTCAACACCAAAAATAACCCCTTAGGGGTCGAATTTCGAAAAACCCTTTTCTAAAGTAGCACCTACGTCTTAAAAAGAACCCGCATGCAAAATTTGAAACTCCTAGTACTTGTAGCAAAAAAGTTTCATACAAACTGTCAACCCCAAAAACAACCCCTTAGGGGCGCAATATCGGAAAATCCGTTCTTAGCGGGTACCTACGTCCTAAAAAGAAACCCTGTACAAAATTTTGAACCCTTAGCACTGGTAGTTTCCGAGCTTTCGTGTCCTATGAGTGAGTGACCTTTTGCTTTTATATATATAGATAAATTACACTCAGACAAAGAACAAATGATCGTGCTCATCACACAGACATTTGTCCTGGGTGGGAATCGAACACCCACGACCTCCGGCATAGCAGTCAGGGTCACTAACCACTAGACCAACAGGCCAGTCAATATGTATGATATATAAGGTTATTGCTGGTACGCAGGCCTATTATTTTACTAAAACTACCCTCAATCCGCAGGTATTCTCCGCTGGTTTCCTGTCCAACGTCAGCGCACCTACGAGGTGTCTCCGATCACGGCGGCGGTGGAGGCGCTGAAGGACACCAACAGAAGACTGAGGTCTCTCATCATTGAGGCGCGCGCTCCTGACGCACCGCTACATCCTCTTACTATGAGGCTCAGTGGTGAGTTACTCTCCTCATCATCATCATCAGCCTATTAATGTTCCCACTGCTGAGACCCAGGCCTCCTCTATGTGAGAGGGAGTGGGCCATAATCCACCACGCGGGCCCAGTGCGGATTGATGGATGTCACATGTCTTCGATTCTAGGACATGCCGGTTTCCTCACGATGTTTTCCTTCACCGTTTTGAGAGCAGTGGTGGTGAAATAAATTACACAAAGTAATGCTTCTGGCGGGGTTCCAACCCACGACCTACAACTCGTAAGTCGGGGCCGATACCACTGGGCCACCACTACTCTCAGTGGTGTGTTGCCCTCTTGATGGTTATTGGCACCGTGCACGACTGTAGCGCCACCTACCGTTTGCAACTTTGACGGCTCTGACCGCTCTAATTGAAATCAGTTTTTTTTTCTAATAAGACTTGGTTTTGAATTTTACAATTCATCGGCACTGCACCAAAATTAAATAAACAGGCAAAATGCAACACAGACAAATGACAGAACTGAATGTACAATCGACAAAGTGGAATCATGACCCATTTTGACAATCGTCAAATTGACAAAGTTCAAAGTCGTTACCATGGATATGTATGTTTACGCGAATGTGGACCTAATTGTATTTGAATGTTTGTAGGAAAATAAGCTTATGGTGGGTCATAATTTCACTTTGTCGATTGTACTTTGTCAGCTACAGCCGTTATAATTAATACTTTTATGCCACCATGAGCACTGCAATCGATTCTGAGCAAGCCTAACTCCTATCCCAAGCGTTTTCACCCTCTGTTCGGCTCCTAGTAATCATACTACGATCAGTATAATTAACATGGAATATTCTATTCTATAGCTCTAGCAATAGAGCAGAAAATTGATAAAGAACTTTCCCAGTTTCCCAAATATTTATTTTAAAACAATTTTCTTATAAACAGGAATCCTAGACCCAGCTGTACAAGGCGGCATAGTGAACTACGAGCGAGCATTCTTAACACCGGCGTATGAAGCGAGACATCCGGACCACGCGCCCTTACTGACAGAACTGAAGGATCTCATCGCCGACCAAATACCGCTGTTGAAGTTTGGTGAGTAAAGAAAGTCAATAATGCTCTTCTTACTTAAGGCTCCATAGTACTTCAATTTAATCTTACTCGCTCGCACTTGCACGTACCACGCACTATTGCTTGCTCTTTCTTTTAGCTGTCTACAAGCAAAACTTTTTTATTTTACGGCGAAAAAAAGAGGATTAAAAAAATAAATAACATAAGGCCTGCTTTATAGTTAGTTCGTATAAATAGTTTCATGATCTAATTTTAAGTATTTTATGATTGCCAGCGGTTTATTATTCAATTTATAGGTAACTTTGGGATTTTTTTCTATCGTTAAAATAATGCGATAAAACCCACGATCCCGGCAGGCTTTGACTCTCTATAGAGAGGCCCCGTCATAATACTGACACTCTTTGAGGCGCGCGTGGAACACAACGCGCCGTCGACTCGGGCTTGGTCCATGGTCGGACAGCGAATCGCCCATTACTCGCCGCTCGCATGCCCTTAGCATTATACTTACTTAAGCTGCTTTTCCACCAGAGATGCGCTATGCTACGTTGCTAAGGATGCGTTTGATATCCACCAATCATACTCATTATGTGTGTGTGCGTTATGAAAACAAATGAATGTGATTGGTGGATAACAAACATATCCGTAGCAACGTAGCACAGCGCATCTCTGGTGGAAAGGCAGCCTTAGACTTTAATTGCCTGACCACAAACAGAGAAACATCTGGCTGAAGGCTTGTCCAAAATAAGTGTACCTGCAAAACGACCCCTATATCAACGTGAAATATCGTTTTGACGTTAACTAGTTTTTAGACAAGAGTTCAACAGATGTTTATCTTTCTTATGGATTCCGCAACACGGACATTCCCAACGTTGGGACATTTAACACATTACACAATTCCCACAGGTCTGGATGTGCACGGCAGTCGCGCTCCGGCTGAACTTGAGGAGCTGCACGCGCACTTGATGAAGTGCTTCCGAAGAGTACAGCAGCACGTGCATCAACGATATGGACGGAAGGTAAATTAGTAATTATTATTTAGATTTAAAACAGGATTTTCAACATGTTTACAATTTGTTTTGAGGAACCCAGTGGTTCAATTATGTAAAAACCGAAAAAGCACGAGAATTAGTTCGCGAGCGGATACAGTGAGTTTTGTGCGTCGGGAACAAAATCGTGTTGTGAGTGAGACGAGTAACAATAGTAGGGGTGTCGAACGCAAAAAACGAGCGAGGAGGGTAGCCCGTTTTGTCTGCTCTTAAACATCCACCCGCAATTTCTTCAGTTCATCCGTGACCATGGCGCTTGCAATAGTGCCGAAATATCGGAAACTCAAAACAAATAGTAAACATGGTAAATATCCCGTTTTAAATCTAAATAATAGTTGTTGTGACTATGTCAGTCTAAAAACTTATAGATTAGTAATATTTATGAGAATTTTATCAATATGTATAAAAAATGGTTTAATGTAAGTCAATAAGCGTATAAGCGACGTTGTAAAGTACGGTATAAAATTTTTGCCATGCGCGCGACTTTGCCGCTTTGTCGAGACGCGTAACCTCGTCGCATTATGGAAATAAGAAAACAATAGCGGGGTGTTTCTGTCGCTAGAGTGACGTACCTGTTTTTGTCTCTTTCTGCGCGACTAGAATTCAATTCTTTACCAACAGTAACTTGCTATCTCATTCCAAATCTACCATATAAAAATAAGTCGGGTTTTCCTTCCTGACGCTATAACTCCAGTACGCACGAACCGATTTCCACGGTTTTGCATTCGTTGGAAAGGTCTCGGGCTCCGTGAGGTTTATAGCAAAGAAAAAAACGAAGCCATCTGGTGGCGAAACGGAGTTCGCCGGGTTTGCTAGTCCCATATAATTGTAACCCATGGCGAGTACACAAAACAGGTCTACTTATTCCGATCAATGATAATAACAGATCTCCAAGGTAAAATTGAATAACTTATATTCATAAAATTACTAAAGAAAACCGTATTTTTTGACAGAACTGTGACATAGAAGTGGGTTCCCCCGAGGTACAGCTCCGCATGCATCCATTCCGCGACAGTTTCCACGTAGATTCCATCAACTCCTCAAATAATAGGATTTCGGACATATCTACGGGCACTGAGTAAGTATTCTTGTCTTTCTTTCCTTGAGTAAATAATTAAGTTCCATATCTTTATTTCATCGTATAAAACAAAGTCGCTTCTAAGTCCGCCAAGCGTGCCATGACTTTTCGATGTAAGAATAGACAAATGACAGAATTTAGAAAGATTTATGCATGCTTAAAATGTAGACAATAACGCTTGTCTATAAACGCTTGTCTGTTTCTCTACTTCTATTACGAATCGTCGTTGCCTTAAACGGGGAAGTAAATTGACTAGTATAGAAATAACTGTGTCTTGTACCATCAACTCAAACTTTAAAACTTTGTCAGAAACAAAAATATTAGTTCCGTTTCAATCCGTTCTGGCCAAGCTGTTACTCTTTTTTTTCTAATACTTAAACCAATTTCTCTCATTTTGTCATAATATTAATTACTTAGAGGACATAATTCTTCTACTTGTACATGTAAATGTATTTATGTTTGATAAATTTATTTCAGAACTTCGTCTAAGGGCCGATTTTTCAGTTTCAACGCTGCTGCGATTAACCCACTCGCAAGGTAAAATTCTTCTATAGTATATCGGCATTCCGTATGACGTCATCGGTACGCATCACATTAAGGCATCGCCGATGAGCCGTCCATACGATGCGGATCAATGGACGCAGTTGTATGAGTTTTAATACAAGGCAAACTAAAATCCGTTACGTACGATACGTCCGATACGTGCAATGCGGACCTGTGGACGCTTACCATTACTGGAAAGTCCATAAAAATTGTCTCAATGTCTCGTACCTATCAGTTTTTTAATTATGTTTACACCCATTGTCAAGATATTCATATCAATATTATTCACAGCAGAAACAGCAGCACAGGTGTCGTCAGTCGCTTCGCAACGCTTCAAAATTCACCTGGTCGTCGGAATAAAAGGAATTTGAGAAAGGTAAGTTATATCCACACCAGGAGAGACACCCTAAGAAGTGACACTGACCTTATTGGTGAGGTTCTTCAGAAAGGTCTTGTGGCACGTAACCGTGCTTCTAGACCATAACTTCTAATGGCCCTTCCACACGCTCAAGCTTTACCATATATAGATATGGGTGAGAGTGACGACCTGCGAATATGCATATGGGGGAGGCCTATGTTCAGCAGTGGACGTCTTCCGGCTGATGGTGATGATGATGAAGAAAAAACAATACACGGTTGGCAACTACAGATACAGATATACATGAGGCAAGTATCACGATCTGTATGAAAACCAAGCCAGCCATTGTTTGACTACCTTTTAAGACGTCTATCGAAATACGTCCCCGCTTACGATAATATTAAAAAATCAACGCCGTTATCCGGAATCGTAAAATTTCATAATTTTTGTTAAACAGAGTGAAGTGGGCACCCAAGCCAGCGGCAGTCAGTGGTACACCTCCCACGCAACCCCCAACGGCTCCATCAACAACAGCTCCACAACTACACTCAACAACAGCAACAACAACAACAGCGTCACCAGCATCAACACACAGACGGACACTCCCTCCGCGTCCCCTCTGAGGGAGTTGAGGCAAGAGGTGAGACAGATTTCTAAGGTCAGTCGATACGGTATACTGTTTTAAGTGTTGAATGTTCAAATTAACGGATATTGTATCTAATGTAAGTTAACCTTTGATTGGCTTTAACACTTAATTTTATTAACAAATTCAAAACACTCATAATAAATTTTTTGTACAAAATGTATATAAAATGTATAAAAGAACACAGGAAAGTTAACATACGAGTTAATTATTTGAAAACAAAGCCAGATTTTAAATTTAACCACTAACTAACACACCACTGAAATGATAATGTTCAATGCACTTTTATTTCAATGTGATCAAAATAAGAACGGGTCCCATTGCCATATTTATTTTCGAAGGGTATAATTTTAATGCTCACCCAAATTTTTTTTGGCACCAAAATAGATAAAAGCTCACCAAATATTATTTAGAGTTAGAATTAAGTCCATGAGCAAGATCGGGAGCTTTGGCCACCCAGATACAAACAGTTCTTTTAAACTCTGTACACAAAAATAGAAGCCCCGTCAGGCGGGGCTTCATCGACATTCGTATGCCTAAATTTCTAAAATACTTCCCATATGTAACATAGTTTGGTGAAAATTTATCCATTCTGGTAGGCGTATAAACACAAGCCTTTTTTAAATGTTACATATTTTTGCGGGGCTTACATTATTTAATATAGGTGTTAATCTTTATAATTAAAGCTAAAATGCTTGACCACGGGTCTCTCGCTCTTCGTTGCTCTCACTAAAAAAGGGGACGAAAAGAAGATTTCTTGATGTCATTGAATAATACACATTATGATCAGTGGCATAAAGGCCAGGCGGCCTACCATGAACTCTTAACGCGATCCAGTTTAGGCTGTGGTAAAGAGACAGAGCTATACAAGTCGTCTAGCGCCATCTCTTTCCCAGAGCTTAAACTGGATCGCGTTAAGAGCTCGTGGTAAGGCCCCAAGTTTGCTATGAACACATACGCAATGCGGGTCTAATATAAGTAAAATAGTCACGGTTTCTTTTGGTCTTTGTGAGGCTGAAAATAAGGTTTATTATTCAATGACTCAATTTACTCCAAACACTATTATGCCGCTGGCCTGTTGCTTTCATATCTCAGTTCAGTTAAATAGAAATAAAGTAACAATTAATAAACCAATTAAATTTTCCCCAGGTAGACTGTATCCAAGAGGAAAGTCCCACGAAAAAAAAGGGGCGAAAGTGGGTAAAAAGGCATTTCTATGCTTATTTTGATTGCATTTTATTTAAAGCTGCGTTCGGTGCGGCTTTGCTTAAAATTTGTTAACTATAATTGTTTCTAACCTCTGTTCGACAATCAAGGGGGGTATTATGGTACAATGTCTTAAAACCAGGCTTATTCCGGCGAGTGAAAGTGACAGAGCTATACAAGTTGTATAGCGCCATCTCGTTCACTCGCCGGAACAAGACTAGTTTTAAGACGTTGTAATAACCCCTGCAGTAAGAAGAATTAGAAAGTTTTTTGTTCACACAGGTTTTTTTTTTCGTGATATTCTACGATACGAAACGGTCTTGGCGGCTTATTGTGACGCCATGCACGCTTTTCTAATAATAATTATACGCTTTCAAATACACAATAATAACATTTAAAAAGAATAATTAAAAAATAATTTTCATCGCGAGTATTCTACCTGTAATGTAACATAAAAGTGCGCAATTTGACGCTCTATTGTCTTCGAATGTTACATTACAGGTGAATGTTCGCGGTGGGTGAGGGAGTGCCCTTAAGAAAATTATTTTTTTCGAAACGTTATTATTACGCTCGCAAGCGAAGAAATGACAGAACGGCGGTGGTGAATAAAAAAACGTGTGTGGACATGCGGCTTTGGGGCAAATGTCTTTTTTATCTGCTTAAATATTATTATACCTACGCCTTTCACTCGATTCTTATTAGTTGCTATATTTTGGTGTAAGAGTTTCTGAGATATGAAGAGAAACAGTAAAATAACATGTTTACTAATAGAAATAAAGCTCATTTTGCTTTGCTTCATGCGGCTTTATCAGCAGATTATGAAAAAAAAACAAGTAAATCTTTTTTTTTTCAATTTCATTGTAGCCTAGCTATTTTTAGTAGAGCATTTATGAATAGTAAATAAATAGTACCGACTTATTTTCGTATATTTCTGTTTGATTTGAAATCAATTATGTTGATAACTTTGGTAAGTACACGTTTCGAACCGCATTTTCGGTATCAAGATAACCCGAATTTTCAAAATAAATTTTCGTTATTGTAGGAACAAGAAAAAAAATACAAGGAGAATGCCTGTTTCTTGTGATTATTTTTAAAAGTTTGTACCCCTCAAGTGTGTCATACTATACGTATTTTGAATTCAGAATCTTAGAAGCTCCTTTCAAATTTTAAAACCAAAATCCTAAACGTTCTTGGAGAAAATTCAAGACCTTTTTGGTCAATAAAAAATGAGCTTTAGCAACATGTTACTTAGACTGAAATCTGATTTACCTTTGACCTTTTAAATATTCGTTAATGCTTCCCTGTCAAAAAATCAGGACCGATTCGGTCAATCAAAAATCAACTTTGAGTACATGGACTCAGAGATTTTAATATCTCTGATCGTGATAAATATCTAAGGTTCTAAATTCAAGTCTATAGTCTCCCATTCGCTTGTCAGCTGGTGACTGAAAGGCCGCTTCGTGCTGAAGTCGAGCGAGAGAGGCGACTGTCGCAACGAACTAGTCTCATCACCACTTCCGCACCACCCTCGAATCGAGACTCTATGGGTGAGTGTTTTGGTTTTATTTTCCTTTGACCTTGACTGTAGAGAAATGAATAATACTCAAAACGTAGTAGTAAAACTTCCGCGTTCACAATTATGCCTTAAACTCTCGTTATAGGGTTCGTTTTATGGTTTCTTTCTTTTCCTGGTAGAATTCAAAATAACACAGTTTCAGCTTACGCCCAATTTATTATTTTGCTTTCATACAAAGTATTATTTATTTTTCTATGAGCTTTGCCTTTTCTCTGTTAATTTTAAATTTGATTTTTTTAACATTTATTTAACAAGTGTGCTAAATGCCTTGTAAAATTGCATTTCTAATGCCAGCCATACACGAACAAGTTTACCGTCAATTTTGGTCCGGCGTGCGGTAAGTATGACTATTCAAGCTTGCTGATGCGACGCAATTCAACCGATTTCAACTATAAATGAAAATCATCCTTAGCACTGCGACACACGACAAAAAAAGGTGTGGTTATTTGCGGGTAGACGTAAAACAAAACACGCTCGCCACGACGATGACGTAAGTCAGTCGAAATGTTTCATTATATCGTAGTAGCAAGGACGGTTTTCATTTTTAGAGTCGCGTCATGGCTCCCTATACGTGTGCCTGAAGAGTCTACTTTTGATAGTCGTACACCGTCAAGTTTGCCGAATGCCGCTTCCAACTTGGTGCAAATTTGACGGTAAATTGGATCGTACATGGCTCGCATTATAGAACAACTTGAAAAGTTGATAAACAATTTTTGATGTATATATCGAATTTAAATTTTAAAACAAAGCGAATATATACTATAGAATGAACAGATTATAAGTCTTAACTACTCTTTATTACGGATAATATTTTATCTGTAGTGTTAAACCGTGAGTAGACCTTTCTTACTTACAAGATCTAAATAAAATATGTTCAGGAAGAATTATATCAAAATTCACTCAATAGTGAAAACCTTATTTTTTAGATATACATAGTTGTAAATAACGATATTTCGCTTTCCAGCCATTTCTACGCCTTATTCGTTTGTTTACGTTATGCTGTCATAATATTATTTCAACAACGCATAATCTGTTTTTTTTTAAGTAAATACTTGAGTATCTTATAAATATTATACTCACGCATTAACGCATTCGTCGCGAGTTTCAAAGATTTTCTATGGACACTTTTCGTCGCCGTAAGGCGTTAGAAATAGATTGAAGAATTCGACGCTGTAAGGAACCTCGATGGCTCGAACAAAGAGCGTCTGTTGTACCGAATTTTTCTTTCCATAGAAAGTATATCACCTGAGAAAAGACTTTGCAGAAAAAGAAAGTTGTAAACCTATCAAAAATCAGTATTATAATCGCGCTTCCTCACCGGGAGCATTCGCGTGTAATGTAACATTGTAGATTCGATTTTGAACATTACATTACAATACTACCTCCCTGACTGACGAGCATTTTAATATTTTGATAGAAGTTACGCATGTGATGCTCGATTGTCTTTCCTCACTGATGAAATGTTCGAATCTGTAACATGACATTACGGTCAGTTCACACCGAGACGCGACGCGAAGCGACATGACGCAACGATACTTCAAATTTGTATATTTTCTTGTAGTAAACAAAGTCAGATTTTGAATCGCATCAAGCGGCGCTTCGCTGCGCTACGTCGCGCTGCGTTGCGAAAGGTGTATCTTTTGTTTTTTAAAATAGAGTTACTTTCTCAATAACTCTATTGAAATGTGCGCGCAGCGTCACGTCTCGGTCTGAGCTGACCCTTACAGGTGAATTCTCGCCGTGAGGGAGCGCTTTTAAAGTAATTAATATCTACCATTACCTTTTCAAAATCTCAGGAACAACAGACTCCAATCAAGAAGAAGAGGAACCTCCCCCACTACCAAAGAAATACGCCCACCGAAGTATGGACCTTGACAGCGACACTAACAACAACGGGGAGTCGAACCCCCTCCCTCCCAGACACAACTACGACACCGTATGGGCGCCGAGAGGATCATTCTTGTACAACTCTATAGCTAAACGGAATACGACCACTGAGAAGGCGCCTACGCCACCTCCTAAGAAGAGGAATGCACAGATTTAATATTTTAAAATATCACGGATTAGCTTTTGTTAGCGTCTTCGACCGACCTCCCTTATTGCTTATGTTACTCAGTACCAATGGGATGGACCACCAATGGATGGAGGGATGACCGTGCGGTTTGTATTGTATAACAGGCTGGTATCCGCAACTCCACGTCATATGCGCGTATGTTGCGTGCGGATAAAATGTTCTTGAAGTTTTCAATCCGTGGCTCGTCATGCTCGTTTCAGTATAATTCATCTTTAATTCCGGGTCTAGACTTGTGTAACGCTTAATGTAATCCACCATATAATGTAATGCGAATTCTAAGTGTACAGCACACGAGCGTTACAGGTAACGCTCGTTGTGACAGTCGTCCGGTGGAGTGAAATTGGAACTGCTTTAAAAAAAATATAAAAAAGAGTTTTTAGATTTAGCGGTTTTTAGCATTTTACAGGCATTTTTAAAAGATACTCATTTCTTTGCTTACCAGTTTTTTGAGTATCCAACCAAAAATGAAAGTCGACTTTTAACTGTCACTGCCTACCTTCGACTTGCAGTACTTATAAAAATGTTACCATTGATAATACAGTGTTGCTCTATTTATGTAGTAATATTTTATGAAAATATTCAACAAGATTAAAAAAGGTTTATGATTAAAATGAAGAACAGGGAGGTTTGAGCCACTAATGGCGCTAGAATATTTAGTTCCAAGCATCACCATTGGTTAGGAACCTATTATTATATATTCCAAATTATTTTAAGCTCATTGGTCGGGGACAAGCGAAGAAGACTCCATCTACGATGAGCTTTGACAGACATTTCCTAGAAAAAGTAAATAATGGAGGTAGAAAAAATATTTAGTATCGATTTATCGCCATGCGCCATATTATGGGGTTGCTTATGCATCTTACTGTAGGCCCTATTTCAAACCAGGCTTGGGTGTTTTAGTCTGCTTAAAAAAATATATTATAATGCTTTTAAATTAAAAATGTTTCTAAACTATTTACGATCATCAATGATATTCTAATATACAGATATGTTATACACTTACAAAACAACAGAAAAAACTGTTTGCGCCGAGCGGCACTACACGTACTCACTTTTTTATTCACACATTACATTTCACTACAAGTAAAAAAGATAGCTTGATTAAACGCAATAAGAAAAAAAGTGACAGCTAGACAAACAAACAGCGCCACGCGTCATCAATCCCTCCGCACACACAGACACAGACTAAAAGTAATTGTCCCACGTAGGACATTTTCTGGTCTTCACGTTTTGCGCGCTCATAACATATCTGTTTAATAAAAATTAAATATCATTGACGATCATGGAATAAATTGTAATTGTATCATGACGATCCAGTGAATAGTTTAAAATAAATTGATAATAATTGTTATAAAAATTAGCCATTCAAAATTCTACAGACTTAAAAGCCACCGAGAAATTTTAGATTATTATGTATTAAAAGTTTAATGTGTTATCTAAATGTATAATATTTTATACATACTTATTTTAAAATGTAACAAATGATATTTTTGTGATATTAAATTTCACTAGATGCCATTAATCCAAAGTTTTACAATTTGAACGTGTTACCGAAAGCGATATTTTAAGACCTTATTCAAGATTTTGATCAACGGATCTTAAGCTTTATTGAGTAGATATTAAAGTTCTTTTTCTTAATAGCAAAGTATACCTTGGAATCAAAATAAATGTATTAAAATCACTAAAGTTTAGGCTAAGAAATTCAGTATTTTTATTTATACATTACTGTTATTTAAGTTAGAAAATGTTTTGGGAAGATAAATAATTATTGGATTTGTGTAATTATTCGTACTCATTTTGTCGCCATATTTATAAATCATTTTACTTTACACTGCATTTGTTTATTTGTAATCTGTGCCAAATTGAATTACCTAATGCAATTTGTTGCTAAGAAAACATTGTGAAAATGCAATATTTAGAATCATTTTAAATATCTACAATTACATTCATTTATATAAACTTTTAAATATAAGCAATTTTTAAAGTAAAAGGAACATTAGATTCCGCTCATACCATTTCGCGGCCATATTATTATGCAGCACAAAAAATATACAAAATAAGATTTTTGTATATTATATAAAATATTATCTTTGTATATTATTAAATAGGTACATAAGTCGATTTATTTGACAATAATGTATAAGTTATAATAATAAATAGTTTTAAAACAGTACTGTCAGCCTCTTAAATATCAGGTTTTCTAAGAAAGGTGATGAAATTAACTCGGTTGACAGTACATCATTTTGTTATTTATAATTTAAATAAATAAACAGATCAAACTAGAATAAGCGAAATGTTTATTTATATATTTTGATGATGATGTCATTTAGTTGTAATATTAAGTTATTGTTGATTTTCATTTTTGAATCGCGGAGGTTGGGCACAAAGAAAAAATAAACCTTTTACTTTTAAATCAAGTTCTCATAATAGGTAAAATGAAGTCATTCTAAAATCTTATTCCTTTCAAAAAGAGGACAAAATAGAACATAATTATTCCTACTTTTTTATTTTAAATATTTTACTTGTTTCTGGTCTTCCATTGAAAATATTTTTTTATTATCCTCGTTCCGCGGCCATACCACACCAAATATACGATTGTTGTGTTTTTGTATATTGTATTGTATATTATTAGATACATAAGTATACCGATATTATTGTGTACTCACCGTCGCAATAGTTCATAATTATTACCAGCAAATAAATAGATATTTTATAGATATATTTGTTTTTATTTTATGTTCCGTTGTTCGCGGCTGTGTCTAACCGTGTCTTAAAATAAATGTCAGGATATGATGCCAACAGAGAATAAGGTCGTTATATCCGAACAAAAACGGTACCTGCACCCGTGACCAGTACCTATACACCATGAGATGTATGATGAGTTGACCATGAAATGTACCATGAGTTGTCATTACGATACTCGATCATCGATATCGACCGCGTTTGGCGCTCTCATTGGCCCGCTCCAAGGTTGTATGAACTCTCAGCGAATGAGAGCGCCAAACGCGGTCGATATCGATGATCGAGTATCGTAATGACAACTCATGGTATACGCCGTCTCGTAGACCACAGAAATTCGCGATCGCGTTCCTTTTGAATCACCTACAGTTACGAGCAATAGTATGTATACTCTTATGCTACGTTCACACGCTCGCGTTCAACTCTACATTCAACGTGCACATTCACATTCACGAGCGTGTAAACGGTACGCCCGAGCCCGTGAACGCGCCTGTGAACGTGAATGCCGCGAATCGGGCAATTGTCGGTTTTTTAGCAAAGTTCAAAGGATGAATGTGGGGACGCCCGGTGACTGTTCACACGCGCGCTCGCACGCGGCTGCATGCCGCGCAGCCCGCCAGGCAGCCCGCCGGGCTGCACGGCGCGCGTGTGAACGTAGCATAAGCAGTATTCAAAAGCGATGTTCTGCTACCATATGGATTGAACTTTTGTTTATTCATTAGAACTATGTATATTTTGGAAGCCATACTATTACAAAATAGGTCTTATTTCAAAGTGGAAACCAGTATTTTACGAGTAAATTACGTTTGAATTTTGTTATGTTTTTACATGTTATTGCTCGTGACTGTACCTAAGACACTGCGTGAGCGATCCTTCTGAAGCCGGGTCCAGACTGGTGTAATGCAGAATGTAATGCACCTTGTAATATAACGTGAATTCAGAGTGTGGAAAGCAAACGAGCGTTACATGTAATGCTCGTAGTGCGTTACACCCAGTTACATCAGTCTGGACTCTGCTTGGCGTGACGGTGGTGGACCTCACCTGCAGGGCTGCTTGACTCGCGACTACCATCATGTTGGAGTCCGGCGCCAGATTTTACTGTGATCCGTCAGTCCACAGGAGTTCCAGTCTCTTTGGATTTGCTCACTCCCATCTTACGTCTGGAAGATTCTGTCAGGAGAGCGCCAGCGCCAGCTTTACTGAGTTCTAGTTCCATCGGGGTGAGTTCGTTCCATCTAGGTCCAGTCTGTATGTGCTAATGATTTTAACAGACCCTCCGTAAATGCGTCATTTTCAAAGTTAAAAAAAAATATAAAGAGGACCTATTTATTCGTTGCTATTTATTTAACAAGATTCGAAAAGAGGAAGTTCTCAATTCGCCGGATTTTTTTTTTATTTTCCCCGATTTCTCGATGACGCCTAGACCGATTCGGAAAATTCTTCTTCTGTTTGAAAGGTTCTACTTTATAGTTGGTCTTATGATAATCAGGTCAGGATCTTGTTTTCATGTGAGTGACGAAACCACCATTTTCCAGTATCATAATATTACATAACTTAAATACATACCTTATATGACATTAAATACATATTTACGAGGTCAGTAACCGTCACAATATCACAGTTTCGTAAAAAAACGATGTCAACAGAACATTAGTGTTTGCAGCCGTTGTATAATGTATGGCCTGCAAATACAACCTGAAATGTTTGCCTACTGAAATAAAACTACTTGCCTACATGTTTCAGGCGTGATCATTTTTTAACACAAACAATAAACTTTTAAACGACTGTTGAACACTTGTCTAAAAAAATGACAGATTATGACGTTGAAATAAGGTCCGTTTTGCAGTCACACGTTTTTTTTAGACAAGTGTTCAACAGATGTTTAAATTTGTAGTAAGGCTGTAAATCTCACTTATTTAAAAAAAAAAAAGGATAAGCAGATATTTCCAGGGTCATAGGAATGGCACGACTAGCGCAATGGCTGAGCAATTATACTGGTTGCTACATATGTCGCGGGATCGACTCCCGCACGGAACAAATATTATTGTAAGTATGATTTATGATTAATTAGTATGATCTACAAACTACGTGTTTGTAAATGTGAGTTTACATGTTTGTAGACGCACCCACGACACAGGAGAAATTAACCTAGTGTGGGACAATGTTTTTAAGAAAAAAAAAAGTCCATTTTAGGTGCTCAAATTATCACGGCCCTGGAGTGGAATTACATTCACTCTTGCGCCGGGTATTCACAATGTATTTCAGTCGTAATCCTGATCCCGTTATTCTTTATTATTTTTCAATCTCTGAGGGCTAATTAAATTTGAAATTTATTGAAGCTGTCAAATTGCTTATTACAAGTACCTATTGTTCTACTTAATCGAGACCAATTATTAAGATCTGTAAAAACTCTACACTCTTCGGTTAAACTTTAAAGGCAATAAAGGCACGTAAACTTTATCTTTTTTTCCCACGCGCTGTAAGCGTGATAAAGAATTAAAGATACCACTTAATTTCTTTACCACTCATATTAGACCTTAACCCACATCGATAAGGAACAGTAAACACTGTCAACTTTACCATTAATGCTAAAAAAAACATCTTAATCTTATAATGAGTTCATTAGACTAGCAATGATTTAAAGAGTCCTATACAATATTATTTTTAGAAGGTAAATAATGAATATAAATTGTTCAAAATCAGTAACTAATTTGATTCCAATAATTTTGACACAATGTTATTTTTTTTTCAGGAATATTTTAACTAAATTTTATTACCAGTTAATTGCAATACAATCACCGTACGATTAGGTACCTATTGCCAAACTATTATCACGAGTATATAACACAGTAGACGTGGTTTACGCGGGTGTACCGCGAAATGAGCATGTTTTTGAACGGAGAACCAGGTAATATACAAGCTTATAACTTTGTAGTTATTTATGATACGTTTTTAAAATATTGTACATAGATTTTTTACACAAACATATTGGACAGGTGTGCAGATGTGGTTTCGCATAAACAAAAAATAATGTTTATTTTTAAACGTTGTCCCAAACTAGGAATCCTATTTAATTAATACCTATTTAATTTCTAAACGATCACGTGTCACGCAGTGTGAATCGTTGCGTACGCACAGCATTACCTTCGCACCTTTAATTACCACGTAGAACTGATAATATTTATGTACTTATTTTTTTTTTACTAAAGGTTTGTTATTTTTAGAACACTTTCACTACCTATATAAACTTTGTTACATAATAGAAATTGTCTCGTAATGTTGCGTTGGTGCATACAAACATTTGAACTCGCAGTCTCAAACGATGTATTGCCGTTGTCCCCATGATTTTGTCCCCATTAATGGGGACAAAGGGAATTGAATAAAATAATTTAATTTACTTCCCCTTGTCCCCATAATCTGTCCCTGTTAATTTCTTGTAATTTGTGATTTTCAATTTATGCCCGTTGTCCCCATTAGTTCCATTTTAAAGGATTCTGAATGTAATGGAACAAATTACAAGAAATTAACGGGGACATATGATGGGGACAACGGGAAGTAAATTAAATTATTTTATTCAATTCCCTGTGTCCACAGTAATGGGGACAAAATCTTGGGGACAACCGATAACGGGAAAACGGGAATACATCTCTCAAACGGGCAGGCTGCGAAAATATGTAATAATAGATTTCATTACAAGTGCGGAAAGGCTGTCATTACAAAGAGTTCCGACAAATGTTTACCGGAGTCGAGGCGCAATCGAAGGCGAGGTTTGACAGTCGGAACAAGTTGTGAAACCATCTCTCTAGCAATTTAATGATTCTATTCTATTCTAGAGCCTATAAGGGCAGGCTGCGAGTAATGAGTAGCTTGCTGCCCGGTCAAGGATCAGGCCCGCCTGGCGTCAAAGGCGCGTAGTGTTCCACTCGCTCCTCAAGGAGCTGTCAGCAAACTGATAACTGGTCACCCACAGGGCCTAATGTGTTCTGGGTTCGCGGAACTGTCTTATCAGGTTACTATGACCCTGGAACGTACAGGGCACTTGAAGGAACAGGGTAGAATTTTGTCAGTAAAACCCTGACTGTTGCTTACATTTGCACCATCAGGACTTGATGATTTTACCAAAAAAAACACTTTCGTAGATTTGCAATTAATTGATGCTGGAAACTAGCATAATAATGCCCAAAAATAGATTTTATTCATCATCAGCCTATTAATGTTCCCACTGCTGGGACACAGGCCTCCTCTCTGTGAGAGGGGGTGGGCCATAATCCACCACGCGGGCCCAGTGCGGATTGGTGGATGTCACATGTCTTCGATTCTAGGACATGCCGGTTTCCTCACGATGTTTTCCTTCACCGTTTTGAGAGCAGTGGTGATGATATAAATTACACAAAGTAATGCGCCTGCCGGGATTCGAACCCACGACCTACAATTCGTAAGTCGGGGCCGATACCACTCGGCCACCACTGCTCTCAGATTTTATTAGAATATTAGTTCTAAAGGCGCTCCCTCGCCGCGAGCATTCACCTGTAATGTAACACAAACAAAAGTGCGCAATTTGATGCTCTATTGTCTTCGAATGTTCGAATCTGTAACGTTATATTACAGGTGAATTCGCGGTGAGGGAGCGCCCTCATGTAGTTTTGATTAAATTAGTACAACTTTTGTCGTTGTGTTAACTCATATTTCATGATCAAAATAGAATTAATAATGACTATAAATATTAGGCATTTCAGAAATGGTTTATTGTTAATACTTTCCTAACGACTAAAGTAATTTAGATATTGAATTTTGAGGAAAATTACATACATAACCGCAAACTAATGACTTTTTACTGTAAAAACATGATTAATCTGGAATTCGGAGAAGTGTTAAAATACCTCATCCTTTATGACTAGGGATACAGGCCGTACTCACCTCATTTCGTCTTTATTATTAACCAACTTCAAAAAAAGGAGGAGGTTCTCAATTCGTCGGAATCTTTTTTTTTTTCGAAATAACTGCATACGCTTAAAACAGGATACATAGGTCTTAAACAATGATATATAAAACCTTTTCGAAATTGTATTATAAAAAAACCTTCAGTTCAGATAATTGAAAGGTCGTTTTTTTACCTAGGATGGTTGTGCTTCTAACGCTATCAATCTGTTTTTAATCTTTCTGTGCTACCAATAGTCAGAGGTAACAGAGACCAAGTCGGTGATGGAGAAAGCCTTTGTTTCCTGTCCTACTCAAGGCGGGACGGGAGGGACTGTTGGCAGGCTTGTACCTACTGACTAAAATCCACGGTGACTTCAATAGCTCTTTACATTCCAGTGACACGATCTGACAGTCCCGTGACTCCGGCAGGCTATGGTCCTCTAAGAGCGGGTGGAACACGACACGCCGTCGACCCAGGCATGGTAATTGATCGAAAGGCGAGTCACCCATTAAGGCGCTCCCTCACAGCATTCACCTGTAATGTAACATAAAAATGCGCAATTTGATGCTCTATTGTCTTCGAATGTTCGAATCTGTAACGTTACATTACAAGTGAATGCTCGCGGTGAAGGAGCGCCTTTACACGCCGTCCACTTGCAGCCCATGCCTACAGTCAGTGGCCGGAGGAAACTGCTCTTCGTCGTTCGTTGCCGTGCCCGTGGGCGTCTCCCGTGGCGGCTGGGTCATGAGGTGGAGGCTATCCTCCCCCTCACGCGACCCGCCTCCTAAGGTTTACGTAAGCGATAAGTCAATGCACCTCACAATACGGAAGAATGACACACTAAGTTTTGTGTTCCAATTTGTTTTGTTCTGTGTCACCATACGCAGATAATGTACGTCTAGTAGCGCTACTCTCATAATCTAGATAACAGTTTGAGTAACATGTTACAGAAATAAATCCAAGAGATAATATTGGAAACTGTTTCCGTCGGCTTTATCAAGTAGTGAATCATAAACATTTCCGGGGTTGGGTACTTGGGACGTATCTTGAGATATTTTCTTAGGGGAGTGGGGGCTGGTTTCTTAGCGACAAAATAAGAAAATGCAATTTAAAAATTAAAAGCCAAACTTTCAAGACTCTCCAAGTGCGCCAACACTCCCGGTTCTGGGCAGTCCGCATCCATCTTTAATTATTCTGTTTAAATTTATTAAACGACTTCAGAAAACTGAGGAGGTTGTTATTCATCGGAATCTTTTTATAAGTAGATATGTGTGTCTCATTTTCTCAGTAACGACAACTGAACCGATTTGCAAAAGTCTTCTTTTGTTGGAAGGATTCCGTTGACCACAAGATCGGGCTTGGATTCGAGGGAACACCAACAACCAATTCCAGCACAACAATATCGCGATTGAACAACATGATTAAAAAGACTAGGGGAGAAGAAGGTAAGATGGGATAGCGGGTATCTACGTAAGACGGGGTACCGTACGAAATTCATATCACAGTTCCAACTAACCTTTACTCCTGTTTCATTCATCGTTCGAGCAGTGTTGCAAGGCCCATTGGTATAGATCCCGACTTACGAGTTGTAGGTACTGGGTTTAAACCCTGCCAGGTGAATTACTTTTTGTAATGTATTTCATCACCACTGCTCTCAAAACGGTGAAGGAAAACATCGTAAGGAAACCGGCATGTCTTAAAAATTCGAAGACATGTGACATCTACGCAATCTATCATCTATCCTGGGCCCGCGTGGTAGATTATGGCCCACTCTCTCTCATAGAGAGGAGGCCTGTATCCCAGTAGTGGGAACATTATAGGCTGATGATGATTCGATAGAAAAGAATTTATATCCAGGCAGCACGTTTCACACAGACCCTAGCAGGTTTTCCCGACACGAAGCGCAACAGTACTAGTCGATCGCTCGGCCACTGCGCCAACCGTGTCGTCAAAGTTCTGCAAAAAAAAACAAACCTTGGCAAAGTACTAGATTCAATAATCTTCATAATTAATGTACTAAACTATTTTTTGTAACGGAATCTGAATCATCATCAATCATCAAAATCAAAGCATTTATTTCAAGTAGGCCTGCAGTTACAGGCACTTTTGAATTGTCATAGACAATCAAAGGAATATTATTAAACATTACAAAAGTTTATGGTGTTACAGTCCCAGTCACAAGACATAAAACTGTGAAAGTACCGTAGATGTCCGTTCCAAGTAGACCTCTATGGAGAAGAACGTGCAAGAAACTCCATGGACACTCTTTTTAGATCGCCAGAATAATTACAGAACCTTTGTTACATCATTCATTTGAGGTGGTACATTATGAGAGAACGATATAGCAAGTTTTTGATTAAAAGTGTCCAGACTTTGTCCAGAGTAACAATTAAAACAAAGACAATTCAAAAACAAAATGATCAATAATTATTAAAATAAACCGTGGCAGCTAAGAGATGACCAGTCTCAACTCTGACAGCGCCCGTTCACGAACATGACACATGCATCAGCACATGGCACATCATCATGAATAACCATAGTGAACCTTATAGCACTTGGATTTGTAATGTATCACTAGATTCTAACTGAAATCTAACATTAGAACTACTATACTTATCTTCGGCCAGCAAACAGTGTATCTTTGACATTGGGATAATAGGCACGTCTGGCAGCGTCTGGCTTACAAAAAAAAACGAAACTTAAAGGTTACCTATTAATTTTTCGGAATTTTGCGGAAATTTGCATTCAAAATGGGTAACGAAGGAATAAAAAGTCTAATCTAGCTTTGTTTTGCTTATTATCATAAATTAGCAATATTTTCTATGTTTAGATTCTAGTAACGTACCTAGATTCCTACTCTCATACTAAAATAACATGTCATCATTATTTTAGAATTTAGATGCATAAAATGTGGTTCTGCCATTTTGAGAGGATGAATGAAAAGTGACTATCAGGAATTTTACAAGATAGATGGGACTGGTCCAGGCGGGAGGGGACGCCCTAGGAAGACCTACCTTTTTTTTTATCGCTTTAAAATCATCTAATGAGTCCTCCCACCCAGGGCGGGACGGGACTTAACGAATCATTTAGAATGTTTTACGGGAGTCTCGAATTCTGGTTCTCTTTCGGATGTCCCGGTTTTTTTCTCTTTCTGATGTCCCGGTTTTAGAACCTGACCATCTATCAATGATCTTTTATTAAAGCGAGTTTCCTCCGTGCGGCTGTCGTTTGTGGATTCATGACAGTAGTCAGTCACTCGAAAGTCTGACAAACAGTTTCACCATGGGGTATCGTATTACCCATTAGGTACTGGTTTGTGGAAACTGGAAGTCCGATAGTCGGTCGCTCCAGTAAAATACTAATATCCAGCTGGATCTAGTTGGACTGGAAACCGACCCCAATATACAGTGCCATTTAAAATGTCACTTACGGGAAATCTTCCGTGATTGTATATTATTTTGAGTTGACGATATTTCGACGCTGTTGCAAGCGCCATGATCGCGGGATGACTCAGATATCCCGTAAGTGACATTTTAAATTGTGAAAAGAACCGTGATAGCCTAAAACAGGACCCCGATTTAGTTTGCAAAAGGCTAGGCAGATAACCATAAGTATTTCAGCCCATGAAAACTTGTTAATGTTTTACAAATAACCCGCTTGTACACTTCCATCATGTGCTTATTTACCACTGCAAGATTACCACAATGACGTAAATGACTGAATTTCAACCAAAATAAGCGCCCTTTGTTTATTCACTGTCCGTGTTTGCCAAAAGCAAATCGGATGCCCAAATTCAAATTTACTGTTGAATTTTCAACCTTCGACTCAGTACCGAGAATTGAAATTTCAACAGTGCAAATATAAGGTGTCTCAAAGTCTCTACTGCGGGTACTACTGATAATCACCTCTTACTCACATGAAAACATCTGAAAGCAGCGTGTACAGTCACAGCTACTGTATCTATGTTAACAAATAAAGCCAGTACTTACGATATTGTTGTTTAGAAAAGTCAGAAGATTTAACATTCACTGAACACGTGGTTACGCATAGGGGCCAAATTTTAGGGTTCCGTAGCCAAATGGCAAAAAATTATTTGTCACGTGTGTCTGTCTGTTCGTCCGTATGTCACAGTCACTTTTTTTCCGATACTATAAGAACTGTTAAACTTTGTTTAAAATAGAAAAATAAACAATACCCATACCGATTTAGAACCGAAATGAAAGTTAATCTTAAAAGATAGACATAAATGCGCGGACTTTTTTTAGAACTTTTGAGCTTCAATTCGAATCATCAGTTCCAGAGATAAGCGCGTCAAACAAACAAACAATTCTTTATCGATTGTGCAGGTGACTCGTACTCGTACGTTACATGATTCATTCATGTAGACGACTAGACATTATTTGTGATAACCTCAACCGTCTAGCGCCGCGTGACGTCGGTCGGCTTAATCTCACATGACTGAATTTGCAGATGTTTCATATAATCTTAATGATCTTTATTTAAGGGTGTCTTTCCACCAGAGATATGCTATGTAGCTGTGCTGCAAGGATGTAAAAGCCGAGCTACGAAACTGTGTAACCGTTTCCACTGATGCTACGCTACGTAACTGGTGCGAGTAAGTTGTGCTGTGAAGATGCGAAGCTGCGCTACGAAAATGCGTACGTAACTACGCTACGAAGATGCGTAGCTGCGCTACGAAGATGCATAGCTGCGCTACGAAGATGCATAGCTGCGCTACGAAGAAGTGTAGCTGCGCTACGAAATTGCGTAGCTGCGCTACGAACGTGCGGAGATGCACAACTCGAGCTATACGAATATCGATAGTTTGGAAGACGACCCACCATAGCACGCATCCATAGCACGCAGCCATATCACACATCCTTTCATATAAAAAAATCATCTTAGTTGAATTCGTTTCCACCAGTGCTGTGCTATGTAAACCAATGTATGATTGTTCGATAACAAACCGAGCTCAAAAAAGGGCTTTGGTAGGATAACACAGGCTGACAGTATTGCCGGATTATGTGTACTTGATACTTCAAGTAATCCCCCCCTACTCTGTTCATTGAAATGTTTTCTGCGCTGACTTAGCTTAGGATTTTATGCAGCTTGTCCCGCCATCTTCTACGAGGTCTGCCGCGACGCAATCTGGTTGTATCAGGGCTCCACATAGTCCATACTACATATATGGATATTTTGACACATAGCCCATACTCTACGTGTAAAAATATAATTCAATCGAGATCCAAATACGTCCTGCTCTATTTATTCCATCTTTTATTCAGGCGAAGTCGCGGACCTTAAGTAGATCATATTATAAATATGGGGCTGTCTTCAAAATTAATATTCCAATAACTCGTGAGGTCATCAATTAAATTATCTACCGTACCGGTTCCTGCAAAGTGCATTCAAACCTTTTTTTTTCTCTAAACTGGAATCATAAAAACGAGAGAATCATTGCACCGTTCTTTTTTTTAAATTTCGGAATAATAACGACAAAAAACAACAACAATAAAATGATTATTTAATTTATTGACAATAAATGAATAATTTTGTTCTAATGACTACTAATTTAACGTAATCAATCAAGCACGTTCGTAAACCTACAGTCCAAACAGAGTGAATCTACCTCCACTATTAAATTGCTGTCAAAGCAAAGTGATCTTTATATTGCTAGTATTAAGGTTGCTGTCACTAATAAGTCTGTCATTACGGGAAAAACTTGATTTTTCACGTTATAGATCCTTAGTTCAACATTGGACCAATAATTATGTCAAGTTATTCAGAAATATAAAATGACAGTGACAGATTTTCAACCAATGACAGCTTTAGCATCTTGAAAATAAAGTTGTAGTTGGACTGCAGGTGTTAGTGGTAATATAATTGTCTACACTGCGTTTACAGTGACGTAGCATTGAGTGGGTAACGTCACGTACACGTCGTTTTAGAAAAAAAACATTTTTGCTTGTACGCGTTTGCACTTAGATCTTTTTTGTCTTTTGTATTTTTTGTGGATTAAAATATAGGTATATATTCACTCAAGTCATAATGAAAATTAAATAAAAGATTTCTTAGTAATGTTTTCCTAAGGCCTCACTAGGGCGCTCACGCGCGCCTCAAAGAGCGTCAGCATAATGACGAGGCCCCCTCTCAGAGGGCCAAAGCTTGCCGGGGTTATTTCCTTACCGTGACCCCGGAACATAACAGGCTTCTGAAGGACGCCGTGGATTTTAGTCAGTAGAAGTCTGACAGTCCCTCCCGCGCGGGGGGGCGGGAGGACTCATTTGATGATTTTATGATGACTACGGCGTCCTCCCTCCAACCCATCCGCGTGGTAGACGCCCGTCAGACGTCAGCTTGATGACGGGCGGGCCCCCTCTAGAGCGGGGCGTGGGCCAACGCCTGCCGGGGTCGCGGGACTTATCTCATTACCGTAACCCCGGAAATAAAGGGCTATTGAAGGACATCGTGGATTTTTTTTTTTTTAATACCGCCCCACTACATAAACAAGTTGGCTGTTGATCGCTTAGATGTCTCTTCCTAGAGTACCAACACATTGCATCAGTGCGTGCGACCGCACGAGGTAGGCAAGCGGTGGAGGCCTCGCCGCTCGGGCCCTACGTGGGGCTATTGGACCCACCGTAGGGCCCAGTGGTTAGCGGCCTATAATATGATGTATACTAAGCCTAAGATCTTCATCCACAACCTAAACCTGTAGACATAGAATCTTGAATTTCAAACTGTTGACTATTGGATCGCGGGACTGTCTCACCTGGTAACCGTGACCCTGGAACGTAAAAGGGCTATTGAATGATCACCGTGGGTTTTAGTCAGTACAGTCTCACAGTCATGGGTGAGACGACCCATTTGATGATTTTGGGATAAAAAGGGGCACACTTTATTGGATTATTGCCAAACTTACTTTCCCACAGCCTAAACTGGATCGCCCTAAGAGCTCGTGTTAAGGCCTCTGTTCCAACATTTTATTGTTATTTTTTGTACTATAGTTTTAAATGTTATGAACTTTATTTTAAATATCTCTATGACCACTGTAATATTATGAAATGCACAATAATTGAGGGACCGTATAGGTCAGTATAATTACGTAGATAGATACGTGATCATTATGCAAAGCAGAGTTGTGATGAGCAGCAAATTGGGAAAAAACTGAAAAGAGAACAAAAATTAAGTGAAGTTAGTATGATAAAACGAGAAAAATATTAATTAATTATTCAACACAAGTTGAAAACTCGTGACCTAAAGTTCATCAGCTAGATATGCTTTATTCTATAAAAGACAATTTCTAGGTTGAACGCTACGGCGAGTCAACGACGAGACAGTCTTAGGGTGCTCCCACATCTATCGACGCGGAATCGGCTTTTTCCGTCACCCTTTCTCTTTCTGTCGCTTAGAACTGCCATTTGCTAGACCGAGACAGAAAGCATAATGCGATAGCACGCGGCGGAATCCTCGAGGCGGCCGCGTGCTATCGCATTGTCTCGTCTGTGATGTTTTGTGTGTCTGAGAAAGGGCGACGGAAAAAGCCGATTCCGCGTCGATAGATGTGGGAGCACCCTTAAGGTAAGGGTAATGAATTTACCTATCCTAATTGGATCCTGCACCGAAATTAATTAGAAAAGAATATTGGAGGAGAACCATCTTACGGATGATAAAGTCTCCCCGCGGAAAGGGAAACCCATTCCTAGGAAAAATATTTCCCACACATTTTCGCGTTGAAATGAAACGGGCTTTTTAAGATAAGCGTCCACAGGTCGGCATCGCACGTATCGGACGTATCGTACGTAACGGATTTCAGTTTGCCTCGTATTTTAAAACACATACAACCGCGTTCACTGATCCGCATCGTACGGACGGCTCATCGGCAATGCCTATGCGACGCGTACCGATGACGTCATCATACGGATTTACGGAATGCCGATAAGTGGACGCGGCCCGCACGCTTACTGGTGGCATCGGCAATCCCATTGCTGATACTCGGCAACGTCGGCAATCCGATCGTTGCCGATACAGAAATCCGTTTGATGCGATGCGTCCGATACGTACGATGCCGACCTGTGGAAGCTTACCTTTTCAGTGCGCACATTTTTTTTCGTAGTCGGGTTTTAGTTATTTTTAACTTATTTTTTTCCATACAAGAAACGCTATAAATACTACACCTGACCTAGGCTAGAGTCAAATGCAAACTCTTTGGATACACTTATAGGCCCATATCTAAAAATACGTCAATGTAGCTCCCGCATAATGACACGGATACTGACGAAGGCAATTTTTTACGTCAATTATTAACATTTGTACCTAATTACTGCAACCACGTAGTTATGGTTGTTCATACGAGTACATATATACGTTTATACATAATATAATGATATGTATCTCCTCACGATTTGTTACGTTCTGATGTGATTCCCCGGAAAAATGAGTAACGAAAATCATTTGACGAACTGTTTTGGTTGATCATAACTTCGTTAGAACCTTTACCTTTACCTTTACTAATTATTATAATACTTATATATTTCTAAATACATAAATATGTATTATAGATACATTACACTCAGACACAGAACAAATGATCGTGCTCATCACACAAACATTTGTCCTGGGTGGGAATCGAACCCACGACCACCGGCATAGCAGTCAGGGTCACTAAACCCTAGACCAACAGGCCTGCCAAGTCTAAAGGCAGAAATTAGGGTACAAGAGCGAGCGCAGCGAGCTCGGGACTTATAAGGCATCCTGACTCAGACAGGTTGGGTAGGTTAGATTTTTGTTCTTCTATGCCATTTTGAGGTTTTTAAGGAAGATGGAAGTAAAAACGTTATTAAGTAGAATTGCATAGAGAAAACTGGCCAAGTTCGAGTCAAATTTACACGTGAAGGGTTCCGTACCATTAATATCCATAAAACAGCATATGTTGTATTTGTATGTGAGTGTAAAAGTGATAATGTGTAGTTTATTACACTTTGAAACGCCTACGCCCGAAACTTTGGCTAAAACTATGGATTTCATGCTTAGTACCCCCTGGTACGGGCTTGTAAATGTCACATGTTTTCGAATTTTTTGTCTTTTTGCCTGTTTTCCTATCTATTTTCTTACTAAGTTGCCCTTGACCGGTTTGAAACCAGTGCGAAGAAATCAATAACAAAAAGTACCGCTGCTCTTTTTTGTTTTTGAATCTGTTATAGACTTAGGTAGGGTATGTGTATGTGTGAGAAGCTCGTGGCTATTTAATAACAGCGGAAAAGGTCGATCTTCCAGGTCTGTGGATGGGTGACCATTTTACATAACGAGTTTCCTCCGTGTTTCGGAAAGCAAATTATATCGTTAATCCCGGCTGTCTTTTGTATACCTACCTACCTTTGACAGTCGTTACTATTTTTCAAAGGTAACCGTAGCTCAGTTGGACATGAACGTGTGCATATGCATGAGGGCGGAAGGGTGGGTCTTTTGCTGCATGTGCATATGCATGATTGCATCGGGTGGGATTGCATCCTACAACAAGCCTCTATTTTTGTCGCGGAATTAAAGCTAGAAATTTTTCATAACATTTAATGTCATGGATTTCCGCAAAATAACGCCTGATTCAATAATTTGATTTTCCCACGATAAAATAGGTATGGATGGTAACTTACAGTGCATCTAGGCTATCTAGATGTTCGATAGTATGAAGAAGGGCGGTGAAATGAGGTTGTGGTTTTGTGGAGTTATTCAGAATATTGTAGTCCACTGCTGGATGTACTCGTAGGTCTTTCCTGGGGATCGCCACAGCACACGATCTGCCGCTTCACCATGAAACATAAATATACGATAAAACCGGGAGAGTTGCCCCAGGCCCCCAGCGACAAAATGACCGGGCCATTTTAGAGGGCCATATGCCTGTCGGGGACACAAGTTTACCGCGACTCCGGTACATAAATGGTTACTGGAGAACATCGTGGATTTTAATCAGTACGAGTCTGACAGTCCCTCTCGCCCGCCCTGCCCGGAGAAGGAGGACTCATTTGATGATTTTGCCAGATATTATAGGTACTTAACTACTTAGTTGCCTGCATTCTTATTACTTAATATATAACTTAGGTATTCTAGTTTCGCGGATGAATCACGTTTAATTTTTTAATCGCCAATTCTCTGAAAATATCAAAGATGTTTTATTCTTTCATGGACTTGAAATGAACATATTTTTTTTTCGAAAAATGTTTTTTTTTTAATTTTTAATAAACCATACCTAGTACTTACCTATCCGTTTTACAAATCAAGGATTTTACTTTTTGTGCCTAAAGATTAATTTAAAAAAGTGCGGCAACTGTCCCGGTTTTACCCTAAACAACTAATCCACAAACCCGGGACCTACCGCGCTACCCTCAATATTAATCACATGAGACTCATTAACAAACACTTGTTTACATATCAAACAAACACTTGCGACATAAAAAGACGCAAGCTTGCATCGACACGACAGTTCCGTTGCGTCTGCCGTCCGTGTCGAACGCATACGTGCATTGACGGCCCTTGCAAACGCACGCGTGTGTATAAAGTGGCTATAAGCCAACAATTGTGTATTTTCGGATCGCGTATCTTCGTGAGTATTGCTTGATTCATGTTTTGTTATTGTTTGTGTATGCAGCTGTGTTTCAGGAAATCGTTTTCGTGGAAATGGAAAATTGTGAAAGTTTTTCGTGGGAAAGTTTTCCGAGTTTCTTGAGATTTTCACTTTGGATGTTTGGAAATTGTAAACAGTATCTAATATGTAGTTGAAAAATGTCATTTGAATTATTACATCAATAATTTTATTTTGTTTATTAAATAGGTGAGTGATAGAAACAATAAACGAAAACGCGCTACGAAGACAAAACTTCTTTTGAGGCGACTTCAAATAAAAAGATTCTTAGTTCGACCTGCGTTTGTATGTTTTTCCGCGATTATCACGCGTTTGGTTAAACCGATTTTGATGTAATTTTCAGAAAAGTGTTTTCTACATAGTTTTAGTTAACACTAATGGAATATCTTGTGAGGTTGCCCGCATAGATCCGTTTTTGTTGCTTACTTGGATTGTAGATTTTCCAAGACGCCGATTAGGTAGTATACAAGAACTTTTTTTTTCAAATGTTTTTTTTTTTTATTATGTACTTAATGAAAACTTTTTGAAAAAAAATTAACGTATTTCAAAACCAAACACAAAAACCGTGTTAACTTTATTTTCAGATGTCGGTGGCCAATGTGGCCATAGTCAATTAAATAAAAAACAAAACCATCAACTTCTAAAAGAAAAGTTATTTTACAATTTTTTGTGTTTGTTTTTGAAGTTGGTTGCTTTTTTTTACTTATTTTAAACAAATTATGTGCCTGTGACTTTTTTACCTTTTTGTTGTTTTGAATATAATACCTATACCTAATGACTTGTTTTCGGTTTTTCTATGTGAACATTATGTAATGTGTGTTATGCTTTGCTAACTTTGATTGCCCTTGAAATCCAGTTATTTAGGTCTTTTAAAAAAAGATGTAGTTCTAGTTCGTTTGTAACAATTTAGGTAGGTACCTACCTAATTAGTAAATCACTTAATTACATGAAAACAGAATATAAAATCATAATAATTACTTATGTTGTGACTCAAGAATAATAAGTTTATATTATAATTATTATATTAATTAATAACGACCTGTCCTAGCTTCTATTTTAAAACAAAATATAGCTTATGACACAGGATAATGTAGCTTACTGAGGGTGAAATATTTTTCAGAATCTGTTCAGTATTACCAGAGCTTACTTCTTACAAACAAACTTACACCGTCTTACTACAACAAAGTTAAAGATCGGGTAAATACTAGTCTGAAAAAAACTGTCAACTTAAAAACGGCTTTTGACGTTGATATAAGAGTCGTTTTCCAGTTTAACTTTTTAGACAGATGTTTAACTTATTATAGCAAGACAGTCAAAACTTTATCTCTAAGTATACGATTAAGTATGTACAAATTGAACGTTTATGCTCAATAACTATGTAAATCGTTCCTAACACTGCACTGTAACCTTAGCACGAATTTTCACTCTTACTTTACAGCGTCTTTCCAGTATTTACAGCGTTTTTGTATGAAAAAATGGAACAGCGCCTCTGGTGTGCGAAGCAAGAACAATTTTTTTCCTTGGAAATTGTCAATTTGAAATTGTCAAAGTTCCAGTTTACGTCTCAAATACTGAAAATTTGTGCTAAGGGTACTGTCTTCACCATTCCAAACCACAAACACTAGTTTAGAAACAGCACAAATGTCAAATGATATTTGTAGAATCACCATAATTATTATTGTTACCATTAATGGGTCTTATCATTAAGTATCGTTTTATAGATTGTGACTAAATATTCATTAAGTACTATTACATTGCTTGAGTAACGTGTGTATCCCACTTTATGAATTTAATTGCAAATCAATTCAGTTTTTTTTTCTTTTGTGGTAGTTTTCTTATTATACTTTTATGGGGCTTTTTGAGACCGCGTGGTCTCCTAATAGGTATATTCAAGAAGTTGTAGGTCAAAATACACCACATGGACCCGGTGCGTGCGTAGGTACCTAAATCCTAACATCCTTTACAAGAAAATATTATGCCTACAAAAAAACAGTGTTCGATTCCAGTACGGAACAAATTATTACAATATATTTTGTCGAAGTCAAATCATTTATTCCAATTAGGCCATCAAAGAGGCACTTTTGAACGTCGATTTTTTTTAAAAGGAATAGGAAGGGATGGGATTGATTCAACATCCATTCGCTAAGGAAGGTTGTATGGAGAAGAATGGGCAAGAAACTCTATACTTACTTTTTTTACTCAAGTCAAGACCATTAAATCATCCGAATAAAAAAAAACAATTATTAAACAGCTTGTATCATTTACAAGTTGATTTATGTGAGTTTAAGTATTTTTAAGCGGACCGGCCTTTTTACAGGAGAAATTACGAGTTTGGGGCCCACACTCGAGGCCGGTGCACCACACTGTGGGGTGAACCCAAAAATCATCATCATCAGCCTATTAATGTTCCCACTGCTGGGACACAGGCCTCCTCTCTGTGAGAGGGATTGGGCCATAATCCATAATCCACCACGCGGGCCCAGTGTGGGCTATGTCACATGTCTTCGACCCCAAAAATATTATGTTATGATTTTCACGTCGTACCTACATAAATATAGCGCCGGTATTGTCAAATCGATGTTAATTACCGGTTCTATTTAAAAAGAGAAAATTCTCCTTGTTCAAAGAAAGATCTTGACCCTCGATTCCTTGAATTTAGGCCCGGTTTCCACTGCGAGTGGAGCGGATACATTAATGACTTATTGTGTCTTGCAAGAGTCACTAAAAACTGCTTATCTGTTTCTGACGCGTCGAGAGAAAATAACTCAGCGGGCAAAAAAAGTCAAAATGATTTTGGTGGAAACACGAAACCTATTTCTAAAAAAGACCTTTAGATTATAGAATTTCCAGACTCCAGGGGGGTATTACAAGGTCTTAAAATCAGGCTAGAGTGAAAGTGACAGAGCTATACAAGTCGTCTAGCGCCATCTCGTTTACTTACTGGAACAAGCCTGGTTATGAGACGTAATACCCCCCAGGTGGCCTACCATGACGTCTTAAAGCGTGAGTTTTTAGATTGTGGGAACGAGACAGAGCTATACAAGTCGTCTAGCGCCATCTCGTTCCCTATGCCTAGTAGGCCACTGAGAATAGAAACCAAAACAAAATGACAAAATATCCCCTTCGTTCAATTCCTACGTAAAACAAGTGAACATCTGAGGCCTTATCATGATCATCAGCATCAGCCTATAATGTTCCCACTGCTGGGACACAGGCCTCCTCTCTCTCAGAGGGAGTGGGACAATCCACCACGCGGGCCCAGTGCGGATGTCACATGTCTTCGAATTTGATGGTTCTAAGACAAAGTTTTCTCACGATGTTTTCTTTCACCGTTTTGAGAGCAAGTGGTGATGAAATAAATTACACAAAGTAATTATAATGCGCCAGACTGGGTTCGAACCTAAGACCTACGACTCGTAAGTCAAGGCCGATACCACTGGGCCACCACTGCTTAATTTAACACTTTCAATTGACAATTTTCAAGGAAAAAATTAGTTCCTTCTTCGTACACCAGAGGTGCTGTTCCATTTTTCCATATACAAGAAACGCTGTAAATACTGGAAAGACGCTGTAAAGTAATATAGTGAAAACTCGTGATAAGGGCTCTGCGAGGAATCTCACACATTTATAAAAAAAGGCTTCACGAAAACGTTAAGTTTTGTTTTGAACTCGGAATCTGTATACACTTTTTTAATTTAAGAAGACCCTTTCGCTGTGGAAAGCGGTCTTTAGACTTGCGTGTTTGTCGTTTGGCAGTTTGCCTGACCATGAAGAGTTCATTCGTTTATTCCGCATTGATTTTTGCCGAAAGTTTTCTAAGGCAATGCTTTTTGAACACTATAACTAAAGGGTTTTAGTCAGGGGATCAGGATTTTAAGATCAAGCGAGTATTGCTGATGATATAAGCCTTATCATCAATGAGTCCTTCCGCCCTGGTGGACCGGAAAGGACTGTCAGCGTCGTAATACTAAAAAAGTTAATCGATGTGTTAGAGTTGAGTTTTTTGTTTGGTTGTTTACCTATTATTTTTGTCATATACCTAATACCGGCGGACAATAACATTCACCGGTGTCACCTTTTATTATTAGTATTTTCACCTATATTTTTGCGCTGCGACATTTTATTGTAATAATACCGTTTAGAAAGAGACATAATTAACAGCTATTAATCTCACAATAAAGTAACAAGTGAATGTGGTTTATCCAATTAATTAAACACCATTGTTAGATTTTCATAACTTGGTTTTAGGTTAGGTGTCCATAACCTAACCACAGACGCGCAACATCTTGACGTCTTTTAAATGTTACCTATCGGGTAACTATAGAGAGAGAAAAAGAAATACATAAGTAAGTACTTAATTTAAAAAGTTACATAAAGAAAAAAAATTTCGCAACCCACGAGCACACTAAACGTAACCTATAAGGCAAGAAACTCCATGTGCACTTTATAAAATCAAAATATTGAGCCAGCATCATATAAAATAACAAATCACAATACTATGCAAAAAAATGCAATTTAAACCGTACGTATGAAAACAGGAAATAGCCACTATTTCAAAATCATAGTCCAAATAAAATATAAAATAGAATTGTATATAAAACTGATTACATACAGGCTGTTTCACACTTACCACATGCATGACGTGGTGCATATTATTTCACATGAGAATTTGCACGGACCACACTTTGCTGTAATAATTGACCACGTGGTAGATACTGCCCACATCGCAGCTACGTCACAATCTCATCGTAACCACCTGCGACACCGCTTAGTCGTGGTCGACCACATCGCAAGAATAGAACCACACTATGATCAATTAACTCGTGAGTATACATGTAATCAGCCTATAATTTATCCCACAGTCAGGCCACATACTTTCTCTCTGTGAGAGCGACTGGAATGGGCTGTAATTCATGACGCAGGGTCAATTGGGGCTGGTGGATGTCACATGTCGAATATTTGGTTCTAGGAGAAGTCCATGGTTTCCTAATAATGATCTTCTACTCCGTTTTGACAGCAATGGTAAAAAAAAAATTACACAAAGTTGTACGTCTGGCTGGATTCGATTCGAACCTATGACCTGAGGCCTTACCACGAGCTCTTAATGCGATCCTGTTTTGGCTGTGGGAAAGAGACCGAGCTATACAAGTCGTCTAGCTCTGTCTCTTTCCCACAGCCAAATCAGGATCGAATTAAGAGTTCGTGGTAAGGCCTCTGCAATCATGAGTCGGGTCTACTGGGAGTGGTGGCCCAGTACAGTGGACCCGACTTATGAAAGGCTCTCTCGATAAGCGTACCACAATGCAACAAAAAACTGCATATATATTTTTTCATACGTTACCACTGCAGCACTGCTTGACCACATTTTGTTGCTGTGTTGTGTGTGGTACGTGTGTAACCAGCCTAAACTCACACTCGGACACTCTTTACAAGATTGTATTGCACGTGATTTTAAAAAAGCGTGTGTAAAACGTGCCGATGCGAGTGCCATGTGTTATGTACATAATGGGCCACGTTGATCTTCAGCTGTTTTGTTTCATCATCATATCAGCTGCAGGACGTCCACTGCTGAACATAGGCCTCCCCCATAGATTTCCAATAGGACCGACTGAAATGGCAAGAGGTAGGTAATAATTATAAATTGATCGTAGAGTCCGCGCCACGACTAAAGTCCTGCTGAAAATTCGTGGTACTTACTTACTATATTTATTTTCAAGTAATGTAAGTACATAATGACATAAGACACTAGCGTAGTGTCAAAAAGTCTTCAGTTTTAATCGTGGCGCACATGGGCAATTGGGCATCTTTTTTTGATGGGTAGTTAGACGTTACGAACAATACATTTTCCTGCGCCGATGATTGTTTTTCCTGATCATTATCACCTTATCTTCGATTTGATTTTGGAATAATGTTCTTTTCCTAACGAGGTTTTTTTCCCGTTTTAAACGCAGTCGGTTTAATTACAAAACCACAATTTTGCTACATAACTACTGGGTTGGATAAAATATAGACATAATATGCAATAAATAGAATTTATCAGATCTGGCTCAAATAGACACAAATCATGCCATTAACACGTAACAATATTACGTAGTGCATAAAATATTATATACATGTAAATACATTATATTATAGATAGACATTACATAGACAGTATATTTGGCACTGAATTTACCACGTCACATGTATTGAACAAACGTTTGTTTATAGACAAGAAGCAATGACTTATACCTTATACTATGTATCTTATAAGTGAATTTAGGAAGTAGAATTGATATTATTTCTAAGTAGTTTTAATTGTCCCACTAGTCGGCATAGGCCTCCTTTCATTCATCATGACTGTACGCCTCCTCCTTCCAATTCTCAAGGAAAATATCAAGTACGTCACAATCTCCTTCGTGGTTTACCGTGACCCCGTATCGCTGTTTCAGGGTACTAAGCGGACTTAAAACTTGTAATAATTACTGGCCTCTAATTTAATCCCAGATAAATAGTAGTATATCTTTAAAAAACAAATTTCAGACCGAGACAGAAAGCATAATGCGATCGCATGCGGCGGAATCCTCGACGCAGCCGCGTGCTATCGCATTGTCTCGGTCTAGCAAATGGCAGTTCTAAGCGACAGAAAGAGAAAGGGCGACGGAAAAATCCGATTCCGCGTCGATAGATGTGTGAGCACCCTAACGCGACACCTTGTTCGCGGCCTCAGGCGATGCAATTTGCGTAAAAAGACATATTTTATTTTGTGAGACAGGTATGTTTGCGTCTCCTTTTCATAAAGTTGAGGCCTGTGTTTCAGTACTGGAGAACAATAGCTGATTAATAATTAATTATACATAATAATTATATGCTATGAGTAGGTACTGTCTTGTCGCAAATAATCGTAGCTTAGAAGTACTCCGGATTTTACTTACTTGTATTTGCAAATACAATAAGCAATTTCATTCATTTTTATTCCCTACAACAACAACACGAGAGGCAATTGAAGACACTGCGCAGGTTACGTTTTAGTCAGTATAAGTTTGAAAGTCCCTAAGGGTTGAACTACATCTGGCAGCACGGAATCGCCTTTTTCCGTCGCCCTTTCTCTTTCTGTCGCTTATAACTGCCATTTGCTAGACCTGCATAGCTATGCTAGATGTGGTTCAACCCTAACTCTTCACCTAGGGCGAAGCAGTCATTTTGATGATTTCCCACCACAAAAAAAAAGCGTATAAGGGATTGTCCGCAAAACTCTGCACATAAAAACGATACAAACTAACGGCTTGCGCAAGGCTAAGCTCGCAGATTTTTGCGTTGCGACGACGCCGACGCCGAAGTCGCGTGTCGCACCGCCGTTTTGTGTACAAGCCCTTACTCATGAGTCGTGGCCGTACATAAACTGCGATAGCCAATCATTGACTTCACCAATACGGAAATCTAGTGATCTATCGTTAAGACGTAATCTCAGACACCTAGGAGTCTTAGTGTAGGAGTCAAAAGTGTCTACTTCCCCCCATTAGTGCAAGTGCTCTAGGATGACAGGCCAATGACACTATTACTATTTATGCTCATTTTTCTAATGCACGCTGCTGCAGTGAGCTAAAAATAAATATTGTTGTAGTTTAGTTTGTAGAGTTCTTTTGGTAATTTGGCAAATACCTACTGAAGATAGGATGGGTGACCATCTATAGTACTGTAGTGTCAACCAGCAAAAGTTAGTTGTATAGACAGGCAGAAAACGTTTTGTAAAAACTAATCGGTGGTCCCATAAAAGGCGAAAGACGAAGAAAGTGGCGCACTTATTCAGCCATTCAGTCATATATCATCCTATAACAGATTGATGTAACAGTAACGCAATCTCTATTCGTTGACATATAAGCCTCCACAACACTACTACAGTGTTTTACGGTACCGGTAATGGTGTCAGGTATGAAAACGCGCCTTAACGTAGCGAACTCCAGGTAAGCTGAATCACCAATCAGAATCAGCGACGCAAAGCAACGAACGTTGAATAAAATCCATTAAATTATGAAGGCCAGACGTATAATAGTGCCGAAAACGCCATTATGCTGAAGAATTCAGGCAACATGTGATCAACGCGCTATTGAACTTGCAATGATCGGGTTTGCGCTGAAAGTTGAAAATCAAACAGCAAAATGCTTCTTAGGACATTTCGTATTCGTCGTGTAATGGTGGAATATGTGGGCTCTGATGATGACATTACGTTTAAATTACAATTGCGTAAGCCATTTGTTTTGTTTGTAAATACCTATAACATTAAAAAATTGCACTGTTTGCTGTTTTTCTAGTTTACAAACATAAATAATCAGTTAATAATCTTAGGATAACTACGAAACTATACACGGGCCACGCCGCAGGTTTCAGCTAGTAAGGTAAAGGGAGATTATTTGGTGAGATAGGCAACTCAGTGATAGTAGAGTCTTAAAAAATCTCTCAAAACATTACCTATGCAAAATGATGTGTCACTACATCTTGTCCACTTTACTGGTGAACAAGTTGCATCATTTCGCATTACTGTATGCATAGGTAACGTTTTGAGAGACTTTTAAGACTATCACTGAGTTTCTTGTCTCATCAAATAATCTCCCTTTACCCTACTGTACTTTATAGTTAGCCATCAGGCTATATATGAAAAAATGAAATGTCAAAAGGTTCTCTATTGTGTTACCTAACTTTTAACCAAAATCTATACCTATTGCCCTAAGTAATTTCTTTTGACCTAATTATCTTGCCGAATGATATGGCTAGTGGGTAGTGACGAATTGGCAATGTTATAAGTGTCGTATTTCCGTCAATTAATGTGACAACAGAAAAAAATATCTGTCAAGTATTTTTGATAATTTAACTGACGAAGTTATTTTTTTTTCTTTGAAATACCCTATTTGGAAGTTCAGAGGATTTGACGTTTGTTTGGAATCTTAATTGAAATGATAATGAACTAGAAATCGATTAACATCATAATCATAAGCGAAGCCGATAAAAATGTTAATAGCTTATGGCATTACGTGATAGCTTGTTGAAAAACATTGTCTATTAAGTGCGTTGCGTAGTGAGGTAGAAACTGCATGAAATGTGATATATGGAGACTTGAGGATGTTTTGAAATTCCATGAGAACTAAGGATGGTGCGTGGTTTCTAACAATAATCTTTTGATCGCTTCTAAAGAACTACGTACACTCAAGTATGGAATCACTCACTCCGATAACTACCTAGTTAGAATAGTAGAACCACTTTTAAGGTTTAACTGTTAACTTTCAAGAGATTCCAGATTCAATCAAATCATGCCATTATCCCGAATCTTCTATTTTTTTTTAGCGTGGTAAATTCATCAAATGAGTCTTCCCACCCCGGGCAGGCAGTAAAAGTATAGCCCCTGTAGACTAGAGATGGCAACCCTAGTCTAAAGGGGCTATATTTTTACTGCTATGTAATTGTACGGCTGCAAAAATGAAAGAGTAAATGTTTTGGGGTTTCCTACTGTATGATCGTAATTTGATGTTTACGGTGTCCTTCAATAGCCCTTAACGACACTATGAGACAATCACACGACCCCGACAGGTTTTGGCGCTCAAAGGGTGGCTTCAGATTGCTGACAGGTCTTTGAGGCGCACGTGAAATAAGATGCGCCGTACACCCGGGTATGGTCCATTTTCCGTCGGCAAGTCACCATCCGCGCCTAGCTACGGTAGCGCGTATAAATAATTACCGATCACAAGGGGACAACGCGACGGGCAAGTAATATTTATCTACCTTTGTTGATTTCCTAATTATTAACTTATTTTTATTTCAAGATCATTACACTTATGGCCGTTAGCCAACATTTGATACTATCATTACTATAAGTAATTAAGGTGAAAGCGACCGTAGTCCGTAGGTCAGTAAAGTGTTTAATTTATGGTTTCACATTAAAGATGTTCGAAGCAAGATTCGGTTTATAACTTTCGTTGAAGTTCGCGATTCTGTAAAAGAAAAAAAAATACGGGCGACGCATGGAGACACCCTTCATGCAAAAATCTTCAATCCCCTTTAACCAATGTCACACATGTACAACGTGTAACGTTAAATACGCAAAACCTCTCGTAGCGTAACTCAGCCCATGTTACTGAACAATGTTTGTTCTAAAATTTTAAGAAATTCGCAAAAATAAAAATTGGTTTTTCATACAAAATGAGAAATTGATCGGGCCCATCAGTATGTTTTTTTTTTTTGTGAATTTCAAAAAGTCTTAGAACTAACATTGTTCAGTAATATGATCTGAGTTACCCAATGAGAGGTTTTGCGCATTTAACGTTACACGTTATTATATTAAAAGGAATCTAACTGAAACAACTTTTCTGAACTATTTTTAGTGTAAATGATTTCCCATAAAGCTGAAAAACTAACGTTGCCACTCGCTAGGAAACTTCTGAGGATCTGAAATCGCTGCTGTTCCACGCGTTTTCTCCGCTGCTCGCCTCCTTTTGGTCTTAGCGTGATGTTATTATATCCTTCAGCCTTCCTCGATAAATAGACTATCGCACACAATTTTTTTTTTTAAATTCGAACCAGTAGTTCCTGAGATTAGCGTAAACTTTAGCTTTAAAATGATGATTTATGTATGGATGATTTATCCTTCAATGTCAAGTCAAGGTCAGCCAATGGCAATCATTGGCTACTAGCTGTTGCCAGCGGCTTCACCTGCTACAACTCGAACATTATCCCACGAACATAAAATCTGGATAAAAACTATCCTATGTGTTAATCCAGGTTATAAACTATCTGTGTACTAAATTTTAGCCAAATTCGTTCAGTGGTTTTTGCGTGAAAGAGTAACAAACATACCTACATACACATACATACATCATCCTCACAAACTGTCGCATTTATATTATTAGTAAGATTCTTTTATCAATCTTCTCCGATATCATACACATAACAAACTGACAAGTATCACGATTAAATCGCAACTCCTAACCAGATCAACTTACATCAGCCAGTCACAAAATTACGCTCATCTACCACTATAACCTGGGCTCTATAAGGCTTGGTTCTTATCGAAGCTTTGCGAGTCCTAAGTAAATCAGAGGGTTATAGAATGATCTCGATAAGTCAGCGTAACGGGACGAGTGACGGGTTATACAGGTTGGTCAGCGTTCCTGTAGGCGGTTAGCGTGGCGGAGGGTTAGGTTGGTATAGCAGCGGGGAGCGGATTGAACGTTTAACGAAGAAAAAGAAGTATTGAAATCAATAAGTGTATTGTTTTTGTATTTTTAACTGATAATTCTAAAAGATGTTCGTCAGATTTTTCAGGACTTTTATGATCTGTCCTTTCTCGCAACAAAAAAAAAGAATATTTGAAAGCGATAAGTGTATTGTACTTGTATTTTAACTGATAATTCCAAAATTGGTTGTCAGATTATTTAGGACTTTAATATTCTGTCAATTCTCGGCAACTTTTTAATTAACATTTTCAGCTTGTTTTTTTTTTTCATTACAAATTAAGTAAAACCTAAGAATCGCGTGCTTAAAAAGATTGCTTGACACACGTAGCTCCAAAGAGTCCCGAGTTATTTCACATCTATGCCGCATCGGGCGCTGCCATCATTTTGACAGTCTCCACCATTGAGTTCGCACATAGCGAATTAATGGTTTGGTTTACTGGGAATATCCTTTGACAATGAAAATGAGACAAAATGTTTTGAGATACAGCATTCATCGAGTTATTCCAACAATATTACAACAAGAAAACATGTTACTAAATGCCAATAACGTCAAAATACTCGGAAGTTGATGCATTGACGACTGTTTGTTTTCAAATAATCGTCTAGAAATGACAAGCGAAGGAATGGCTGCTTCAATAATATACTTCAGTTTTTAAACAAACGCTATACTTTCACGGGTATTAACTTAGACAGAATAATAGACGGAAAATATCTACTTAATTGTATAGATTTATTATTATTTGTAATCAGTTTACGGTAACATGATTTTGCGAAATCTACGAAGACACGTTAACCAAGGTTTTTTTTTCAATTATGCTTATCACCTTTTATTCCCAATTGTCGCAACTGGCTTTGTCACAACTGATAACAAAAGGGAAAAAAAATCCGTTCGTCTGAATGATGTCAAACGAGAGAACGTAACGAAAACGCGTCTTCGCTCTTTGCTAAGTGCTTATTTACTTTTCGGTAACCGTCTATAAAGTCAAATTTAATTATATCTCAGAACGAAAACTTATTATAAAATCAGTTCAGCCGTTTCGACGTGAAAATACAACATAAAAATACTTAGGGCTGATTTTTCAATAGTCAGATAAATTTTATCTGAGGAATTAAAATAATGGTTTGACATATTTTCCATAGGTAAGCTGTCAAACCGCCATTTTTATTCCTTAAGGGGGATGCTCCAACCAGCCCGCGAAATTCAAATTTTTTTACGTTTTTTGCAATTTGCAGGCCAGTGACATGTTGTAACTTTATAAATATTTGTGTTGCGCAAATAACAAGTATAATTTTAAATATAAAAAATATCAAAAAACTCGCTCCATCAGCTCTCACATAGAAAAGGTGCATCATGTTAAAATCTCCGAAATCTAACTACGATGCACCTTTTCTATGTGAGAGCTGACGGAGCGAATTTTTTGACAATTTTTATATTTAAAATTATACTTGTTATTTGCGCAACACAAATATTTATAAAGTTACAACATATCACTGGCCTGCAAATTGCAAAAAACGTAAAAAAATTTGAATTTCGCGGGCTACATCGAAGCAATCACCTTAAGTAAAAGTTATCTGACTATTGAAAAATCAGCCCAAAGACATTCATACAAAACTTTTTCATTTATAAGTGTAAGTAGGTTAGATTATTCTGAGTGGATGACATAGAAAAATATGTTAAAAGAAAAACATCTCAATGAAAACACAGAATTTAAAATTGGCACGAAATTTTGGTAAGTAGCTTTCCCAATTAAATTAGGATGGCTGAATTTTATTTGTCACTAGCTGACCCGGCGATGGATTAGGAGGCCACGTCACTCAATTTTTTAACTTTCCCGGAAAATTATCAATTTTAATGCTTATCATGATAAGAAATAGAACAGATTTACGTGTAAATTAAAAAATCGCAAGTAATATTGTGCTATAGTTTTACTTATCGGCTTACTATAAATAGATTAAATATTCTGTTGAACACTTTGTCTTAAAAAGGTGTCAAGTGCAAAACGGCATTCGACGTTGATTTAAGGATCATTTCGCAGTTACACTTACAAAAGTGTAACTTTACAAAAGTGTAACTGCGAAGGTTAAGGTTTCTGCTAAAGTGTCCTTTTCGAACCCACTCACTTGAATCTCATGAATATCGCTTGCAATCGCACTTAACCTTTATGAGTTTGACAGATGTAGCAAAAGTAGAAACAAATCGAATGTATCCTCGTTCTAAATAATGATTGCTTTCTTATTCATAAGTCTTGAAATGTATTTAAATCTGACAAAATAGCGGGAGAAGCTGGACGCGGATTGATCGCTTAGAGATATGAGAAAACTGGAACTTCCCCTTGCAAACGATAAACGCATACGCTCAGGCTTGAATACATATTCAATTCATGCTAACATTGCTGACCATGCTGTAGGACAGCACATTTTATTCTGATGACCCTGCAAGTGTTTTTAATATTAATAAATGACTATTATTTTAGCCCTAGGGTTAAATCAGCTTTTAAGCCCAGCTTGGGTTTAAGGTTTATGTGGGACACGAAGAGGCAGTGTGAAAATTACCGGGCCAAGTCAAACGAAAGTTTGGGAAACACTGCTCTAGGAGTGTTGGGCACGCCACAATCGCGGCGATTAAACCCCTTTTCGAAGAGTGGCTAGAAAGACGTGATCGGGAAGGAAGAAACTCCTGGGTATCACAACTGTGCGGAGGCTATCGTGGAGCATACGGTGCAGGTCTGCCCCGCTTTGGCAGAGCCCCGCTGTGTTCTCGAGGAGTCGATAGGCGGCGACCTGTCGCGTCCCGCAATGGTCAAGGCCATGCTGCGGGGTAACATGGAATGGGAGGATGGGAAGCGCTCGCCTCCTTCTACAGTCATGCTATCGAAGGAGGAGACTGTTGCCGTGTGGGAGAGTAGTGTCTGTCCACCTCAGAACCCAGCCACCGCGGGAGACGCCCACGGCATTGGACGTGGTGAGGCGATTCCTAGCCACTAAATCTAGAAGCGCGTGGAACAAGATACGCCATCGACCTAGGCATGGTCTATGAACGGACGGTGAGTCACCCATTACTCGAAAATAAGTAAAGAGAGAAGTAGAAGAATACTTACCTATTAACTATTTTCATCATCAGCCTATTAATGTTCCCACTGCTGGGACACAGGCCTCCTCTCTGTGAGAGGGGGTGGGCCATAATCCACCACGCGGGCCCAGTGCGGATTGGTGGATGTCACATGTCTTCGAATTTTTGGTTCTAGGACATGCCGGTTTCCTCACGATGTTTTCCTTCACCGTTTTGAGAGCAGTGGTGATGAAATAAATTACACAAAGTAATGCGCCTGCCGGGATTCGAACCCACGACCTACAACTCGTAAGTCGGGGCCGATACCACTGGGCCACCACTGCTCTCTAAAAAAAAAAAAAAAATCTAACTTAGATAACTATTTTACCTTCATAATTTATTTTATCTAATATCATGGAGAAATTCTATTTAAACTCTCCTACACCAGTAAATACAATACGATACAATAATGTATTAATTAGAATAATAACTTATTCATAGATTCTTATAATATTATTATCATTTCAAAGAGATGATATTACAGGTAGGTATTTTACAGTAAGACAATGACCTTTTCAATCGTATTGTAAGAGAATGCGTGTTCTTCCGTATCTTTCCTAACATTTATAAATAGCAGTTGATGGAAAAGTAGGATTATTTAACTTTTCCATTCATATTTATGACTTGAGTTATTTCTTTGTGTTCTAATGCATGATTCTATTATGAATGACTTCAAAAGAGTGATAATACAGTAGATACCGATGTAATTATATTCAAACACCATGGACCATGCCGGGTCGACGCCGCGTTGTGTTCCAAGCGCGCCTCAAAGAGCGACATTACCACTTACCAGGCTAAAAAAAAACCGGCCAAGTGCGTGTCGGGCCACGCACAGTGTAGGGTTCCGTAGTTGCCCATCAAAATACTTATGCGAACTAACTAAATTGATTCGCTCAATTTAATTTTAAAAAAAGAAGGATTTTCAAAATCGTACCAGGAGTCTTTGAGAAATCGGGGATAACACATAAAAAAAGATTACGACGAATTTAGAACCTTCTCCTTTTTTAGAAGTTAAAAGTTGAAAAAAAGTTGACGATAAAAACCTATCCCCAAAAAACATACCGTAAAAACATACCTATAAAAACTGTAAAAATAAAGTTGACAAAGTTACATTTGCAGTTGAAGAGCATGTTCTCCGATACATTTTGTTTAAGAAAATATGATATCCAAGTACATTTTATAAGTTGGGCGACTATTACTCGTAAAGTTGTAAAGCCTACTTAGTCATGATAATTTTCTTTTAAATTTCGTTATATGTACCTACTACTATTGTGAATTTTTTCACACCCCCAAACATAACCGTTTAGCTGGTAGAGGGGGGGGGACACTCGAGTCGAGGAAAATTTAGCACTTTAAAGCTTAATATTTCACAAACGAATTTTTTTTATCAAAAAATTGTAAATGGAAACTCACATTATTTTTTAAAGACCTATTTAATGATACCCCACACTTAGGGATACGCGAGAAAGAAAAAAAACATTCCCACTTTACGTGTACAGAAAGAAAAAATATTTTTCGAGATTTTATTTTACCACTTTTTCGGCACAACAAATCCGTATATTTACACCAAATTACAGCTCTCTAGTACTGTGCGTCTCTGAGCTAAACTGCGGACAGACGGACGGACGGGCGGACGGACGGACGGACGGACGGACGGACATGGCGAAACTATAAGGGTTCCTTGTTGACTACGGAACCCTAAAAATGGGCACGGTCCATGGTCATACAGCGAGTTGTTCTTTACTCGCTACTCGCGCCTGGAGATCGTCTGCCGACGTCGGACGTCGCGGGCGTCTACCACTGCGGTTGGGGCGGAGGGAGGACGTTGTCCTCTCCCTCTCGCGGCCCGCCTCCTAGGAATTTCTCCTGTGTCGTTGGTGCGTTTATGAACATAGAAAACAAATACAAACACCCAGACCTGGAAAAAATACTTGATGTATTTTGTTCTGTATGGGTATCGAACCCACGCTGCTCAGCAGTCGATCGTTCAGCCATTGCGCCATCTGACACATAATTTCTAAAATATCATTCACATTATTTGATTGAACACTGTTAGTGTTTTAAGCATAAATGTCCTTTGCTTGACATTACTTATACGGTCTTAAGAGTACAGGATTTATGAATCATACATAATATATTCATTTAATTAATTAATTTCCATATTACTTGCTGTCATTAATAATTGTTGCATTTCTATATAATATAATGAATAGAATTAGTACCTATTTATCACGACTGGTTTTTAAAAGGGTTAGTAATAAGTAAGTATGTAGTTGCATATCATAAAATCAGTAATAACTTTAAGGCACAGACCATGAAATGAGTCCTCCAGACCCAGGGCAGGACAGGAGGGACTGTCAGACTCGTACTGACTAAAACCCACGGTGTCCTTCAATAGCCCTTTAGGTTCCGGGGTCACGGTATTCGTTAGTCCCAGGGCCCCAGCATTTGGCTTTGACACTTTGGTTAGTGCTGACACTCTTTGAGGCGCGCGTGGAATACAACGTACCGTCGTCGTCGCGTCGACCCGGGTATAGTTCATGGCCGGACAGCGATTCATCCATTACTCGCCGCCCGCATACCCTCTCCTACGGTGGCCGGAGATCGTCTTTCCACGTTCGTCGCTGTGGGCGTCTACCACTGCGGGACCACACCATGCTTACTATCAGGGGAGATGATGGTCAAACGCGTGCCAGTGACATAGTATGCTTGTTACCAGTGGCGTAGCTAGGCAGGGGCGTAGCGGGCCCTAGCCCCCCGCGCCGTTTTGCCCCCTCCTAAATTACGCATTACACTACACCTTTAACATCATGCCTGTTATTACCAATGATGAAGCAGTGATGTACTTTACATTACACTCACGTTCCGCCAGTTATGTTTTTTTAAACGTTGCTCTGTTCACAGCGCGGGAACCAAATAAAAAAAAAAGATTTGCTACATATTTTATTGCCGGCGACTTGATTCTACTTACCGTACCTACCTTTTTTTGTTATTTATTACTAAGCTACAGGTACCTGTTTAAGATATCTCTAAGTAATGCAAATTCGAAGAACTTCGTGGAGGAACTCGTGACTAAAATAATAACAGACCTACAGGTCGATCTTCAAGGTTAATCCGCGCTTGCTTAGGTAAGTCTGTTGATGGGTGACCGGCTATTAAAGCGAGGTTTCTTCGTGTCTCGGAAAACACGCAAAGTCGTTGGTCCTGACTGTCATTTAACGACCTTTTACAGTCGTTACTGTTAGTAAGAAGCTCTTCTATCTGACAACCAGACTTTCTTACCATAGGCACAGATTAGTAGCCATAGGTATCTATTGGCCATAGTCTCTTAGTTGTCGAGGTCCAATAGGCAGTTGCTCCATGTAAAATACTAATATTCAGCTGCATCTTTCGTTCTTTTGGAAGATGACCCCAACATACTTATTTGGAAAACGGCTAGGCAGACAGCATAGGTAATGTTAATGCATAATCAAACTTAACATTAATTATACTGGTAAGCTTCCCTCTTCTTTAACATCAGCATCATCAACAGTGCGTTAAATGCCACACATATTAGAATGTTTGGTTGTTAGATATACCATATTCCTCACGACGTTTCCTAACCTAACATAGTTTTGAAAGCTGTGAAGTCAATGTCATCACCATCCTCTCTTAGAGGGCAAAAGCCTGCCGGGGTCGCGGGACTGCCTCATTAGGTAACCGTAACCCTGGAACGTAAAGGACTATTGAAGGATCATCGTGGATTTTAGTCAGTACGAGTTTAACAGTCCCTCCCGTCCCGCCCTGGGCGGGAGGACTAATTTGATGATTTTAGGACGATAAAAAAACATCCCCTCTAATGCTCCCTCTGTAGGGACACAGGCCTCCTCTCTGTGATGGAGGCGGGACCAGTGCTAGATTTCCTCACGAAGTTTTCCTCAATTGTTTTGATAACAGAAATGTTGAAATAAATCACACAAAATAACGTACTTCCTCAAGCGTTTTTCTTCTATTTCATTTCAAATAAATAAACACATCAGCCGTGTGCCATATGTAATTTTGAGATAATCCGAACATAAGTTTATTCACAACATATAATTATGACAATAATCTTTGTACATGGTCATTATAGAGGGCGCTATAATTACTATTGTTTTGAACAATGACACGTGACATGTAGAGAAACGCCGCCATCATTGATATTTGATCTGGAACATGTGCAAGCGCAGCTGATTCTGATTTAGCTGAAGAGTGTTAAAGTTCGAGAATGAATGCATTCTATATCATAAACTAATAAACAAGCAATATTTTAATACATATATACCGGTTCTCGAATATCGCACGATTTCGATATCGAATGTGTGGGTTTCTAGGGCAAAAAATCGATCTACCTTGGTCCCATGTCTGGGAAAACTAGTTTTCTCTATATTTCCATGCATAAAGGTCCCTTGAATGACGTTGCGGTGTGCCTCAAGTAAGATAAACACATAAATCAGCGCACTATTTACAAATGCAGCTATTAGCGTGACCATTAAATCGGTTTAATATACAGACTGAATTTTTCAACTGGGCGTGGATGGCTATGTCCGAAACTATGTAGAATATCGAAAAAAGTTAAAAGGAGTAAAAGTCAAACTTTTAAGAAAACTAAAACAGCATCATTGGATTTTATAAAAATCAATTATCCTGGCCAGGAATCGAACCCGCTGATTTTTAGACAAAAATCACAACCTGTATTATTATACCTACACCATTCGATAGTGTTGCTAATAAGGATCAAATTCTGGGAAGTAATCAAATACGCCCAGATAAATAATGGAATCAGGCGTTACTCTGCGGAAATCATCAGACATCAAATTTTATGAAAAATATCTAGTTTTAATTCCGCGACAAAAATCCAGGCTTGTTTGGCTTGTTTGGCAATCATGCATACGCACATGCAGCAAAACCTTAGGCATAGGGTGGGATTGCATCCTGAAATTGCATCCTGAAAATTGAAAAATTCACCCAGTATAATGTGAACTCATTGAAATACAATACTTTTCATCAAAACCTAATCTTTATCTATCTATCTCTTTCCTTTCAGAATCATGAACGGCGGGTGGCTTGCGTGGGAGTGCATAGTGTTCGGTATCTTCGTATGCGCGTCTTCTTGTGCCCCACTGTGGAGGCGGCGCAAAGACGTAAATAATGCGGGAGGGAGCGCAAAACAAGCGTATATCTTCGCGGGAGGTGGCGTGTCTACCTTGGCTATGATCCTATCAGTTGCGAGAGGAACTTTGGGAGTGAGGTCGTTTTTGGGTAAGTGGAGGACCTTTTGTTTCGTAGATATAATAAATACATCAATCAGAGGCGTAGCTATCGTCAGCAGTATCGTATCCGTCTAGCCTGGGTATGACAACGTCTTAAAACAAGGCTTGTTCCAGTGAGTGAACGAGATGGCGCTAGACCACTTGTATAGCTCTCTTACTTTCACTCGCCGGAATAAGCCTGGTTTTAAAACGTTGTAATACCTCTCTTTCTCTTAATGACTTCATAGTTAGCATTAGTTACACGAGTGAGGATGCTATTGTCTTTATTCTTCAAAATAAGTTTTGATACGAGGCCCCTTCTGGCCTAGCTACGCCACTGACATCAATCTTTACTTGTTTACTTGAAAATAGGGCTTTACAATATTCGTATCGGCCAATTGATACGTCACAAGCAAGTACAGTTTTCACTTGCTTCTGATATCACGAGCGTCTTGAATTTTGATGAGATACAAAATGACTAAATACGATTTCATTATTTATCAAAACTAGATGATGGGCTAATGGGAATGGCAACTGGGAAACGAATGGCGCTAGTAAAGCTAGTTCTAAGCATCGTTATTGGTTCAAATCCTATAGGTACTTCAAAATAGTAAATTACCTCATTGTTCGGATAAGGGCTTAGCTATGGTCGCGCCATCTACAATTAGCTTTGACCGGCAATTTATTGATTGCCTATTGCTCTGACCAGACAGACCATGCGCCACTATCGACCTTATAATTGACGAAATAGTTAAAATTTAATTAAATTAGAAAAGTGAATTGACGATAATGATAAAAAAATAATTAGTAGTTGTAATTAAGTCATGTGAGCAGTTTGTTATCAATGAATAACGTTTCTGTGGCCTGGAGGTATTTTTGTTTGATAACGTAGGTACTTAGATAACCACAGAAGACATTATTTTTAAGACAGAAAATTTCAACAATGCTTAGCGTTTGGCATCTTTTGGTCACATTTTTTTTTTTTTTTTTTTTTTTTTTTAGCGTGGTAAAATCATCAAATGAGTCCTCCAACCCCGGGCAGGGCGGGAGGGACTGTCAGACTTCTACTGACTAAAATCCACGGTGTCCTTCATAGCCTGTTACGTTCCGGGGTTACGGTTAGGAAATAATCCCGCGACCCCGGCAGGCTTTGGCCCTCTCTGAGAGGGGGGCCCCGTCATTATGCTGACGCTCTTTGAGGCGCGCGTGGGACACAACGCGCCGTCGACCCGGGCATGGTCCTTGGTCGGGCAGCGAGTTGCCCTTTACTCGCTGCCCGCATGCCCGCGCCTACGGTGGCCGGAGATCGTCGCGCGACGTCCGTCGCCGTGGGCGTCCTACACCGCGGTTGGGGCGGAGGGAGAACTCTGTCCTCTCTCGCTCGCGGCGCGCCTCCTCCTTCGCGAGCATTACTGCTTCGCAGAAGGAGGCGACCGCTTCCCACTCCGTCTCGCCCCGCAGCATGGCCGAAACCAATGCCGGGCGCGAGAGGTCTCCGCCTATCGCAGCCGTGAGGACACGTCGGTGCGCCGCCCAAGCTGGGCAGTCCTGCACCGTATGCTCCACCGTGTCCTCCGGGCGATCTTCGCAGTGATGACACCCAGACGTATCCTCCTTCCGCATTAGACACAGGTACCTCCCGAAGCACCCGTGCCCGGTGAGGACCTGCGTCAGGCGGAAGGTAAGGACGCCATGACTTCTCTCCAACCACTCCTCAAAGAGGGGTCTTACCGCCGCATCTTTTGGTCACATAAGGAAACTTTAGCATAATCTTAATCATCAGCAGAATTTCATAACTTTTTTTTTTTTGGGTGTTCATAGTATTATTCTGTGATAGTAATAGGTATGCAAAACACACAAGCAATTTAAAAATAATAATAACACAGAATTAATGAACGGATCTTGCATGCTTTTGCATCTCGCATACAAAAGCATGCATTATTAATTTTAATGTGATTAACGTCTATCCATTCAAAGTGTCGCATCATAAAATTAGAGTTACATTCAACTTAAACAGATGAATAATAGAAAATGGACGACAAACATAATCAACTTATCAACGTTTTATTAAAAAAAAAAAACAGTACAATAAATTCTACTTTTCTTTCACATTTACGACGAACGTAATAACTCTTTTAGAATAAAAAAAACGTTACAAACTCGAACGTCACCCAACGAACAATTGCATCAAATAAATAAATGATCGTCATTATTAAAATAATGCCATCGTATTAAAAGCATATAGGTACTATTACAGTGGACACTGGACTGTGAAACACACACATTTATATTTCCTATGTATATTATGTTAACATTAAAAAAAACGGGACACGTGTACTGGGTTCTGTAGGTCAATTTCCCGAACATTTTTGAGAAATTCTTCCGGCCAAAAGTCTGAAGCCATTTTATCCCCTTCAAACATGATAATACAAGGTGTTATTATATTAATCTTAGTCCGAATTGCTATTTTGCTTAAAACTAAAGCATGCAAACTGACTATTTTTTTTATAGGTATGTTACAGCTTATACCCGAAGTGCGGTTACACCTAGGTTTAACCGGCTAAACCTAGTTCTAAATGAAGATAAGTATGATACATCTAGGTTTAACCGCATGTGGTCGGTTACACCTAAGTTTAGCCGGTTAAACCTAGGTGTACCGCACTTCGGGTTAAAGCCGTAACATATATACACGTACACACATAACCGAGGCCAGTCAGAGGTTTTAAGAGTTCCCTGGAACGGCTGTGGAACGGTTTAATTAAGTTTTTACACCAGATTAGAGTTTGGCCATACTAGAAGAAAAAAGAATAATGATGACTTTAAATACACCTGATTCATTCATGAAAACTAACTGTTCCTGGCCCCCACTACTCAGCATCTTTTGGTCATAACATGATGTTATAACAACCTATAGGCCCATCCTCAATAAATTGACTATCCAACAGAAAAGGAATTTTCGAATTCGAACCAGCAGTTTTTGAGATTAGCGCTCAGCTTACAAATATTTGCATGGATTCTAAAAAGTAGTTTTCTGCGTAGTCTAACTAAAAATACCAAACATTTCGTTTTATTAAGATTGATTTGGTTTCAATAGAGTTTCAGAATAGACAATCATAATTCATGAGATCACGAGTGTCTCATATTTGTTTTTACAGAACTCTAAAATTGTAATGACAAATATACTATAATGTTACTGTAATTGTAGAACTACAATAATCACATATAAATATAGTGATGTTTTCAGTAAATATATGTTATAGGTTATAGGTATATGTCTGCTCAAGTCTGCTGTCAGTAAATCTTGTGGACTGATTCTCTAGTCTGGTAAATGAGTGCTCAAAAGGGGTATGTGGTTGGAAAAGTCGAAAGCAGAAAATCTGACTTTTGAAGTTTGTTTGGACTAGTTAGAAGATAAACATACTAAAAGTCCTGACCCCTCCGAGGTGAGCCCGGGGAAGGGGGGGGCAAAGAAGGTCCCGTTTTTTGGTTTTTTGCTTTTATATCTCGAAAACGATGCGTTGTATAAAATTTTGTTGTACTACATAATAAAACCTCATAAAATTCTCTACAACTTTGTTTGTGACACTTTTTATCTATCTCCAATATTTGCGTTAGCTGTGAGCTACGAAAAATGTCCGATTTTCAAAAATGTGTTAAATTTTCTGTCTCGTTCTTTGTTTTCTTGTTTATATCTTGAAAACGGTGCGTCGCATGAAATTTAGTTGTAGTAAAGAATAAACCTCATAAAATTCTCTACATTTTTGCCTTTTACATTTTTTACCTATCTTCAATCACCTAGCTATGAGCTTCGAAAAGAGTGGATTTCTTAAAATATGTTCTTCACTCTAACGTTTCTTATCACACATCGCTCTTTTATATTTTTTTTTTCTTAAAAACTAGACAACCGGACTATTTAACACTCCCGCCTCATTGGACATGACGGTCCTGGTTGTGGTTCGTCAGGGTTCGCCTCTTCATCTGTTGAATTATTTCAGAAGATGGAACGCAGGCTGCTACTTCTGCTTCATATACCTCGCCGTCGTCGTCATCGTCGTGTTGCAACGAATGAATGCCATTTGTGCAACTTCCATTGCAATTGTGACAAATAGTAGAGCATAGTATGGAGGCTTTCTTACACCCACATCTAGCCCTACTACAATCAGTGGTGCTTCGGCCAAATATTAACTTTAGTATTTCTTCCGGTGCAGCTGGTTCTTTGGTTTGAACAGGAAACAAAAGGTTGCTTTCAGACCGTTCCCATCCCCATAGTTCAGGGGAAAGGTCTTGTCCAAGCCAAGCCAGGACCTGATGATAAGTACGGACAGAATGCTCCTTCGCTGCTCCCTCAGTTGGTGGTAGGGAGGAAATGTCTGGTTTAACATTTGATACTGACTGGAGGAAACGCTGGTACCGATAGTTATTATGAGAAGTCTCCTTCTTGCTCCATACCACCTTAAAAAGCATAACTTTCTATTTTTTCTTATGTCATCATGCGATGAAGAGGGGTTTAAAAATACTTTTGCGGCTTGACGGATCTCGGGACTTTTTAAGTAAAGTTTACAATTGTATAAGGCCTCCGCTGCAACAAGATCAATTAAATTGACGCTAGACGACCCACTACTTCTTCACCCCAATCATCTCCTCTTGCATGCCCAGTAGGGTGTCCCAAAAAAATCAAAGTGATATTTTTATAACGCATACCCTCTTATTTTGTGTGAATGGTTTAAAAACACTAGGAAATAAAGTTTCATGTACCTAGGACCACGCTAACTCGTGCCGACTTGCATCGAAACATTTTGTACTTGCACAGTATGGCGCGAGAGAACTTGCGCACATATTAAGTGTTAATAGCTTGTTTGTTTTATTAAAAACGTATTGTATTCGTGTTATCCATACGTTAGTGGAGTTGCAAAGTTCCAAAAAAGAGTATTTTTTTAATAGGAGACGTAAAACATCAAATCACCTTCCCTCCTAATTTCGCTCCCATGTGGTGCATTGTTTTCGAGATATTATAAAAAATCTCAAAAACCGGTACAGACAATTGTACACATTTTTGAAAAATCTATTTTTTTTCACAGGTCATAGTTTTGCAATGATAAGATATAAATAAAAAAAACATGTAGCAAAATTATAGAGAATTTCATCAGGTTTCAATCTCTAGATCAACTAAATTTCATGCGACGCACCGTTTTCAAGATATAAACAAGAAAACAAAGAACGAGACAGAAAATTTAACACATTTTTGTAAATCGGTCATTTTTCGGAGCTCACAGCTATGCAAATATTGGAGATAGATAAAAAGTGTCACAAACAAAGTTGTAGAGAATTTTATGAGGTTTTATTATGTAGTACAACCAAATTTTATACGACGCATCGTTTTCGAGATATAAGCAAAAAACCAAAAAACGGGACCTTCTTTGCCCCCCCCCCTCCCCCGGGCTCACCTCGGAGGGGTCAGGACTTTTAGTATGTTTATCTTCTAACTAGTCCAAACAAACTTGAAAAGTCAGATTTTCTGCTTTCGACTTTTCCAACCAAAATCATTCATTGCCCAGACTACTCGTGGAAAGATGTGAATGTGTTGAATGAAATGAAAATGATGAAAGATGAATTTTCAGTATTTTTCAGTATCATAGCGTGTGTCGCGTCTCGAGTTGGTGTGAAATGAAGGGCCAAGAATTTATGTCAAGATGCGTGAGTTTTTTGCGTATTTTTCTCAATATAGAAAAAAAGCAATGCAATTAAAAGTTATAACGATTTTGTACCCTTCGCTAACGGGGTCGATGCGTCGATTTTTTTCGTTTCACTGACTGTCACTCATTTTATTAAAGAAAAACGAACCTAAAAAAAAATTAGGTAGTTTGATTATGACAAAAGTAAGATGTCATGTAATTTAATAATATTTTTTACATGAGATAATAACATCATTCAACTTGGTGTAAAAAAAGGTCACTACATTATTTTGTTAGCAACTAAACAAATGATGTGAAAATGGTCGTTCCATTAAATGCGACCACAATCAGAAGGAATCTGCGATGGCCCCATTAAAGCCTATCCGCACACAACAGTGCCGACACGTTTCGTACCGTACCGTTCCGTGACGTGCTATTCATAGGTATATTATGTACGAGAGAACGAACATCACTGAACAGCACTGACACTGATGATTACGGATAGCGTCGTACAAAATGTATGGTACAATATCATATTTCACTGACACTGGTCGATACGGCACTGATCACGTCACGGAACGGTACGGTACGGAACGTGTCGGCACTGTTGTGTGCGGATAAGCCTTTATTGTGACATCTTCCATGCTTCTCTGACAAACATTGACATCAACAACAACATCATCCTATAACTATTCCCACTGCTGGGACACAGGCCTCCTCTGTGAGAAGGAGTGGGCCATAATCTACCATGTGGGTTCAGTGCGGGTTGGTAGTTGTCACATGTCTTCGAATGTTTGGTTGTGGGACATGCCGGTTTCTTCACGCGATGTTTTCCTTCACCGTTTTGAGAGCAATGGTGATGAAATAATTTACACAACAAAGGTTTAGTTTTAAATACTAGCGCAGAGTCGAAGCCCATCGAAGCGTCAAATTCTTTACAACTAAAGCGAAGCCGCACGATTCACGATCAGCGATGTTCACGCCCTGATTGTGAATTCTGAAGAATACGCGCGACTTTTTAAAATCTCGGAAGAAATGTGTGCATTACGCTGACGGTTGAAATTGTTATAATAATAATAGGTAATAATAATATTCCACAACTATCACACAACGCCATCTAGTCCCAAGCTAAGCAGAGCTTGTGTTATGGGTACTAGACAACTGATAAACATACATATATATTTCTAAATTCATACATATTATAGATAAATTACACCCAGACACAGAACAAATGATCGTGATCATCACACAAACATTTGTCCTGGGTGGGAATCGAACCCACGACCTCCGGCATAGTAGTCAGGGTCACTAACCACTAGACCAGGGTTTTTCAACCTTTTTCATGGCACGACCCCCTTAGTATGAAGAAATATTTCGCGACCCCCCTACCCGTTGCTTTTTTCAAGCATTCAATTTTGACGGCACTGTTAGCAAAGTGGCTGAGCGATTGCACTGCTGCGCTCCGGGTTCGATTCCTGCAAATATATTTATGGGCGCTGACAATTTTAAATTTCGCCACTGCTTAGTGGCGAAATTTAAAATTGTCAGCGCCCTGGGCCTGTACAGCTTGCCGCCCCAAAATTTTAATTAAAAAAAACTGTCTAGTGCGAGTAACTGTGCACCGACATTTCCACACCGCCTTCTAGAAAAAAACTTAAAGCAGCAGTATACACTCATTTTGTACTACAAATATAAGTTTTTAATGGTTCGTAAACGGTAAGAATACACTCGCTGCGTAGCGAGTTTGCTGCGTAGTTCATTTTTCAATAGTATTTCCACAAAAGCATTATTGAAAAATGACCTATGTATAAAAATTGAGGTCATTAGGTCATGGAAACTTAAAACATATTTTCAAGAGCGAGCGCAGCGAGCTCGAAAATTTATAGATTTCTGGACTATAAAAAGCCAAATCTACAAAGAAAAATGAACGCAGAGAACTCTAAAATTTAACGTTTCCGTAGTACGACCAAACAAGTTTTAATCTAAAAGCGAGATATAAAAATTAAAGACTTGAAGAGCGAGTGCGGCGTGTGACAGTAAATCTACTATTTCTACACCAACATAAGACAAGATTTCATTGAAAAGTGACCTAAAAAAGTTGACTTCTTTTGACCTTCACAAGCACACCCTTCATTAATGGGCGAGCGTAGCGAGCCGGAAAAATTTTAGCATATTAAATTGAAATAGAGCTTGATAAATGTAAGGTTCTAAACTTTTAACAACTCCTTAGACTAACAGGCCAGTCAAAAGTTATGTTCAGTTTTAGAAAGACGCTTCGATGCGCTTCGACTCTTCGCTAGTATAAATTGACCCTAAGTCGAGGCCGATACCACTGGGCGCTGGGCCACCATTACTCAAAAAAAAAACATTGTCTTAACTACTTATTATGTTAGTAAATTACCCTATAAACAGCAGGTGGTGTTGTAGGGCGATATGCAGCTGTGCTATTGTAGTTCACAAATATTTTTACGTTTACGTACGCCTTTTACGTACAATTGGCATTGTTTATTGTTACATTACTTTTATTATATACTAGCACTACGCCCGCGACTTCGTCCGCGTGATTTTCGAACTTTGCCTTTGTGAATTTCTAGTCACGGCCACCCTCTATATGAGATACTGTTGGAAAATTTTAGTCAATATTCAACAAAAATTCTGTCACCCCGAAATATCCCGTCTTGGGTGGCACCCACGCCTACTAAAAATAACCCCAATGCATAATTACCATTAGAACCCGTTACGGGTCGAATTTCGCGAAATGTCCACCTTGGTGATCATTTACGTCTTAAAAAGAATCAATATGCAAGATTTGAGACGTCTAGCACTTGAAGTAAAAAAGTTTCATACAAACTATCAACCCAAAAAAAAAAAACACTTAGGGGTCGAATTCCGCAAAATCCCGACTTCGGTATCACTTACGCTCAAAAAAGAACCCCTGTGTAAAATTTGAGTCTCAAAACTTTCAACACCAAAAACAACCCCTTAGGGGTCGAATTTTACAAAATTTCTACCTTTGTGAGCGTTAACGTCTTAATAAGAACCGCCATGCGAGATTTGAGACGCCTAGCACTTCTAATAACAAAGTTTCATACAAACTGTCAACCCCAAAAACAAACCCCTTAAGGGTCGAATTTCGCAAAATCCTGTCATAGGTAACTTTTACGTTCTCAAAAGAACCCGTATTCCAAATTTAAGTTTCCTAGCGCTTGTAGTAACAGAGTTTCATACAAACTATAAACCCCAAAAACAACGCCTTAGGGGCCGAATTTCGCAAAATCCGTTCTTAGTGCTCACCTACGTGGTATAAGGAAGGCTTATGCCAAATTTCAAGTTTATAGGCCCAGCGGTTTGGGCTGTGCGTTGTCAGATCAGTCAGTCAGTTTTGAATTTTATATATATAGATGTATATTATACGTAATGTATATTAAGTAGGTATATTATGTTTATAATACAAGAAGGAACAAAACAAATATTTTTTTCACATTTTCCTTTCTTCTTTGTTTTTCCATGACGATGACGAGTCAAATTGCCTTTTTTTATTGCCCACTAGCAAACCCGGCGAACTCCGTTTCGCCACCAGTCTTTGCTATAAACCTCACGGAGCCCGAGACCTTTCCAACGAATGTAAAACCGTGGAAATCGGTTCGTGCGTTCTGGAGATAAGCGTCAGGAAGGAAAACCCGACTTATTTTATAATATACTGACTTTTCCAAGGGATCTCCGGCCACCGTATGGCATGCGGGCGGCGAGTAAGGGTGCTCCCACATCTAATGACGCGGATTGGGATTTTTCTGTCGCCCTTTCTCTTTCTGTCGCTTAGAAATGCCATTTGCTAGACCGAGACAATGCGATAGCACGCGGCCGGCTTGAAGATTCCGTCGCATGCGATCGCATTATGCTTTCTGGCTCGGTCTAGCAAATGGCAGTTCTAAGCGACAGAAAGAGAAAGGGCGACGGAAAAATCCGAATCCGCGTCGTTAGATGTGGGAGCACCCTAATGGGCGACTCACTCAGAGACCATGCCCGGATCGACAGAGCGACAAAGCGCGAGGGAATAACGAATTACCGTGACCCCGGAACGTAAAGAAAGGGCTATTGAAGGATCACCGTGAATTTTAGTCAGTACAAGTCTGATAGTCCCTTCCGTACCGCCCCGAGAAAAAAAAAACGAAATGTTTATCAATTCAAAAAGACTATCACGTAACTACTTGGAACATGCGACTTTATGTCACGGTCATTGAGTTCAAGTTCATTACCAATGAACGTACATGAACGGCAATCGCACGTCAGCGGCAATGTTATTATGTACTAGTGTTTGCCCGCGGCTTCGCTTGCGTTATTTTAGAATTTGAGAAACAATACGGATCGTGTGGCGCCATCTGGAATATGAACGTAATTGTTTTCTCGGCAACAGCTCTCTTCTGTTATTCGGGATGTAAGATACCTTATATCCGTGTCTATACTCCTGACAACGTATATGCTAAATTTTGGGACGATCGATTCAGTAGGTAGTAATGCGTGAAAAGGTAAAAAACAAACATACTTGCATTTTTATTATTAGTTTAGATCAATAATGTTATATCTAGGTACATAGTTTGCATAGGAAACGTCCTTATTTGAGCGACATTAATTTCAAAGAACCGTGTTTATTTTAAACATTAGACTATCATTTTTGGGTTGATTTACAGTATCGCTGCAAATTGAACGTACGATAGCATTGCTCTTCTACCTTGCATTCCGCGTGATACCTAAAAAATAACGAATTATCTGACTCGATGAGTACAACTTGTCGTCGTTTAAAACAGAATCTATGCACTGGCTTGAACACCAATTCAAAACATAAATAAACACAATTTTTTCTAATCTTTAAAATTCCACACCTCGAAACAATTACAATTTAAAAAAATATCCAACTTACTACCTACAATTAAAATCAGTGTAGATTTATATCCTAGAAAACTATTGAAAAAAAAATAGTAATAATTTAAAATCGCGAATAATATTGAAATAAAAGTATACACATTTTTTTTAATTATTTGAAACTCTCAGGACAAATATAAGAAAACTCAAAAAGTGAAAAAAAGAAACAGCGAGATTTGATCCAGAGACCCCTTGCACGAAAGTCAAGCAGGATACCAACCAGACTGGCTAGTACGCTGACAGTGTTTTCAAATAGCGGTTCTTATACAAATGTCAACAATGACTGAAAATCAACATATTATAAAATTGCTAATCCCCCAAAGGGAATAGCGTAATTATACATATCCTATTAATAGAAGAGCAGTTTAAGGAATATTTGGGGAAAAATTGACTAAATAATATCCAGTGGTTTAGCTTCCAACTAAAAACAAACAGATAAAAACAACAAAATTTAAAATTGCTTATCTCCCAGGAAAAATAGCGTAATGATACATAGCCTATCAACAGAAGCATATTATTAGGAATATTTGAGGAAAATTTGATCGACAACTTTACAGTAGTTTAAGAGATAGATCAAATCAAAAAAACATAAAAAATTTCGAAAGAAAAAAAAAGCTGATTTGGCATCAGAATCGATCCCTTATCTCGAAAAAAATACAAAAAGAAAAAAATATTCAATGTACAGGAATGACAGCTCTACGATTTTATTATATGTAAAGATGTGTATTATTTTGGGTATTTTGTGTTCTGTGGTCGTAAAAATGTGACCCAGTGAACACATAAGAGAACCTACCTACTTTTTTTTTAATATTCACCTTTTTTTTAGCGTGGTCGTGGTAAAATCATCAAATAAGTCTCACCCAGGGTAGAGCGGGAGGTACTGTCAGACTTGTACTGACTAAAATCCACGGTGTCCTTCAATAGCCCTTTACGTGCCAGGGTCACGGTAGCTAGTTAGTCCCGGGACCCCGGCAGGCTTTGGCCCTATAAGGGGGCCCTGTCATTATGCTTACATCGTTGCTCATTGAAGCGCGCGTGCACGCACGCACCGTCGGCGTCGAACGGTACTGAACTTCACTTAGCTTAGGATAAATAGTGTTGACGCTAACAGCCTCGACTTACAAATAAGTAATAGATCGTGGGTTCGAATCCAGCCAGGCTGTACTTTGTGTATTTCATTTCCTATAACCACTACTGCTCTCAAAACAGTGAAATCATACGAGTATTATCGTAAGAAAATATGATTTCGTTCCTAGAACCAAAAATTCGAAGACTATGTGACGTGCACCAAACCGCACAGGGCTAGCTTGGTAGATTACAGTCCACTCTCTCTCACAGAGAGGAGGCTGTGTCCCAGCAGTGGGAACATTATAGGCTGATTTGATTAGCTTAAGGCTTAAGTAAAAGCTGAGCCGGTTCATTGACCGGTAAAAACAGAGGATTATCATTGGTCTTTCGTTCAACAATTCAACAGTTCATAATAGTGCTAATCGGATCGGTCAAGGTTAGTTCGGAAAAACAAGGTTGCATACCAATACAGCGGGTTACCTACAATCAGCATTATTTTCGGCGCGTATGGGTAATCTCGTATTCAAAAGACGCGCGTTCATCGCGCAATTTAAAAAACGGACGTGCTTAGCGGGGCGAGATGAACTAGCGTTTTCTTTTGGGTGGTGTTGTCATCAAATGAGTCCTTCCTTCCCCACTGAGTGGAGCTGAAGTGACTGTCAGACTTTTACTGACCAAAAATCCACCCTGTTCTTACGGTTACCCGGGTAGTAAGACGTTACCGTCTTACAACAAAAAAGTTAAACATTTGTTGAACACTAGTCTAAAAAAACTGTAAAGCGGCATTTGACGTTAAAATAAGGATCGTTTTGCAATTGCACTTTTTTAGTCAACTGTAGTTCAACGGATGTTTAAGTAACTTTTTTTAAGTGCGAGCGACTCACTGCAATAGTCTAACTACAAAAAAGTTAAACACTTAAAAAAAAAAGTGTACCTAACTAAGAAACGGCATTTGACGTTGATTTAAGTGCCGTTTTGCAGTTTTACTTTTAATAACAAGTGTTCAATAGATGTTTATTTTTTTTAAGTAAGAATGTTTATATTGTGTGATTCACGGCTGCGCCAAATAGGCCCACTTCAACAAATAACTGGGCCACTAGTGGCTGACATTGGTTTTCAACTGAATTGAGTGAATTAAAACTATAACTCATCTACTCATCTTTGCCTCTGATTATAATCAGATCGCCATAAAAAATCGATTCATAATTATGAATCCATTTTTTATGGCGATTCTTTCTATAAGGCTCAGTGCATTCTGTTTTGATAATTTAATAAAATACCTGTTAATTAATAACTTGAAACAAATTTTTAATTAAAGTTATGTATGAAATAATGTAAGTAATTTTACGTAGATAACGACTGTCCTTGAAATATCTTTAACGTTTCCCGCTGGTCTAAAAAATAATGTAACAGATATTTGGGTACACTGGAAAATAAAACAAAAGAAAATCAGTAGTACGTATACCTTCTCACGTGGCACTAATTAATAGGTATTTAAAAAAAAAAAAACGATTCGTTCACAAAAACGCCAGCCAGGTACTAAAAATGGACGAAAAACTATGGCACGTTTGGGAGTAGATCCTTTGGTAAAGTTGTAAAATGGGAAATCAAATGCTCTGCGGTTCCACGATTTTCCTGCCCTGGGCAGGCCCTCCTGAAGTTGTTCCAGGGCAGAAGACTATTTCATTAAAAAAAAACCTTGTCAGATGGGGCTCGACAGAGCCAATATCATTTTATTTAAACTTTGTGTTCCACGCGCGCCTCAAGGAGCGTTAGCATAATGACGGGGCCCCCGTATAGAGGGCAACTGCCCTGCCGAGGTTGCGGGACATACGTATACCGCAACTCCGGTACACAAAGGGCTACCGAAGGACACCGTGGATTTTAGTCAGTACAAGTCTGACAGTCCCTCCCGCCCTGCCCGGGGTGGGAGGACGCATTTGATGATTTTACCGATAAAAAAAAAAACAAAAAAAAAGCGCGACGGGAGAAGATTAGATTCATACTGTCTTTCAAAAGCCCTTTCACACCAAGGTCACGGTTTCCCGATAAGACAGTCGCGTGACCCCGGCGAATGAGAAGGGAGCATACATGATATTATAAGCACTCTTCCATTTCTTGCCTCAGCGACACAAGAGGCGCCTGCTGTCATCCCACGTATTTGCCGGCGGCATGACTTAGAAACATTGATTGCCAATAAATGATTCCAATGACAGATATTTGACCAAGTGTAGATAGGTACTTACATTGATGTTTTGTAAACATCGTCTAGTATTTTTTGTTACTTATAGCGGCAACAGAAAATATTATTATTATTAGTGAACAACTGGTTAACTATCACAGTTCATCACATACCGGTTGGTGACAGACAGACAAAGGGACGGACAGTGGAGTCATAATAAATAATAGGCTCTCCTTGCACCCTTTTTTATTGTGCTAAAATCATCAAATGAGTCCTGTACCCTTAGCACGAGTTTTCACTATTTTACTTTACAGCGTCTTTCCAGTATTTCAGCGTTTCTTATAAATAAAAATGAAACAGCGCCTCTAGTGTGCGAAGGAGGAACTAATTTTTACCTTGAAAATCGTCAATTTGAAATTGTCAAAGTTCCAGTTTACTTTACGTCTCAAATACTGAAAACTCGTGGTAAGGGTACTGGAACCCTGGGCAGAGCGGGGGGACTGTCAGACTCGTACTGACTAAAATCCTCCGTTTGTTGACAGCTAACCGTCGACTCGGGAAAATTCGACTAGGCTTTTACTTTTAATTTTTGCAATGCGAATAGTCGCATAGTGCTAGTGTGACTGTAAACGACACAATTAGTGAACATAATGAACGGACTTACTACAAAAAAGTGAAACATTTTGAAAAGTTGAACACTTTTTGTAAAAAAACTGACAAAGTCAAAACAGCATTAATAGACGTAATATAGCTAAGGGTCGTTTTGCAGTTACACTTTTTGTTAGGCAAGTGTTTAACAGATGATTAACTTTTTGAAGTGCGACGGTTAATGTTTAATAACAAGGTTCAAGCTGTGATCTATGAAACACGTGTTTGAGTTTGAATCTACTTGACTTCTAGACCTTTTTTGTATCACAACACTACTTCTGTGACACCTGAGCTTTGGCAAAAGTGTACCTTATAGTGCACTAACATATAGCCTTTTTTTAATTAGATAAGCAATTGCGGTAGCAGCGATATCATTTATTGAAGAATCCTATCTAGATGCAAGCGATTATCGTAACCTATATGTATAGGAAGTTTCATATAAAGGGTAGGGAACCCTTTTAAACAAAAGAAGATTTTTCCAAATCGGTACAAGCGTTACCGACAAATCGAAGAATATACATGACAAAAAAAAAGAGAAAGAAACTCCTCCTTTTTTTGAAGTTGATTAAATACCCAATTAACACCATTTTTAATACGCTGCCATTAAGGATTTCTCCTTTATCGTGGGAGCGTTTACAAACAAAGAAAAACTTATAAAGACTCCCACCCGTTAAAAATATTTGTAGGTCATACATTTTTTTTTCCGTGCAGGGATCGAATCCGCGATAAGTTGCGCAGTAGTCGATCGCTCAACCACTGTGCCAACATTTTCAACTCATGATTCATTTCAGGAATGCCTTTGGGGTCATTTAAACGGTACAGAGTAAAAATTTATTTTTGAATTTATGTCAAAATTACTAATTGCATATTGTTGACATCTAAAACTATTACAACTGAGTAAATACAAAGTGTATTTACCCAGTACCTACCAATATTTGTAGATGTTTATTTCAAATAGTTGACTCATACTCAAAACAAATAAATTTTCCCGATGGCGCGTTAGCACGCATACGTGTTGTGAAAACTAAGTAAAAACGCCGTTTTGAAAAAAAATACAAGTATTTTTTAGCAATTTTTTGGCGAGCATAATCAGTATTTTTCCTACATCTAAATAAATTCATAACATTTTGGTAAACATGTGATACAAGTATTTTATTCGTCTTTCACATCTTGTATCTTGACGTTTACCTCACGCACTCATGTCTTGGCAACTCCTCAGATCTTCTAGAAAGAGTGGCAAACGATAAATGAAATCGCTCTTTAAGCGCCATTTAGACGGAGCAGGAACTCGTATGCGAGTTTCACTACATTGCGGCATTTGTTTCATTAACTGAATTTGTTCTACCTATAAATTCCGCAATGTAATGCAACTCGCGTTCGAGTTCTTGCATCGTCTAAATGAGGCTTTAGTCTTCAATAAATTTTCTAATAATATTCTTTAGAGCAGTGTTTCCCAAAGTTGACTGGACCGCGACCCACCTGACAATAACTTCAAATTCGGGTATCAGTCGCCCGGTAAAACAGCTCCCTTTCAGAGAGTGAACGGTCTAAAAGCCCCCGTTTAGAGGACTTTTAGAGGGTTCACTTATGGTAAGCGTCCACAGGTCGGCATCGTACGTATCGGACGCATCGCATCAAACGGATCTCTGTATCGGCAGCGATCGGATTGCCGACGCCAGTAGTAGTAGTAGTTTCCGTCAGATTGCTGACGGCTCTTTGAGGCACGCGTTCATGATCGGACAGCGAGACACCCTTACTCCCCAACCGCATGCCTTTCCTCTAGTACTTTGTAGGTACACTTTGGTACTATCTTTAATAAGTACTTAATTTTTTTCTGCTCCATTGCAGGCTTCCCGTCTGAGCTGGTGTACTATGGGTCTGCCATGTGGGAGACGCTGTACGGCATCATCATCGCCTTTCCCCTCGTCTGCTGGATCTTCGTGCCGGTCTACTACAGGCTGCATACTAACTCGGTGTATGAGTATCTACAGGTTAGTTTTATGTAATAAAGAGCCCTAGCACAAGAGTCCCGTTTTTGTAACGTAAATGAGATTTTCGTTCGGAAAAAATTGTTTCCACTACCAACGCCTGAACTTTGGTTTTGGCGACGATCTTTGGCGAAAATATTTTTTTATTAAATAACTCTAAGCTCTATTTCAGGGGCTTAAGAGTCATTTCAAACCGCCTTTACTGAACTCAAGACCCTGCGCTCATTTAGAAATTGGCACGTATACTTTTTGACACGAAAACTTCACGCACGCAGCAGAGTAGAATATTTTATCACTGTCAAATTATTATCAACATGATCATTATGTAAATAATATCCATAATTAATTTAGACTCTCTGAGAAATTTCCTCCCTCTTTAACTCCTCCTCCTTCTCCCCTCCTTCTCCAGGAGGAGAAAGAAGAAGAGAAAGGGGATAAAGTCAGGACTAATTTCTTGATTGTTTGATGAGTACACTGAAATCATTGGTTGTAATATTTACTTTCAGATGCGCTTCGGCTCCCGGTGGGTCCGCCGCATGGCAGCTGCGACCTTCCTCCTTCGCCAAGTGTTGAACTTGTCAGTAACAGTTTACACGCCAACAGTGGCTCTTCACGCTGTGCTGGCGCTGCCTCATTGGGCATCAGCAGCGGCGTTAACTATTGTGGGGATAGTGTTCAATTTACTTGGAGGATTGGCTGCTGCAATCAGGTAAATTATTCTGTTTTGCGCAAAAACATGTTTTATGTTTTTACGGTTTGGGTTTTATTTTGAGTAGCTATGTTATGTAAAATTAGCTTCAAGGAGAGGGGAAGTGATTTCAAAATAAAATAACAATAAGCATCAGGTGCTTGTTTTTGTTTATTACTAGCTAACCCGGCAAACTTTGTAACGCCTCAATATCACGTTTTAAACCTTCCCTGGACTTCCAAAAATAATATAATTCAAATCAAAAATTAGCCAAATCGGTCCATCTATTTTCGAGTTTTAGCGAGACTAACGAACAGCAATTAATGTTAATATTAAAGACTAGACTGAAAAAAAAAATACATAAAAATACTATTTTATGGAACAGAAAACTTCATCCCAGAAATTGATTTAAAACTGAAATACAGAAAACCCAAACAACAGCAGAATTATTAATATACATAATTATAATTAGTTTGTAATCAAAATCCGTTTTGGTTTTCAGAGCTGACGTCATTCAAACTCTAACGATGATAATCGTGAGCGGTGCCTTCATCATTCAGGCAACGATCACGGCTGGTGGCCCACACAAAGTAGTCAACGACAATATAGACGGAGGAAGACTAAAATTCTTCCAGTAAGTATTATCTTTTTCCATATCCCACTGCTGAGCCCCCTCAAATCTGCTATCGAAGTGCCCATCAACATCATCTCGCAAGCTATTTCTCAATTATCTTAATAGTTTTAGTCACTTTCCAATCTGCAACTGCAATTTAAGATTTCCTATACAACAAATTCCACAAGCTGAATTAAACGATTTCTCTCCGAAACGACAGCAATAACAAAGCCATGTAGTAAATTAATAATCCACAATAATGGTACCAAATTAAATTGTCAATTAAATAGTAATTCGTTGTAGAATTTATTGCTGGTTAGATCTAAGTAGAAGAAATCTAACAAACTATCTCCAATTTCAGAATAACTGGAGATCCAACCGTGCGCGTTGATACACTCTCTGCTATCATCGGCCAACTCTTCATGTCCGTCTCCATCTACGGTTGCCAACAGACCTTCGTCCAGCGCTACTGTTCCATGTCCAGTGAAGCCAGAGTTAGGAGGACCTTGTTAGCCAACGTTCCAGCTGTAGCTGTTCTCTTCAGCCTCTCCTGGGTGGTCGGAATGACCCTCTATGCCATGTACAAATACTGCGATCCCCTAGCTTCGGGAAAGATTGCAGCCCCTGATGAGGTTTTGCCTTTCTATGTGCAAGACCAGTTCAGTTTCTTGCCTGGCATGCTTGGACTGTTTTTGGGGAGTCTGTTCAATGGAGCTTTGAGGTTTGTTTTTTTCTGTTTTTATAAAAGTTGCAAAACATCCACCATTTACTACAATAAAGTTAAACATCCGTTGAACACTTGTCTAAAAAAAGTGTAATTGCAAAACGACCCTTATATCAAGATTTTTTATTGACAGGTTTTTATACAAGTGTTTAATAGATGTTAAACTTTTTGTAGTAAAAAAGGCAATGTTTTGCACTTTTTCTAAACCATTTTTAATATTTATTTTGAGTTTAATTACTGATAACAGTACCTAAAACCTATTATTCTAATAACCCATACATTTCTGGGACGTTTTCAAATCATTTTCGACCTACCTAACTGACATAACATTACATTACAGTTTTCTGGTGTCCAACGTGAATTCTCTGTCTACCGTGACATGGGAAGACTTCGTTTCCTTCGCGCCTGCCTTCAAAGGTATCACGGATAAGCAACAGCTGACTGTCATCAAGATAATTGGAGTTATTTACGGTACCTAATTTTTCTATAACTATTACTATAAATGTATTTTTCTATTACTGTAGCATTTTTCTATTACTGTGTTTTTCTCCTTTCTTCATTCTCAAGTTTCTGCCTAGTTTTCACCAGACAAATTCTTGAGTACCTATTCAGAATCGGATTTGCCACTTTTTCCCATTTTATAATTTTTTTGAACTCTTCGAATAGGTAATGTTAATATTTCTTCTTCGTCATCTCTTTTTTAGATTTGTATACAATCTAAACGTTTTTTTTCTGAGAACTAAAAAAAAATACACCATTGTCACTATTCTCGAAATTACACAATCACGTCATTTCCCTTGTTATGACGCAATAAACCAAATCAATTATTTCAATGTTTGGCAATGACACAGGTGGCTGTGTGTGATGAGTACCGACACTGTAATTTTGCCGTTGGTCAAGGGTCAGTTCTTCAAAAAATTTATAAAAACGAGAAATGGTAATTTACATTAAAAATTATTAAAGCTTGTTTTTATGGGGTTCTGGAAAATCCAATTCTGAATACTCAAGAATTTGACCGATGAAAACTAGGCAGAAACTTATGGCACAATCACCGAGGCGCGACATGACGCGATGATACTGGAAATGTCTTTCATTTCTTAAATCTGTATAGTAAATTAAGTTTAGAATTTAAGTCGGTATATTGCAATGTATTTCATTTGTGAACCTAATTTATTTCATTACCACTGCTCTCGAAACGGTGAAGTAAAACATCGTGAGGAAACCAGCATGACTATAACCAAAAAATATTTCATGCTGGAGGAATCCTTTTTAAAGGAAAAAATTAAATGATTGACGTTTCGAGTATGTACTGCCGTACCACAAAAAGTTAAACATATGTTGAACACTCTTGTCCAAAAAAAGTATAAGTAGGTACTTAACTGAAAAACGACCCTTATGTCAACATCGAATGCCGTTTTGCAGTTGACATTTTTTTAGACAAGTTTTCAACAGATGTTTAACTTTTTTAAGTCCTCTACGTGATTCGAGTGTGGCCCCCATATTAGCGGTTTTTCCAGAGATATTAACAATTACTTTTTTTTCAGCTATCATCATAATGTGCCTCTCGCTCTGCGTTGGTATTGTGGGCGGAGTCGTGGAAGGATCCTTATTGGTCACTTCGGCGACCTCAGGTGCCCTGCTGGGAGTATTCATCCTAGCAGCCCTGTGTCCTGTTGCCAATGGAAAAGGGGCTTTATGGGGCATGATTGCGTCTCATGTGGTCACCACGTGGATGGCGGCTGGCAGGCTACTGTATGTTAACAAAGGAGTTGCTATGTTGCCCATGTCTACAGAGGTGAGTTCTGTTTGTCTTTCTTTTATATGAAATAAACCAATCTACTCGTAACTTATAAAAACAAGATTCTAGAAACGTTTATCAAATAAAGTTTGTTTTTTTATTATTTAACCAAGGGTTCTGTAGAACCCTTCAATTTGTGCAATCCAACACCCAGGCCGGATTTTTTAAAAGTTATTTTTCTGCCATCATTTTAAAATCGTTTTTTTTTCAGCAATGCCCAAACGCGACTCTTTCGACTCTAACGCACAAAGCTCTGCCAGTAGAAGTAAATGTGACTCTTGCGCACCTAGCGCCATTGTTGCAGAATATTACCCGCGCAGCGCCTACCATGTCGCCTGTGTAAGTATTTATTGTTAGATTTTTTATTTATATTATTAATCCGACAGTTTGGTTGGTTAAATTATTGCTGTTCCCCGCTTCACCAGCTGTGGCTCCACATCGTCATAGTGTAATGTTTCATAGCCCAATATCTGGTTGACCGAGCTTCGCTCAGTTTTTGGGAACCGAGCTTTTCTCGAACCTGGGACCTTGATAAATCGATTCCTTGAGCCGAAAACCCCCTAATCTGTAACTTTCATGAAAATACTTGGAGCCGTTTCCGAGATCCTTATTATATATAAATAAATATACAAGAATTGCTCGTTTAAAGATATTAGATAGATAGATAGTTTTACTCGATAAATTGACTATACAAGAAATATAGAAGAATAATTTTTCAATTCAAATCAGTCGTTCCACAGATTAGCACGTTGAACCAAAAAAACAAATTCTTCAGCCCTATATTATTAATTATTAGTTATACCTTAAAACTTTTATTTCACAGAATGACGGAGCTGCACAAATTCTACTCAATATCTTACATGTGGTACGCAGTCATTGGAACCATAATTTGCGTCACCCTGGGCAACATCATCGGTCTTATTACGGGTAGCAAAAGTGACGCTTTCGACGAAAGACTCTTACACCCATTCGTGGCCAAACTGGCTAGAAAGATGCCAGGACCTAAAAGGTTCTACACCTCTGAGAAACCACCTCCTGCTGAAGACAAAGAAATAGAGAAAGATTCAGAGAGAACAGAAGAGACAGTAACCGATACAACGCCTGAGACTTTAGGTCCAAAACCAACGGTTTTTGTAACTACAGGCAGTCGATTATTTGACGTTTATGACGTCAGGCGGTCACCGACGCCGTCACTTGGTAGATGTAGAACACGGTTGTGATTATTTAGTTTAAGTTTTTAGAGCCATATTCTTAGTGCACTTAAGTGCCATTTTAGCGTAAACATCGATTCTTTGGCTGCAAATGATAGTATGCATGCATGCTATGGAAAAGTGATAGAAAGGTGTATGTCGTGTATGTGGTAGACTTTATAAAAACTTGTATAACATGGAGGCTTATCAAAATGATCATTACGGTTATACAATTAATTGATAGGCAGACCTTAGACGAGATCAAATGTTTAGAAGATAATGCCTGAAATATTAGATTAAATTGAGTCAATTCATATATAATAAAGTATGCTGACCAGCAGCGCTGCCCCAACGTCGAAACTAGTTTGGCATTCACTCAGCTACGTACATAGATCTGTCACGACATTATTTCGATCACAGCACTGCCGCAACGACGAACGCGTATGGCCAAGTAACAGGGTATTATGACTTAAAAAAATCAGAGAAGAGAAGAAAGCGCCATCTGTGATACGTTTTGGTTCGTCAAAATGGACGCAAAGTTTGTGTGATTAAGATGGGGCCTAAAATATGTGATTTAATGATAATTACCCATGATATACAATACGATAAATAGCTGTAATTAAAGTATTTATTGAAAAAAAAATAGTAATAAAAACTAGCCGTGGTACCACAAAACCTTTAAAATGTCTATTGAACACTTGTCTAAAAAAAAATCAGATTATGACGTTGGAATAAGGTCCGTTTTGCAGTCACACTTTTTTTAGACAAGTGTTTAATATTATGTTAAGTGTTTGTAGTAAGGCTGTTAAGTAGCTGTCTACAAATAGGTATTTGTTTTTGGTCTAAAAGTCAATTTTTATAAGAAAAATTGGGAAATATTTTTCTATTACTTATATTGACTCGTATTAGTAGATTATTAACCAAGGGGATAAAGCAGTGTCTTCTGTCGCGGGTGACAATTTAAATCGCGAGCATAACGAAGGACTCGAGGCTTACTCCCGAGCGTAGCGAGGGTGTTAGAAACTTAAATCACGAGCGAAGCGAGGGATTTAAGACGAGTCCTGAGTGTAGCGAGGGATTTAAGTTCACCCAAGACTAAGACAGCTTTATCACCTAGGAAAATACTCTACTTTTCGTACCACTTGCGAAAAAATTAACATAATAATAATATGAGATAAGCATTAATTAAACATTTTAATTTAACAATAACTTATTTAAAAAAATAAATTAAAATAAACAAGAAAACAAAACGCGGCAAATTGTATTCTCGGAAAAGCAAAGGCATCAAGATCATACGGCCTCTTCGGTTTTCGTAATGTTATTAAATCATAACTGCATAATAAATGCGTATTCCTTTTTCAAAAAGTTGTATAATGCTTTACATACAAACTCAATGGTGTAAAGACAGACTGATGTAGTTCACTATCGTAAGTATTCGAAATTCAAATCACATTCTCTCCCTAGAGGATGAATGAAATTCAGTACAACTTTCTTTCCCTAGGGAAAGCTGTTTTTAACAGATTAATAATGACTATTGTTATGCACGCTTTTTGTGACATAGAATGTCACTTTTTTGAGCAAGTGGTACGAAAAATATTTTATTATTGAAATGAAAGGATACAGGGCGTGCGTTAGGCATTTATATAATAGTATTGTATGTATTTAGAGAAGTATAAAAAAAACACTTTTGTCAAAATATGTGTTACATAGGTAACACATATTTTTTTGGACGAAGCAAAACTAATTTATTGAATAGTCAATAAATTAGTTTTGCTTCGCCCATTGTCAACTTCCATCGATTGATAAAAACAAAGTCATTTTTGAGTAGATAATGAAACAAGCGAGCTTCGAAGTCATGGCACATATTAGTCATGGCGTTGTTAAAAATATGAATGTTTTCATTGTGAATAGGTACTGTAGTTGTGTTGAATAATAATCATAAAGATAATGTTTTAGGTGTGTGTTAGGTCCGCTTGCACCAAAAATCTATTAGGTAATCACCAACGCCCGAAAAATCTATCAATCAGGAAAACCGTTTCGCATTAGATGAATTAATTTTTGTAGCGTTTTAAGGCGCTCCCTCGCTTGCATTTGAGTGTAATGTAACATTATAGATTCGACTTTGAGCATTACATTAAACAACCTCTCTGACTGACGAGCATTCGCGTATATTTAGTTTAGATTTGACACAAGGTGCGCATTGTGAATTCGTGATGCTCGATTGTTCTTCCTCGCCAATGAAATGCTCGAATCTGTAACTTCACATTACAGGTGATGCTCGCGGTGAGGGAGCGCCTTTAGATCGTATAATTTCTGTAATTCTGTATATTTCTATAATTATTATGAATGAAATTAATGGATTGTAATAAGACCTGATAAAATGGGGAATAGTTTTTAAGATAATGTTTGAAAAAATGGTTGATTTACGAATTCTTATCCATGTGATAATAATGTTTATTATTATTGTGAATACAAAATTAATTTAGATTTATAATTAACTTTAAAAAACTAGAGTGGTTAAATTAATCGCTCAGTTATTTTAAGAACATAATATTGTTGATTTAAATATAATAATTACCTATAGATAAAAAAATTTAGACAAACGAATGATATTTGACACTTTTTTATAATCATGTACAGACGACAGCACCTAGACCTACCTCCGTCTTTCTTTAACATTTTTTTTTTAATTTTATCTCAAACGCATTGGGAGAATTTGACAGACCAGGGTAGATTGATATGCTGACGTCTGTACAGTTGGCTTCATCAATTATAGTTACCCACCCTAATAACGAACGTAGATGGTTTCTAGGGTTGACTATACTTACATGCGTCCTGTCATCTTTTTCAAATAAGTAAGTACTTAATATTTTTAAATATTAAACGCATTAACGCATGCGTAGCGAATTTCCAAGATTTTCTTAGGAAAGGAAAAATTCGATCCGCGGGCAGGATTCGTCGATACATCACCATGAGACGTTAGAAATGGAAGGAAGAATTCGCCGCGGCGGATAAGATCCTCGGTGGCTCGGTTGGAAATGAGCGTCGGATGTACTGAATCCGAAGGTCGTGGGTTCGAATCCTGCCCGCGGATCGAATTTTTCCTTTCCTAAGAAAATCTAAGTAAGTACTTAATTTTACATAATTATACACTCTGGTTATGTACGAATACATAAGATATGTATTACAAAAAATTACCACATTTAATCGTCGTGGTTGTGTGGAATCTATGGTGTGTTAGAGCATTTGCTTGAGCATCACATTGTAATTTAACGATACATGTTAAGGTGCTCCCTCACCGCTAGCATTCACCTGTAGTGTAACGTTACAGATTCGAACATTACATCAGTGAGGGTCGAGCATCACAATGCGCACCTTGCATCAAATCTATACTAAGGCCAGGTTCACACGGCGACCATTCTATTCGATTTTTTTCACGTACCTATACGGTGTACGTACAGACGCGGCGTTCCGGTGACAATTTCGCACGGTATACGGTAAAATATATTTCTCGAACACGGGATTTTCCCGTACCTATGAACGCCGTGTAAACAATTTTTAAGTTTTCATATAATATATGAAAACTTAAAAATTGTTTACACGGCGTTATATAATATATTATTATATTATAATATAATATATTATATTCTGTTGTCACTACTCTATTCGATAAAATCGTTTATACGGTATACGGAAAAATAATCGCCGTGTGAACCTGGCCGAACCTGGCCTAAATGTACGCGAATGCTCGTCAGTCAGGGACGCAGTATTGTAATGTAATGCTCAAAGTCGAATCGATAATGTTACATTACACGCATATTCTCCCGGTGAGGGAGCGCCCTAATAAAGGATCGATGGGAATATTAGTAATGCATCACACACTGCTAGTCTCCTATAATATTAAATAAAATAATAATATTTATCGTGATGTTTGACAGTATTATTATATTTTGTAAAAAAGTGAATGTGGACTGCGTTATGTTAATTATTACTTTATTAATTATTATCAAATTACAGAAAATCAAATATAAAGATTACTAATTACGATTCTCTTGTTTTATTTTTGAAATCCGGATATAAGTAGGTACCTACATAAAAAATAAGAATGTTTGTCAGTTGCATGGACCTAAAAAAAAAGGCGGACGGAACTTCACTAAGAAACAACTGAAGCACCCATAGTAAGTCAGTGCGCTAATATGGACAAGCCAGAACGCACACATTCACACCATAGTAAGTCGGCCGTCGGCCATTACGTTTCGAACGACGCTCGCGTGTTATTCGGCGTTATTTTGTCTAATAAAAATCAAAGTATACCGTCATGTGTTGCAAATAAAAAAAAATAAAAAAAGAAAAAAAAAATACAGTAGAATTGATAACCTCCTCCTTTTTTTGAAGTCGGTTAAAAAGTTGTCTAAACCATAGTAGTTCAATTATAAAAGCCAGGGGATCACTTTTCATAGTTAAGCATGTCATTTTGAAGCTTATTTCTCAATTTTACGTCAATAAATTCGTTCAATAATAAACATCTCGAAATCAATCAGTGTTGCAACTATTTCAAGGTTCAAATTATTTTAAAATTGGGAGATTTATATTTTATGTTACTGTTTATCGTTATTGTATTCTTCTATATTTTTACAGATTTTCCTCGGCAAATGATGCATGGAAAAATGATTGTATAAAATTAATAAGGGAGTGTAGACATGGAATAGGAATGTAGACGTGTAGGAATGGAACATAAAATAGTTTTAATTAAATATTTATCGCCAAAAAATACTTAAACATTCGTTTTCACCACTTAAGTAAATTAGAAGGGATTTCTAGATGTGTCGATAGCAAAAGACAAATCTACAAAAATTTGAATCAACAAAAGTGATTGAAAACTTTATTAACAATTTTTTTTTACTTATACTGATCAGTATTTCCTCACACAAAATATAACGACGACACGACCGTTTGCTTCGCAATCGTGTGCGCAACTGGTCACACGAATGTGTAGGAGACTACGCGAAGGTTCGAGGTTCGCGCCTTTTGATGTGCGTTAAAAAACCGACACAGCTTGGAAAAGCACGAATGCCACGAAAACTTCGCAAAGTCATTTGTAAATGTCGTCCTACACTTGTGGGTTTGCGTATTCGCGCGAATGTGAGTGGCCGGCATTAGTGAAGTTCCGTCCGCCTTTGTTTTTAGGTCCATGTCCCACCTATTCGAAAAGGAAGACTTGGTTCGCCTTTAAGTGCGCCCAAAACTGGTGTTTTCTATAGGGAACTTATAGCGGGCAGTAATGAGTTTTTAATCCTCTTTATAAGAGCGCTACGCTCAGGATTCTACTGTAGAATTCCTCACTTCGCTCTGGATTCAAAATAGCGCCCTCGCCATAAAAATATTACTTTGCTCCCTTGTCATACAATCTACTATTATTTTAATTTTGTTTTAATTATTTTAACAATAGGTATACGTCACAAAAACTTGTAATTAAACCCATGGACCTTTTTTTTTAGGTCTTTGATTAAAACTAAGTTCAAGGGAGATCTTATTATAATATTGTTTGAAAATGGGTAATTTTTTCCTTCATCTGGCATCCCTTTAGAAACTCACACATAGATAAGCATCCGCCATTTTGGTGCTTCACTTGTTTCTTAATGAAGTTCCGTCCGCCTTTTTTTTTAGGTCCATGGTCAGTTGTGCTTAAACCACTGAACCAATCATTCTGAAAGGGGTATGATATGCACCTATGCACTAGTACTGCATCATTATTTTTAGAAAGCATAACCCTATACCACCCTATACCATGGTGTCGTATGGTTCCCTTGAGGGGGTGTGCCTTTTCAACCCACTTCAAAATAGAGGAGGTTCACAATTCAGTCAGTTTTATTTGTACTTTTGAAATACAATTAAGTCCACATTCGCGTACACACACACAAACATACATAGTAACGACTTTGATCTTTGTGTATTTGACGGATTCAAACGATAAATTGTCAAAATGGGTCATGATTCCCCTTTGTTGATTGTACATAGTAGAAGCGCTGTAGATACTGGAAAGACGCTGTGCTTGTTAGATGTAGTACCTGTCATTTGGTCCCATAAACTAGTCTTGTGTAGTTCGCGAACGAACTAGTTCGCAAAAACTGCTCCTACAGATGAACTAGTGAACTAGCTCCCACATTTTCCGCTCCGTAGTTCAGTAGTTCGGACAGAATGAAAGAGATCGATCGACTGATCTAAGATCGTTGCACGGGAGCGGGACAGCACTACACTATAAGTAACCCACGCACAACGGACCGAATGGGAGTCTAAGTGCGGAAAAGGGAGTCCCATCATCATCATCATCATCATCATACACTATAACTAAATTGAGCGCTCTCAGTAGTGAACTAGAATGCCCAAGACTGTTCCATGTAATACTATCTCAACCAAATGGCGACGATGCGAAGTATTTGTTCAAATTCATGGCCCACGTGGTGTGAAATATAATTGTTAGGATACGATGGGACTGACATACGCTGTGCGTAAATGACCCTTCAAATAAATAAAGAGAAAAAAAAATGCCCAAGACTACCATAAACTTCGTTCAATCTGGTTCAATAGTTTTATTTTATGAGCATTTTTTGCTTATTTTATACTTTTTTTTTTTTTTTTTAGCGTGGTAAAATCATCAAATGAGTCCTCCAACCCCGGGCAGGGCGGGAGGGACTGTCAGACTTCTACTGACTAAAATCCACGGTGTCCTTCATAGCCTGTTACGTTCCGGGGTTACGGTTAGGGAATAATCCCGCGACCCCGGTGCTTATTTTATACTTGGACGATATTTATTATAATATTAATACCAACATTAATAAATTCTAGTAAATAACATTTACATAAGCTCTAGAATTTCTTTTCATAATCAAAAATTTCAATATTCTATTACAATTCAAAAATCAAAAAAAAAAAAAAATCTGATTCTATTTCAAATAATATTTCAAATGCTTGACGTATTTGTCAAGAATTTGGGATGAATAAGTGAATAAAAAAATAAAAAATTGTTTAAAAAAATATTTTTGTTTTATTTTTGTTCGCTTTCTAATCATTTTATATACAGATGTATTATTTGGCGTTAAATACATTATACATAAGGTAAAAAGAACAGAATAAAGGCCTATCCACACACAACAGTGCCGACACGTTCCGTGACGTGACGTGCTATTCATATTATATACGAGTGAACGAAACTGAACTGAACGGCACTGACACTGATGAGTACGGATAGCGTCGAATGGGCGTAGCCACGGTGGGGCAACGACTTGTTAGGGGTCTTTTAACCAAAATTTAACAATGTAGGTACTTATCTAATACAATACCTACTTAATATCCATAAGAAACCTCACGCTCGACAATCGTCAGACGAGACAAAAAAAACTAGAATTTTGCCCCATCCTGAGCACATTCATCTAGAATTTTCCCCACCCTGTGCACATGGCTGGCTACGCCCATGCGTCGTACAAGATAAATGGTACAATTTATCATATTTCACTGACACTGATCACGTCACTTCACGTCACGCCACGGTACGGACGTGCCGGCACTGTTGTGTGCGGATAGGCCTTAAATATGCGTCTCACGGCGGTATACACGCACTATTAAATATATATACGACACTAAGCGATCCCCTTAGATCCCCTAATTCTCGACACAAAACCCTTGGATATTTTTTTTTTTATCCAAAGGAGTAAAATCAACGGTTAGAGTTTCGTAAAGAGGCACCACACGGCCCGGAATTTCTTAAGTTCAGCTTGTACATTAACACCTTTATTTTGTTAAGTTCCATTCACTTGCCGCTTATAGTCCTTTGTTGTAATAAACATGTTCCGAACCGGGTGCCAAATATAATGCCGCTTCCTGAAAAACAAAATAAATTTTACAATTACTTACATGATAACTTTCACTCACTGAAAGGGTTATCACTACACAAATTCTCGGGCCATGCTGCCAGTGAGAGGCTATGGCTAATGTAATAAACGGTCTATTACACTAGACCAGTTTTTTTTCAACCTGGAGGGTCGCAAAGCCACTTTAAGGGGGTCTCGAAACTTTTATAGGGAAGTTGTAAAAGGTTGGGAAAGTTACGGCAATAAAAAAAAAACACTACAATTTAAAAACATTTATTAGGATTCTCTCAGGATTTACTAGGACTCATTAATATTTATTGAAAACGAATAACTATATTCGATTGAATATTTATTTGACAAAATACATTTAAAAAAGCAACACGAAATATTTCTTCCTACAAAAGGGTCCAACCATCAAAAAACCGTTGATAAATACTACTCGTTTTATGGAAATGAACTTTCCTGTCTGGTGGCCTACCATGACGTCATAAAGCCAGAGTAATTCCAGTGAGGGAAAGAGTTCGCGCTAGACAACTTGTATAGCTCTGTCTCGTTCCCATAAGGAGCCGGATCGCACGCGAAACCGCGACAGGAGACCGCGACAAGAGACCGCGACAGGAGACCGCGACAGGAGACCGCGATAGGAGACCGCGACAAGAGACCGCGACCGAAGATTGCAACCGTATCTGTCTCCTGTCGCTGTCTCGCTCGCGAACTGCCGCTCATACATCTTTATCTTTACATATAATAAAATCGTAGAGCTGTCATTCCTGTACAATGAATATTTTTATCTTTTTTTATATTTTTCGAGATATGGGATCGATTCTGATGCCAGATCTACTGTTACTTTTTTTATGTTTTTTTGTTTTGATCTATCTCCGAAACTACTGTTAAGTTGTCGATCAAATATTCCTAATAATTATGCTTCTGTTAATAGGCTGTGTATTATTACGCTATCTTCCCTGGGAGATAAGCAAATATGAATTATGATGTTTTTAAATGCATGTTGTGAGTTGGAAGCTAAAACACTGGACATTATTTATTCAATTTTTGAGCTGTTGCCGAGAAAAAAAAAACAATTACGGTCATATTCCAGATGGCGCCACTTACACGATCCGTATTATTTCTCAAAATCTAAATTAACGCAAGTGAAGCCGCGGGCAAACTAGTTGCCTAATAAATCTTAAGTACCGTCGCGGTCTGCTGTCGCTGTCTCATGTCGCGGTCTCCGGCGCGAACCGTCACCTTTACTAACCGACTGATTCTAAAACAACATTTCAACGTTACCTTTATATTCGGCTCAGCAGAATTTAAATTCAAAGCTGATTTCTGAGGAAACACGGCACAGGCCAATGGTGTGAAGACGGTCGCACATAAACATACTAGAGACACTTGAAATGGAATCACAGCCATCGGGTAGTGACAGAACAGGTTTCGCTGAACAGCAATGTTTGTTAGTAGTGGCACAAGAGCTGAAAAGTAAGTCAATGATTTCAAAAGGAAGGATAACGCCAAACATTTTGCCTTAGAAACATTCTTCATACAAGCAAAAAGTAGCACCATAGCCATAGCTGAGAACATAATTATCATCATCAGCCAGAAGACGTCCACTGCTGAACATAGGCCTCCCTCTTAGACCGCCACGCCGAACGACAATTCGCCACTTGGATCCATCGGTTGCCCGCGATCCTCACGATGTCGTCGGTCCACCTAGTGGGAGGCCTACGCTGCGTCTTCCGGTCTGTAGTCGCCACTTTTCTTCCCCAACGATTATCAGTTCTATAAGCGATGTGGCCTGCCCTTTGCCACTTCAACTTGCAAATTTTATTTATTTATTTTTTCAGAAACGATTGCATGTAACGGAGATGGATGTTAAGATGAATGTGCGGAGTGACAAGAATGGTAAAAGTAAGGAATGAGTTTATAAGGGGCAGTTTGAAAGTGGCGCCTGTTACAGAAAAAATAAAAGGGAATCGTCTATCTTGGTATGGACTTGGACATGTGATGAGGAGGGATGACAATCATGTGACTAAGAGAGTGATGAGTATGAATGTTGATGGATGGAGAGGAAGAGGAAGGCCAAAGAAAAGATGAAGTTTGTCTAAATAGGAAGGTCGAAAAAGGAGTAAATGATACTATGACGTGTGATAGGGGAGAATGGAAGGAAAAAACGTGTTGCGTCGACCACAGGTAAAATGGGATAAGGACAGGAAAATGATGATGAGTTAGTAGGAATTGTAAATCGCACGATTCGTTATTAGCAAGGTCGCTTAGTATCAAACAAATCATAGTAATTAATGATGTTGACTTACTCATAGAGGGTACTGCCATGGCGATTCGAGAAAAGCAAACTAATAGGATTCCTGTGCGCGCTGCTATCTTGGAGTCACCCACTCTCACCCCATCTTTGGTGAAAACTGGCGTTCCGGATATTAATTCACTGAAATAAAGCACAAATATAACCGTAAATGCATTAGAGGATCAAAGTCTGCCGGCATCCCGGGACTTTCTCATCAAGTAACCGTGACCCTGCGACGTAAAGGGCTGTTGAAGAATCACCGTAAATTTTAGTCAATACAAATTTGACAGTCTCTCCAGCGCAGCCCCGTCCTGGATGGCAGGAGAAGATTTAACCACAGATAAAATAACAGTACCCATCTCTACCCACTGGTTCATCATCTGCCTGCCTTTTCCCAACTATGTTGTGGTCGGCTTCCATTCAAACCAGATGCAGCTGAATATCAATATTTTACATGGAGCGACTGCATAACGGACCTCCACAACCCAGTAACCGGGTAATACGAAACGTCATGGTAAGACTCTACCCACTGGTTCCCTCTATACTATATCCCGAGATTTCTCCATATTTCGATAAGCACGGTTATAGTCTTGACTGTACTTTGTAGATTGTTACAGGCCTAGAAGTTTGACAACCACAAGATTTTTTTTAGGAAAGAAAAATTTTGCAGCGAGTGTACTCCAGACCAGACGCCTTACCAATTAGGCCACCGCACACATGATTTTGAAGTTAAATCTTTCATTCGCTTGGCTGTACGTAACGTACGTTTTACGGGAAGGTTGCGCCGAAAAAGTGTAAGAATATATAAATATTTAAAAAAAAATTACAAGCACTCTTACCAACGGTTATCGCATATTGTCCCACTGCTGGGCAAAGGAACAACATAGGGTTATTGTGTTACTCAGTACTAACTGGGTTGTGTGGGTCAGATAAGAGTTACTTCATGTAAAATACTGATCTTCAGTCTGGTTAGACTCGAAGCCAACCCATCATCATCATCTGGCTAGCCTTTTCCCAACTATATTGGGGTCGGCTTCCAGTCAAACCAGATGCAGGAGCAGATGCAGCCCGTAAAAGTATTTTATATGGAGCAACTGCCTATCAGACCACTTCAACCCAGAAACTGGATAGTTCCATAGTCATACCCCATCGTAAGACTGGTTGTCATACTTTTAGAGCTTCTGACTAATACACGACTGTCAAAGATTTACAAATAGCAGCCGGGACCAACAGCTTTACTTGTTTTCCGAGACAGAAAAACTCGATATACAAATGGTCACCCATCCACAGAAGAACCTCAGCTTCTGCTTTACCCGGAAGATCAGCCTGTGCGGTTGTTATTATTTAGCCACGAGCTCCCCTCTACGGGTCGACTCGAAGGCGACCGACCCGTAGAGGGTAAAACTTACTGCTCGAAACCTGACGCGAAAGTTGTCGTTGTTGGCGTACATACACCACAACAGCGGCCACCATCGCTTGCGGTAGCAGTAGCAGTAACTTTGTTAAGCTAGGATGATGGGTCGACTTGTCAACTACAGCGACTAAGAGCGAAAGACTTGCGCTTGACCGAGAATGATATTGTAAACTATTAGGTTATTTTTTATCAATTCAGTAGTTTACCTGCTCCTCATCATGGGGATATTGATAAAATTTGCCGCACCTACGGCAAAGAAGGGAACGAGACGAGCGAACACTGGATTCATGGTCTAGAAATAGAAACAATTTTAATTAGAAATCAATTTCAAATTTGTCAACGGCTAAGGACAGTCTAAGCATGGTTCTATGACTTTGTTGACCTATTAAAAGATCGGCCAAGTGCGAATGGGACTCGCGCCACAAAGGGTTCGTTCGTAATGTATTACATGCTTACCTTCGCTTTGTGGTTGAGGAAAGCGGCGGTAGATACAGCCCCTCCACATGCCGCGAGATAAGACACGACAAGTTGCCTGAGAACAACATATCGCAATGAGCATATACGCCGATCGACATAACATACAAATAAGACCTATGTATCCTGCTTAAGAGTAAAAGTTTCATAAGGATCGGTTTATATAAAAATAGAAACTCCAAAGAACGTTTAAGCTCACAGGTATTCATTTACCGAGCACATAATATTTTGACAACAAGCCGCTATTCATAAATTTCTGATTGATCATTTTTTAATTGACCTGCGAATGTAGCCCAGGATCTCAGTTTCAGCAGTATAGCGTCCGACTGACGAACGAATCGTAATAAAATTTAATTTCAAGTAAAACTACAAATTAAAGTGAGTTGGGAATCTTTCAAAAGGTGAAAGGGTACAAGTTCATGAATGAACTTGAACATTTGCTTATGACTTGTATAAAGCGCATGCTGGGACGTTCATGGAGAATAGCTCCTACATCTGGGATGAATCTGCCAATAGCACCACGATTCACAAACGGGCCAAGAGGCAACAGTAAAAAAATGGAATACGAAAAAAAAAAATCTTTCTTTAAAATCAAAGCTCCAGTGTAGTGCCGAAAATAAGAAACCATTTAAGTAAAGAAAGTAATTAGGTTGCTTCTGGTCAATCGTGCTTTTCATCATTGACCAGCCGTACTTACTACCCACTGGTAGCTAGGCCAGAAGGGGTCCCGTATCAAACCTTGTTTGGGGTCCTTCTGGTGTAAGTGTATAGTTTTGCAGAATAATGGCAATAGCATCCTGAGGCCCGGACTCCACCAAAGCGGAGACGAGAGGAGATATGTTTGAATAACCAATCAGATGTCCACTGAAGCTAACGGCAGAGGAGATGTGGACATCTGATTGGTTATTCAAACACAATCTCCTCTCCTCTCCTCTCCGCTTTGGTGGAATCCGGGCCTGACTTTTCTAACTAAGCACGAAATATCACTGTATCACATGGGGGGGAGTTGTAGTAACGTATCACGTGTATTTATTTTTTCGGGATACTTAACCGAAAAGCGGCGTTACGCGTACACTTTTCTTGCTCACAAACCACTGGTAGATTTCTTCCGATAATAAAATTAGATTATACCCACCAAACCTGTATTTTATAAATATTTAAAAATAGTTACAAAAATTTTAGGTACCCTAAAAATACACGTGATATAGGGAGGGGGTGGGGGGGGGTGGTCTTAAATCTCACCATGTATCACCAAGGGGGTGGGGGGGTACAAAAAAGACAAAATAAACACGTGATTAATGGTCAGACGCGAGTACCACCTATAATGATAACTTAAAGGAATGAGTATAGAAATAACACTTACTGCGTGCTTATAACTGCATCGCCAGAACGATTCGTATAATTAACTATTGCGTTGAAGTTCTGATTCATCCACTGCCAAAACATAACAGCTGCCTTTGTCTTGTAGAACATTATCATACCTGAGAAACGTAACCGATTTCAATAAAAGCATGTCATAAGTTTTTAAACTAATGACTCATTTACATTAGGTCGGTTTGAGGTCGGTCACCGAAGGCGGTGGCCGCATTCGGTTTAACTGAAACGCTTACCTAAATTGAGTTTTTTACATTGGTCGGTTAACCGAATTCGGCGACTTGATTGATGCGGGCTGCGGGCGGCGGGCGACGGGTGGGGCACGGCCACTCGACCCCGACAACGGGCTCGACCGAATACGGCCAAACGAATACCTGTTTATATTAGTCGGTAGCCGAATACGGCCAAACGAATACCTGTTTATATTAGTCGGTAGCCGAATACGGCCTGCAGCCGAATACGGTCTAACCGACTTAATGTAAATGCGCCATAAGAAGTTCGTATCACTCTCATTAGCGGGGACGCCGCAATTGGTTCTTTCAATGTTTTTTTTTTTTCTTTATTGGAAAGTTCATATTTTTTTTTCTTGCTCTTCCTACTTATAAAGTAACATTAAATTCAAAATCATTATTTGAATTCCGAGCCGAAAACACGCCGATAATGCCCGACGGGGTAGTGGGACGTCATTAGTAAAATTTCCATAAATCGATAGCGTGTTCCAACTTTTAAATTGTTAGCGCTCATGTACACGACGCCGCCGCCGCGCCGCCGCCGCGCCGCTACCGCGCCTCTAGGCTGTGTATACGGTCGCTACCGCGCCGCCGCCGCTCCACTGCCGCTCCGCCGCCGCTCCGCCGCCGCGCCGCCTCCGCGCCGCCACCGCGATGCCATTCGCTAGTGTTTTATTTATCTAACAAAGGAGATGTCTCATTGCGGCCATATAATGTTTTCTTTTTTTGATAATTCAAGGATAACTTCTTCGTTTATGAATCGGTTTTGATGATTCTTTTTTTGTTGGAAAGAAGGTATTTCAAAGGCGGTTCCATGATATGGAGATTAGGGTTTGATGATGGAAGACCAGAGAAATCGAGTGGAGCTAAATAGTAAGAAATATCTGCTTTCCAACAAAAAAAGAATCATCAAAACCGGTTCATGAACAAAGAAGTAATCCGCGAATAAACATTAAAAAAAACATTATGGCCGAAATGAGAAACCTCCTTTTTCAGATAAATAAAACACTATCGAATTGGATTCGCGGTGCCAGCGCGGCGGCGGCGCGGTAGCGACTGTGTACACAGCCTAGAGGCGCGGTGGCGGAGCGGCGGCGGCGCGGCGGCGGCGTCGTGTACATGAGCCCTTATTGTAGAAGGCAGTTGACACATTGAAATCCTTGTGGAAATCCTTTACCATTATGACGTCACAACCACAGTCACAACCGAGGCGAGCAATGGGGAAGGCCGGTCAAAGCTAATTGTAGATGGCGCCAACATAGCTAGGTCCCTATCGGACCAATGAGGTAGTCCTATTTTGAAGTACCTATAAGATTTGAACCAAGGACAATGCTGGGAACTAGCTATGCTAGCGCCATTAGTTCTCCAGTTGCCATCCCCATTGGGGCGCGTTTAATTTTGTGTCCACGTCAATAAATTTTATTCGAATTTTATCACTTAAAAAACAATCAAGATTTTTTCTTTTCCATAAATGTTCTCATTTGTGGTGGATTAATAGTGTAAAACAAAAAAAATCGAAATTGAAATACCTAATTGCGGAAATTGAAAATCGCACGAATCGCGTTTTGGGGAAGCTCCCTTAAGCGCCATTTAGACGGAGCAAGAACTCGTATGCGAGTTTCACTACATTGCGGCATTTGTTTAATTAACTGAATTTGTTCTACCTATAAATTCGGCAATGTAACGTACAAATGTAACTCGCGTTCGAGTTCTTTCATCGTCTAAATGAGGCTTTACTCACATGATGTGATTAAAGTGTTCATTGGCGCCTGCGCAGACATGCGTCCGATACTAATCATCTTTTCGCCGGTGTCTGGATGGAATGCACTGTCAACGAGATATTTCGTCTTCCAAAGTTTTTCCTCGTCATAACCTTCTGGCATTCTTTTTGATTTCCTGTTAACACGAAAAAAAATCGGATCTAGTTTGCCTTTGCTTCAGACCAGGTGGCCTACCGAGATGTCTAAATTAAGCGTGAGTATTTCCATATGTGTGAAAGAGACAGAGCTATTCGTGTCGTCAAGCGCCATCACATTCCCACAATGGTCGCTCTTGGTAGACCACCTGACGTCTGTACAGTTGGCTTCATCAATAGTTTTACCTACCCGAATAACGAACGTAGGTGCTTTCTAGACTATACATGTCTAGAGTTGCCAACTCTTAAATTTGGAAACCAGTACTGAAAATCCCGGATTTTAGTTTTAGTGTTCATCATCATCATACCAGCCCGAGATCACCCACTGCTGGGTATAGGCCTCCCCCTTTTGTTGGCATATCTCTCTGTTCTGTGTGTCTCTCATCCATTTATAGCCCGCGATCTTGACGATATTGTCAACCCAACGGGCTTTTGGGCGGCCCTGGTTTCTTTGGCCGAACCTTGGCCACCATTCGGTCAAAACCTTGCTCCATCTGCCATCTCCGCGTCTAGCCAGATGCCCAGCCCAACTCCACTTGAGGCGTATCGCCCTATTGAGGCCTAACCTGTGTTATTTCAATTAATTTAAATGCACTAACTTGTACTCCTCCACAACTCTCTTGGCTTCATCCAACTGTTTATCGGAAGTGAAAAAGTTCATCGGGTTGGTGAGCTGTATAAAATGCTGAGCGCGGCCCCAATATGTGCTCTGGTCCCACCTGGGACTGCTCAAATCTAAAACCTTTTTTTTTCCCATAGTTTTTACGCTACAAGAAATCATGATAAAGAACATTAGAAATCCGTGCTTGAGGCGTGAGGTGGACACTGTCCTGTCCGGCCTATCGCCACAGTAAGGAAAGAAAAGAAAGAAAAACGTTTATTTGTGAGCCCGTACACACAACAAACAAGCAACAAAAGAATAAATAATAAAAGGACATGATAACAAAGGAACATATATAGGTACCTGTCGCAAATTAAAAACAAATTGTGTGTCCCACGGCTACATCAAATAGGTCCAGTTCAGCAAATTGTCGAGCAGCTAGTGCTCGACGCTGGTTTTCAACTGGACCTGGGCGGTGACGTGACGAACGCAAAGCAGTCCCAAAACATCCAAACGTGTTATGTGTGTGTGTGTTTGTGAAATACATAAATACTTATATTAATTTGGGAATCATAAATATACATATTAAAATAAGTTAAATATACATGTACATACCTACACGATAATAAATAAGGGGTAGTAAAAATAAAAAAAAAAAAAAAAAAGGACAAGGTGGTGCTCTGCCCAAGCGGGGCACATTCGCAATGTATGCTCCACGTTGTCCTCCGGACGAACCTCACCGGTAGGTCCCATTTTGTTCTATGGAACATGACGTAATAGAACAAATTGAGAAAATATTGTCCCTATTTGTATTATAGAACAGTTTGTACTTTATGTCTCAAATTGTTCCGTAGAACAAACATGCATAATGACTATGAACCCATGGAAATTTATGATTTATATTGTAAAATTTGTGCTGGAGAACTCTTACAACTTTCTAGAAAATAAGTATTTTCCGGGGACTATTTAATATAAGAATGTTTTAGTTAAATGAAGGTATGGGTTTAGTTCTGTGCATTCGCAGACAAACAAAAACAGAAGCAAAAGCTAGTATGTAGTTCTATAGTACAAATAGGGACAATATTTTCTCAATTTATTCTATTAGGTACGTCATGTTCCATAGAACAAAAAACCGGCCAAGTGCGTGTCGGGCCACGCACAGTGTAGGGTTCCGTAGTTGCTCATCAAAATACTTATGCGAACTAACTAAACTGATTCGCTGAATTTAATTTTAAAAAGAAGAATTTTCAAAATCGGTCCAGGAGTCTTTGAGAAATCGGGAAAATACATAAGAATAAAGATTACGACGAATTTAGAACCTCCTCCTTTTTTTGAATTTAGATAAAAATAGTTGACGATAAAAACCTACCTATCCCCAAAAATAATACCTATAAAAGCTGTAAAAATAAAGTTGACAAACTTACATTTGCAGTTGTCTCCGATACATTTTGTTTAGAAAATATGATGTCCAAGTACATTTTATAAGTTGGTCGACTATTACTCGTAAAGTTGTAAAGCCTACTTAGTCATGATAATTTTCTTTTAAACTTCGTTATATATACTACTATTGTGAATTTTTTCACACCCCCAAACATAACCGTTTAGCTGGTAGAGGGGGGGGGACACTCGAATCGAGCAAAATTTAGCACTTTAAAGCTTAATATTTCACAAACGAATTTTTTTATCAAAAAATTGTTAATGGAAACTATCATTATTTTTTAAAGGCCTATTTAATGATACCCCACACTAAGGGGTACGCGAGAAAAAAAAATCCTCACTTTACGTGTAAGTACTGGAGGTACCCTAAAAAAAAATATTTAACGAGATTTTATTTTACCACTTTTTTGGCACAACAAATCCGTATATTTACACCAAATTACAGCTCTCTAGTACTGTGCGTCTCTGAGCTAAACTGCGGACAGACGGACGGACGGACGGACATGGCGAAACTATAAGGGTTCCTTGTTGACTACGGAACCCTAAAAATGGGACCTACCGAACCTCGCAGTGGTGAAACCTAGGAGTTTTTCCCACCTAATCAGAAGAAAGAAACTCCCGAAACACCGATGTGTGAGGTCAAGACCTCGTAGCGCCTCTCCAGTCACACCTACAGGTGAATGGTGTGATAGCTATACCTAAATGTAAAACTTACAAGGGAAATTAGCACCATACAAAAGTCTTCAACTCCTTTTAAGATTGCTGCTACATTAAAGGTTTTCATACAAAAATGCTTTAGTTGGAGCACGGGACCTAGTCTGTTATGTTTTTGTATTTGTTACCTATGGATGGATTTGTATTTGTTACCTACTCCACCACGTCGGCCACGGATCTTGATAAAATGTGGCATAAAGGTACCTAGTTATCAGTATATGAATAACACATAGGCTTTTATACCGGCGGCAGTACTATTTCATGTGAAAATACCGCTCCACGCTGTCAAAGCCGCTGGAATAAGCGAGTCGACCGCAAACATTAGGTACTATTATATATATTCTGTGCCGCAAATAACAAGAATCGTCAGGCAGGTAAGGCATGGTCAGAAAATGGACATGATGGCCCAACACCATAACACGCAAGGTGTCCAAGAATCATAGTAGCTGCGCTACAAAGATGCGCTGTTACAAAGTAGCTGCGCTACGAAGACGCCCCGCCGCGCCACAAGGTAGCTACGCAGCTCGAGCTATGCGATGTAACGATTGTAGGGCACGCATCCATAGCACGCAGCCACAGCATGCAGCCACAGCACGCATCTTTTCATAAATATAAAAAAACACATCTTAGTTGAATCCGTTTCCACCAGTGCTGTGCTATGTAAATCAAAGAATATGATTGGTGGATATCAAACGCATCCGCAGCAACGTAGCATAGCGCATCTCTGGTGGAAAAGCAGCCTTACAGTGTGAAACTAAGACGGAGTGCGAAATCATATGACGTAATTACTCACCAGATTTGCAGACGCTTAATCGGTAAAAATCTGTTTAAACTCAAACACTATATACATTTATTTATCATCTACAATAATTATACGTTGCACATAATGTTAAACATTTTTATTTTGTAAATACGCCGCAATTTTATTTCGAATTTCAAAAGTGACAGTAGTTTTTTTGGCAAGAATTTATGCCAACAGCAAAGAGTATGGTAGCTGTTATAAAGAAGCAGGTTGTGGTGCAGACAGTTCGGTACCGATCGCGGGTTTAGCAAAAATGCTTGAGGTCATTATGGACCTCCTACACCGGAATTTACCGGTGTAGAATGTCCATAATGACCTCCTCAATAATGACATGGTAACAACTTACATTTTATCAATACAATGAATTAGGAAAAGTAAAGGTGTGCCAACTAATCGCGTCTTTTCTTTGGTGCTTTGTCATACATACTTACATACATACATACAGGTCGAACTGAGAACCTACTTTTTTTTTTGAAGTCGGTTAAAAACGTGGGAAAAAATGAAAACCGGTTTTGAATGGAATCCATTTAATTTACACAATTATTCTGCACTTTACATAGGCGTCGTCAGCCTCTTTCGTAGTCGATATTTCTCGGTGGCATAAAATATCCAAAGTAGTCGTATATTTTACGTTTTTTCTTCTTGTAAGTGATATGAACTTCACCTGTAAAAAAAGGTCATGTCAAATGGATTAATGGATATAAAAGGGGTTTTAAGATTTTTTTGAGGGCTTTTCAGTGTTCGACTTATATTTCGGCGAAATAAATGCAAAAACATAAGTATAATAAGCTTATCTTATGAAGTATAAGTTTAAAACATAATTGGATAACTCTATTCTCTGGTGAATAAAGCTTTAGTTACAGGTTGTTAAAGTATGAACTGAAATACCAATTATTAGCTGTTGCCAGCGGCTTCTAACGCTACAACTCGAAAATTATCCCACGGGAACATAAAATCGGGATAAAAACTCTATCCTATATTTAGTACTATTAGGGGAAACGTGTACGAGATGATCCGTTGAGGCAAGATGATCCTTTGATAATGCAACGAACCCAGTAGCGTCGTCTAGTTGTTTTCATTAGTAAAACGTAGTCCCTGATATTCCCCCGCCTCAGTCAAAAGTATTGGTGTCGAGAGTGACAATTAAATATTTTGAGAAAAAAAAACAAATACTCCGTGACTTTGATCTAAGGTAAGGGTGAGTTGAAGTTTATATCTAATTTGTTCTAGGTACTTTATTACTAGGGTGTGGTATTAGTTAGCTTTGTATATTGCTCTATTTTTTTTAATAGCAAGATAACAGTTGAAAGCACATAGTTTAAGTTAGCGAACATTGAACAAAAAAGTTTATGTTGGGGCAAGATGATTATGATACCGGTGTACAAGATGATCCCCACAGATCTTCTTGTACACCGGTAACATACCTACTATTACGGGGATATTTTTAACCATTTGTATGTTATTAAGTTTAAGTTTAGGTATATATTTTTGGTTTTAGACTATGCTTCGTAATTATAAAAAAAAAAACTAAACGCGGGTTGTGGTCGGAAGACTCCATGATCAAAGCACGGGATGCTGTTAAAAATGGCATGCCATATAGCACAGCAAGTAAACAGTTTGGGTTGCCTGTACCCTGTATTGTCACTAAAAACGCGGGCTAACGTCAAAAATAAAGTGGCTGTCAGTAGAATCAAATATAGATGAAAAAATAAACCCAGATTATGGTTTTATTTGGGTTATTCTCTTCCTGGATCCTGGGATCTTCTTGGACACCGGGGTGTATAAGATGATCCTTTGATAACGTTTTAAAAATGTGTTTTTTTAATAGTAATGCATCTAAAAAATTAAAATTTTGAGTATGCCAACAATAAGATAAATAAAACTATGTAAGGCAAGACAAAACGGTGTTTACATGATGTTGCCAGCATTAAAAGATTTCCTTTATGTTCGGCGTTATTGTATCTTTTTTATCTTTCCCCGTTTTTAGGGTTCCGTAGTCAACAAGGAACCCTTATAGTTTCGCCATGTCCGTCCGTCCGTCTGTCCGCAGTTTAGCTCAGAGACGCACAGTACTAGAGAGCTGTAATTTGGTGTAAATATACGGATTTGCTGTGCCGAAAAAGTGGTAAAATAGAATCTCGTAAAATATTTTTGAAGTGAAAACTTCTTTAGCGGCGTTGTACACTTTTTCTGTAATGGGTAAAAAATTTAAAACTCGCGTCAGGGTCACGTGACCCTGATCGAAAATGAGTAAGACGTCATTCAAATTAAAAATAAAACATAGTAACAAAAAAGTTTTCACTTCTACCGGCACTCCTGGAGTGCAACCTTTTTTTTTTTAGGGTACCTCCTGTACTTACACGTAAAGTGAGGATTTTTTTTTTCTCGCGTACCCCTTAGTATGGGGTATCATTAAATAGGCCTTTAAAAAATAATGATAGTTTCCATTAACATTTTTTTGATAAAAAAATTCGTTTGTGAAATATTAAGCTTTAAAGTGCTAAATTTTGCTCGATTCGAGTGTCCGGGCCTCTACCAGCTAAACGGTTATGTTTGGGGGTGTGAAAAAATTCACATTATTAGTATATATAACGAAATTTAAAAGAAAATTATCACGACTAAGTAGGCTTTACAACTTTACGAGTAATAGTCGACCAACTTATAAAATGTACTTGAATATCATATTTTCTTAAACAAAATGTATCGGAGACAACTGTAAATGTAAGTTTGTCAACTTTATTTTTACAGCTTTTATAGGTATGTTTTTTGGGGATAGGTAGGTTTTTATCGTCAACTATTTTCAACTAAATTAAAAAAAAGGAGGATGTTCTAAATTCGTCGTAATCTTTTTTCTTATGTATTTTCCCCGATTTCTCAAAGAATCCTGGACCGATTTTGAAAATTCTTCTTTTTAAAATTAAATTCAGCGAAACAGTTTAGTTAGTTCGCATAAGTATTTTGATGGGCAACTACTTAACCCTACACTGTGCGTGGCCCGACACGCACTTGGCCGGTTTTTCATCTTACCCCCTCTCACCCTACACTAATTACCAGTCACCCTATATGTATGTATGTTTTAATTCTATTGGTCTTAATGTAGATTTTAAATAAAATTGTTCATAGTTCTTTATCTTCACACTATTATTAATATTCATAACAGTAAAAGTAACATACCATATTCATCAACTAGAAAAAAGAAACAAAAAATTAAATATTTTAAATAAATGTTTTGCCAATAGGAGTGTCGTATTTAGCGTATGTATTCACACGTACCACTAGCACACCACGTCGTCGCAGCGACAAAATGTGGTCAAGCTGTGGCCACGTGTGAGCAGCGCAGCGTGTTTTTGCAGTTGCGTTGTGGTAGGTACCGACAAAATGTCGATGTGGTTGCGTTGTGGTAACCACGTGGTCATGTGCAACTAACTCAGTATAACGCAGAATGTTGTTGATGACGTTATGTCGTGCCGATGTGGCCGCGGTGCCGCCGGCGCCGCCGGTGGTGGCGTTGCCGTCGCGATGTGGTTGCGATGTGGTCGTATTACACAGGTGGTCGATAACAACGGCAAAATGTGGTACGTGTAAATTGTAATATTCGTTTTCAGTACAAAATATACGCCCGACTACATGGCGTCGATGTGGTGTGGATGTGGCTGTGGTGTGGTTGTGGTACATACGTGTGTATTGACTCTACTCGTATTACGTCAGCCAAGCACCAACGGTGCCCCGTAGAGGGCCGAAGCCTGCATACCGAGGTCGCGGGACTGTCTCATTAAGTAACCGTGACCCTGGAACGTAAAGTTGACAGACGTCTGACAGTCCCTCCGTCCCGCCTAGGTGGAATAACTAATTTGATGAATTTATAATAAGATGAAAAATCGCAAAAAAGCACTAAAATATGAATACAGGACTGTATGTGGTCGTTGTGGGCGATTCTCAAAAGGCAACACACGTTCGCGTGATTGGACGGTGAAGCGGATCTCACGACGTATGTATAATCTTGCATGTTCATGTTTTAGGCATGTCACATTGGTGCCTAAAACATGAGAGCCACCTAACTCTACACGGATGACTGGTGCCGCATGAGAATCACTTTAACGTGATAGATAATTATTTTGATTACCGTCGATGTCACTTATTTTCACATGATGTTTTTTTTCTATAGCTGAAATGAATAAGTTAGAATTTAACACAAAATTAAACTTCAGAATACATTTTTCAACTGGGCATATACTTAGATGGCTAGGTATATGAATATCCGAAACTATTATATGAGGAATAGCTATCAACAAACGTTGAAAGGAGTCACGAGGTCGATTTTGGATTTTAGAAAAATTAATCATCCTGACCAAAAATCGAACCAGCTGATTTTGGAAAAAAAGTCACACCCTGTCTTATTACACCAATCGATAGTGTTGCTAATAAGGATAAAATTCTGGGAAGTAATCGTATTCAGCAAACTCAGACAAATAGTTTAACAGATTTATTTTTATGAAATTGCATGTACAGTAAGATTCACGAAAGATGACGGCGCAGAAGGCATAATTTTAGGTCCCTTTGAAGGTGCGCGGTGACGCACGAGCGGAGTGCATTGGTGCGCGCGCGTCTCGTGCATGATAGGCCGCTCAGGCGCTCAGTAGCTATAAGGTCTTCGCACATTATAACAACTCCACGCCAACGCGGCAGCAACTCTACTCACACTCTCGATGAGTAGTCAACCAGTTGATCCACCCAATGGTCACTAGTGGACAACGCGGTGTCAAGGAGTGGCCAACGCGGTGCCAACGAGTGGGTTATTCAACAGACAACTCGTCTAACCTCAGTTTTCGGTTAAATTTTGTCCGAAGAAGTCGTGTTGCTTATGAAATGGCTGGCAAATGGTTGCCCGTCACGCGTCAGTCGCAAACGCATAGTCGTTACGTGGACAACGTGTGGTCGTTGCGTGGACGACGTATGGTCATTGCGTGACAAACGTGTCGGGGTTGACCTCTAGTGTACGATGCGTAGGCCACTCGTTGTACACTACTTTATAATCATTTTTTGAAATTGAACCTTGAACATATGATACAGGGCTTAAATTTCAATGTCTAGCATAGAGTCGAGTCGCCGGTGAGTTGTTATAATGTGCGAAGACCTATATTCGTCTATCGCGGCGTTGACGCCAAATTCTACCGCCAGTTGTGGTCATCTTTCGTGAATCGTACTGTATACCAGATACAGAGTGATTTGTAATGGGGAATTATAAAACGAGCGATTAAAAAAAGAAGCTTTGCGACTGATGATGACATACTGTATTAATAACTTGAGCGATATGAATATGAGTAAGCGAAAAATTAACTAAACTAACGACGAAACGAACTAAGAACGAGCTTACAAAAAGGTGGATTGTGATTAATCCATTTCATAAATCCGAGCGACTACATTACTAAGTGAGCGACTGGAAATACAGCAGAGGGCAACTTCAATAGTGAGGCCGCCATCCCCTTCGTGGTATATTTTTTTAAACCACCCAGAACTCCAGAAGTATGAGCCCGTCGGCCTGTCGAAGAACTAGTACTTATAATATCATTGTTTAGCCCAGGCAAAACTAGTTTGTCCTGAAATCGCTTTTGGCCGGTAACAGTTACCTATTAAATTACCTACGTCACAATTCTTGCAGTGCATTAATTTTGCTCAGTATAAAAAATATATTCGCCTAATATTGAAAAAAATGCAGGACGTAACGTTGACACTCAAACAAATATTAAGTCGCTCAAAAATTAAGAAGCTGCTCATTTTGTAAGTATTTTAAGTAACTCAAATTAATAGATATTCGTAAGATACTGTTCTGTTGATTTCTCGTCACTTACAGCATAGAGTACATTTGTATATAGACTTACCTAAAGTAATAGACGCCGTAAGTATTTTATTCGCTGACGACATATCGGTTGTATTTTCATACGAAATTAAACAAAATCTCCACAATAACATCAATAGAATATTATTAGAAATAACAGCTTGGCTAGAAGATCACAATCTACAAATCAACTATACAAAAACTAAACTCATGCAATTTAGACCACATCAAAAACAAGCACTTAACATTAATTTCTCAATTAATAATATACACTTGGAATGTGTCGATTCTTTTAAACTGCTGGGGCTAAATATAGATACCAATCTGAACTGGAAATCACACATTCAAACAATTAGTGGAAAACTATCCCGATTTACATACGCGTTATACGAACTAAAAAAATCCACCGATCTTAAATCAGCTACCAATGCCTACTACGCTTACGCTCACTCCTGGCTTCGTTATGGTATTACACTATGGGGTAATAGTACCGACGCAGATATACTCTTTAAACTGCAAAAAAAATGCGTGAGAATCCTCGCAAATATAGATGGCATGGAAAGTTGCAGACAACATTTTATCAATTACAAAATTCTAACTCTCACCTCTCTATATATTCTAGAAATCTGTCTTTTCGTAAAAAAGCATCACTACCTTTTCTCCCTTTCCCAAGACCATCACACCCAACCTCGTAATTTAAGGTATAAAAACAAACTGGCACTACCCACCTCTAGTTTAACCCTGTTTCATTCTGGGCCCCATGCCATGTGCATTAAAATATATAACAAACTACCAGAACATATTAAAGAAACCAATAGTTTTAACATATTTAAAAACAAACTTTCCCGATATTTAATAGAAAAATGCTTTTATAATCTACAAGAGTTTTTCGAAGACAAAACTAAATTAGCCACAACATAAAACTAGAGTAAGACATTTTTTTTTTGTTGTTGTATGATCTCTGTTAATACCTGTACTCCACTCCTATAACTATTTACCAATCTTATAAATAAGATATAGTCTCTATCTTAATAATTCCTACCAATATTAGGTACCTACTGATTGTAAATTGTAATAATTAAGTATGAAAACTGTCAAATGTTTATGATTGTTATTTTGTATAATTATTCAATACTTTTATTTTATTATAACTTTTGAAGTTGCTGTGCCCTTGCAGGGTTCATGACAGGTTCTGGCAAAATTATTTAACATCTTGTAACACCACATGAATGCAATAAATGTTTGAGTTTGAGTTTGAGTTTGAGTATATAGACTTACAGTCAGTCGCTCACTTAGTAATTATTTAATTTTGGCACTTAAAATTGTAATTTACAATCACTCGTTTTATTGCTACCCATTTGTAATTGGGTGCATTCCTTGAAATGACTGATACTTATTACTTGTAGAACATAAGTTCTACAAGTAATAAGTAATTAAAATTGGTGCTAATAATAGCACCAATTTTAACCCAGATAACATGGAGTCCCAACTGACTGGTTTTGGAGATATCGAAAATTTAAGATTTTTCAAAAAATTCACCTCTTCCTCATTCATTGCTTATTGTTAGAAATTAATGACGTTCACTCCTTTGAATTAAAATGTTCAGATAACATTAGTATGGAGGTAGTTAGTGAGATAAGAAGAAAACTACTCACCTTTAATAACTGGTTTCGTTCGCTCTGATACTTCTTTCTGATTATAATGCATTATAAGGTCTTTGACAAAAGCCTTCAGGTCTTTCTCCCATTCGGGTGAGGAACCTGAAACAACAAAATATTTACTTTTATAAAATTATCACTCACTCGTAGCGGACGTAATCGCTATTTTAACTAAAATTATAATCCTCTATTACGATATTATAGTACTTAAAATTAAGCCCCCATGCAAACAAGCGCTTTTTTCTGGGCGTTAAAAAAACGCCGCAGTAGATTCATGTCAGGGTTTTAAAATCGCGGCGTTTTTTTTCGAACTGTAGGTATTTGATTTTAAGTGCCGGGCAGTGACATTTAAGTTCGTTTTACCTTTTTGTTCAAACTTGCGCTTTTTAACACCCGTATGGAAAACCAGAGTAGAATTATTGAGCAGAACCTTCAAATCCTTCCTTCTAAGGAGCTTTATATGTATAGGGTGACTGGTAATTAGTGCACGATACTTAAACGTGATTGTGCTCATGATAACAAACAACTTTTACTGTGGGAACAAACCAAAAAACGCGGAAAAAAAACAGCTGTTCAGTACATTTATGTTTGTTTAATGTACTGAACAGCTGATATTTTTTTCACGATTTCGGCTTTGCTCCCATAATAAAAGTTGTTTGTTATCATGAGCACAATCACGTGTTTAAGTATCGTGCACTAATTACCAGTCACCCTATATACCTACTGTTCATCGTACCCCTTTTTATTTTAGCGTGGTAAAATTATTAATTGAGTCCACAGTGTTCCTTAGATACGTGTGTTTCAGGATTACTTTAACAATCAATCTACAGATAATGTAGATAGCAAAAAACTCTCTTTCACCCTCACCTTTATGTTTCGTCTTGTTTTTGTGTTGTTGTTGCGTTCTTAAAAGTGATTTAGATTCTGAAAAAAATATTATGATTCATATAACTAAATTACTTTACGATCATGATGATTAGATAATATTTATTGGCGGCTCCAAACTATTGACGTGAATTCTCGGCACAATTCGTGCCCTCGATACTATCGGGATGCTCTCAGTCGTTCGTGAAACCTGCCGTGAAATAGACGTAGATGCTGCTGCTGCATTGACAATGTTTGCTGAATTTACTTTGTAGGAATATGATTAAAAGTGTCTTTATTAATTATATGAAATCCATTTCAAACTTTCTATGAACAAATAGTTACCTACCAGAATTTCATTGCAAAAATGAAACATAGTAATTAACTTATTAGGTTCATAGGCCCGTGAAAGTGGATAGGGTACCTACGCGAGAACATCGCGCGAAGGAGGCGCGAACCCTTTGTCGCGGGAAAAAATACCGACACTGATCGGGGAACAGGCGCGAACGCCCGTGAACATCGCGAAAACCATCCACATGTTCGCGGGTATTCACGGCAATAGCACGAATAGTCTGGAGCCGGCTTCTAATTAGAATGTCTTTCACTCATGTATATGTACACAGCACAGAAATATTAAAAACAGGAGAAGTGGTAAGGGGGCGTGTCGTTGACACCTGGTCCTGAGCGTTTTGGCCAGCTATTGACTTGGACTACTTTATTTTTGTTTCCTTTATTACTCCGACTGTATTGTTTTTCATAAAATACATTGCTCTTTTACAACGATCTCACATTATCACTGAGTGACTGGACCAGCAATGTAAAACTGACATAACGATACCTCATCAAGCCGTAATGTCGCGTGGTGCGTCCGTTGTATTTGAGCGGGAGTTGTACCGCCCCCCGCGTGTCGCGACCACACACAATGATAATTGTTAGTGTGAGTAAGTTACACCGAAAAAGAGTACGCTGTGGTTTTAAGAATAAGGTTTATATTTAAATGACTGAGTTATCGATGGCGCGTGTGTGCACTTGTTCGTAGTATTGTTTTGATAGAACTACATATGCAATATTATCGTTATGGTGGGGCTGTTGCGGCTTCACTGGTTTTCTATACATTTTAAACTCCACGCCATATCTCCTTCTTTAAGATATCTGTGGTACACAGGGTGTTTGGTTTCCGATAACCGATATCTTATGAGGATATTAAACAGTCTTTCTTTTAAGACCAGCTGGTAGAATTCCGAAAAAATAAATTTTATTGCACAATTTCTTTTTATATTTACTTACCCAAAAACTCCACTGGAACTTTATTATTCGGAACATCTTTTTCATTATCATCTAATACACAAAAACAAAGGTGAGGAAGAGGATTTAAATGTACACAATGTTAATCAGAATTTGCCTAGTCTTCTCCCAACTACACACTTCTTTCGCATCGGGGAGCAACGTAACTAGTTACCATACAACTTTCTTTAAATCCCGAAAGTTCATACGTATAATACCTATAGCTGAAATACTGAATACTGTCCAAAACAACGAAATTCAAAATACCATTCAAAGTATGAAATGCGGATAGCCGTTAATTATACCGGTTTCAAAATACCGATGGACGAAATCCCGAATCTCGGGGTACACTAGATCAATTCGGGATTTCGTCAACCGGTAATTTAAAATTCGGTCTTTTTAAAATTGAGGGTTTTTGATACTTACCCTTCTTCAAAGGTATTTAGGTACCAGAAGCCTTACCACTAGCTCTTAACGCGATCCAGTTTAGGCTGTGGGAAAGAAACAGAGCCATCTCTTTCCCACAGTCTAAAGACTAGGCCACCAGGAGCGTCCTCTGAATTTTAAAGAGGTCGTTCCAAGACTTTCTGAACATCTTCAACAATAATATAGACAAAAAGCACCCCGGAGCTTCTTCCCAATTCGGGTCATTGAAAAAACCACCTATTTGACCAAACTTCACAAAGTGGCTCACTGAACAACATCGATCAATCAACTCAGCCAATCGCATTCCATTGCTGAACATAGGTCTCTCCAAGGCCGCGCCACATCGCGCTGTTTTCTCCCTTCCACATCCAGTCACTTTCTAGAGATCGTCGGACCATCTAGCTGGGGTGCGACACACACAACGCTTGCCGACACGCCGTCACCACTCTAGGGGGTTATTACAACGTTTTAAAACCAGGCTTGTTCCGGCGAGTGAAAGTGACAGAGCTATACAACTTACAAGTCGTCTAGCGCCATCTCGTTCCCTCACTGGACTACTCCGGCTTTAAGACCTCATGGTAGGCCACAAGGACTCGTCTGCTTCACCAGCCATCCGTCCGTCGGTCTTCGGCAAACATGGCCAACCCACAACATAACATTCAACAACATAAATACATACTTAAACTTGAAACTTCTGTTTCATCTTCAACATCATTATTATACGACATCCGTAGTACTGGCGTCCTATCGGCATTGTAACCTGGAAAATTAACTAGTTATAGTCGAGAATCTTTTAAATCTGAAGCTTTTTATAATAAGACACCGCTGATTTGGTCCAACCGCTTGCGACTCCTGTGAGCAAGCGACTAGCTACAGACCATTTTAAGGCTGCGTTTCCACCAGAGATGTAGCGAGGAATGTGTTTGCTTCATTTACCTCGCCTCGGTCAGCACAGCTCTGGTGGAAACAGCTCAGCGGAGCTTGCTTTTGATTTTGCACATTCAAAACACGCGAGGGATGTGTACGAGGGATGTGTGCGAGGGATGTGTACGAGGGATGTGTTGCGAGGTTTGCACATACTGTTACTCCGCTCCCACTACACCGCACCCCTGTCGACACATTTCACAGCTTCGCAACGCATCCTCGCACCACACATTAATGCGCATTTTCACAGCTCCGCTGCACATCCTCGTAGGCACATTTCCTCGGCACATCTCTGGTGGAAAAGGAAACATAGAAAAGTTTGTGGCCTACCATGTAATTCTACTGTGGAAACGAGATGGCGCTAGACGACTTGTATAGCTCTCTCTCTTTCCCACACTGGAATTATTGTTGCTTTAAGACGTCATTAGACCACCAGTAAAAGAAGTGAAAGTTAAAATTATACAATGTCACTTGGGTATTATGCTAGTAGCAACTTGTAGCGTCTGTATGGAAAAATGGAACAGCGCCTCTGGTGTGCGAAGCAGGAACTAATTTTTCCCTCAAAAATTGTCAATTTATATTTGTCAAAGTTCCAGTTTACGTCTCAAATACTGAAAATTCGTGCTAAGGGTACAGGATATCACGGGGGCGCCACAAGCTGCTGTTGTTGTAAATTAGTAGGAATTTGTGCTTTTTAAATGGGTATGTACCTATAGTTGCACTTAGCGAGATGTTAATCTTTACTTTATGATCTGGCTTATTTATTTTATCACTACTTAAATATTCAATTCAAAAAGTATTAAGTATATCAGCCTATAGAGACCTTTACCAAAAAAACCCACCCATGTCTGGCTTGATTCAATCCCGCTATTTCTCAGCAAAGTCTGCATTTCTATGTTTAGGGTAGGTAGTTTTCAGCGTGCCTGAAACTACCCAAAAATTGCACGTAGCTCTCCAGCTACAATTTTCAGACCGCAATAAAAAAAATTAGAAAAAGAAATTAGTTGTTGAAACTAACCATTATAAATGTTTTGTGGATAACTTTGTGATAATGAATTTTCTGGCAGAGAATTGTCGTCTCTAAGGATCGATTTTGACGAACTGAAAAAGCTCCTCTTCTTCAATCCAGGGACTTTCACTTTGCGAGGTGCAGTTGCCTGTAAGTCTGGAGAGAAACCATTGATTTATTAAAATCAAATCAAATCGTTTATTTCAACTAGGCCAATTACAGGCACTTATGAATTGTCAAAAGACATAAAATAAAACAAGTACAAAAATAGTTATGGTGCTACAGTCCCAGTCACAAGACATAAAAACTGTGAAAGTACCGTAGGTGCACATTCCAAAGCGTAGATCTCTATGGAGAAGAATGAGCAAGAAACTCCATGGACACTCTTTTTCAATTGCCAAAATACAAAATTTTTGTTACATCATTCATTCATAATTAACCTTACATCTGGGGGGGTATTACAACGTCTTAAAACCAGGCTTGTTCCGGCGAGAGAATGTGATGGCGTTAGACGACGTGTATAGCTCTGTCACTTTCACTCGCCGGAATAAGCCTGGATTTAAGACGTTGTAATACCCCCCCTGATCAGCACGCAGAACTGATGGCCGATGCCGCCATAAGGTTCTCGAATGGAGACCATGCACCGGCAAATGCAGCGTAGGACGTCCACCTACTAGGTGGGTAGACGATCTTATGAAGACCACAGGATTACGCTGGATGCAATAAGCGGCTTCCAACCGGTCCTATTGGAAGTCTAAAGCGGAGGCCTATGTTCAGCAGTGGACAGTGGAGTCTTACGGTGATGATGATGATGAGATCTGATCCGAGACTCTATGACTTGTATTGACATTCCCGACTTAGTTGGCTGGCTTGAGTGGCAATTCTAAAGGCCTGTTTTTTTTTCCACAAAGAACTATCACTCAACGCCCAAGATAAGCAGAGCTTGTGTTATGGGTACTAGACAACTGATAAACATACTTATATATTTCTAAAAACATATAACATATTATACATAGATAAATTACACCCAGACACAGAACACATGATCGTGCTCATCACACAAACATTTGTCCTAGGTGGGAATCGAACCCACGACCCCCGGTATAGCAGTCAGGGTTACTAACCACTAGATCAACAGGCCAGTCATGTCAATTTTTGGCGCGGTCATTTCAGAAAATTGCATTAAAACAACAACGAAGTTTCCGTAAGTCATGAGTTGTGGTGCGGACTCAGGACCAATCTGCCAAATCGTAATATCATTAATTCATAGTTCGGGTTCATTGTCAAAACTCCCGTAGCTAAGGCCAAAATCACGATTTCGGGCTTAGAGATTGAAGCCCCAGAAGAAGTCGACAATAACTCTGATGGAACATTAATAGCAATACTTGGCATAATAGTAATAATAATTGGGTAAACTTACCATAATTATTAATAATAGACCGAATTATACTATGGAGGTCAGTCTGGTATTCTTCGGGACGAACCCCAAGTTGAGTAACAAGCCAGTCATAAAAATGTTTCGTCGCCCATCCAGGGACTTCTATTAAGTGAGGTGTACCCTTATCTCTGTCTTCACCTAAGTAGGAAATGATAAGATTGTATTCGCTCAGCTTCTTTTTCATTTTTCGTTTTAAGGAAGACTTGCCATGGGGTATCGTTTTACCCAGTTACTGGGTTGTAGAGGTCCGACAGGCAGTCGCTCCATGTAAAAGACTGATATCCAGCTGAATCTGGTTTGACTGGAAGCCGACCCCAATATAGTTGGGAAAAGGCTAGGCAGATGATGTTTTAAGGAAGACTTGCTTTTATGCATTTTTATAAGATACACAACTTGGGAGTGGTCCTGCCTCAGGCCCTAAATGGGAGGTATCCGAAAGAAAACAAAAAGGGTGTCTACTTTCCAAGTCCGATATCGAAGATACGGGAATGAACACAAATGTTCGTTCCCGTGTTTTCGTTGACGGGCTTAGGAAGTAGACAGCCAGTTTCGTTTGCCGCGTTGTGCGCCGATCGGTAAACAGTCACAACTATTTCACTAGAGGTTTGTGTGAGACAAGTCAGGCCCGGTATCCACATCTCCTCTCCGCTTAGCTTCAGTGGACATCTGATTGGTTATTCAAACACATCTCCTCTCCTCTCCGCTTTGGTGGATACCGGGCCTAGTGTTTTCAGTATCACTCTTTTTTTTTTTGTAAACCATACTTACTATAGTCATCAAAAGGCTCATCGAATCGTCTTGCTGTAACTATAACTGGTATCTGAAAATTTTAACTTACATATTATAATAAAATTATACCTTTTTTATCGTGGTAAAATCATCAAATGAGTCCTCTTATTCGTTTAGTAAATAAATAGAGCTAGATTTTGAGTAGCCGTATGGTCTTCCTATTATTTCTGATACCACGTTATGTAGCAAAAAAAAATCCTTATGATGAAACTTTTCCGTCGGTCGGTACGTTAGAGCTTTTTTTTTTTTTTTTTTTAGGTGGTAAAATCATCAAATGAGTCCTCCCGCCCTGGGTGGGGCGGAAGGGACTGTCAGACTCTTACGGACTAAAATCCACCCGTGTTCCTTCCTATGCCCTTTATGTTCCGGGCCACGGTAACCTGGGTTAAGAAAAAACCCGCGACCCCAGCAGGCATTTGGCGCGAAACACGACGCGCCACCGACCCGGGCTTGGTCCTTGGTCGGACGGCGAGCTACCCATCACTCACCGTCCGCAAGCCCGCTCCGCCGCTGTGCCCTCTGCTGATCAGAGGGACACGCGTTGGAGCATCCACACGACAGGCTATTTGCATACGGGCAAAGAGACCACTTGGGCACACAGTGCCCAACAAGAGTTTTTGCCCGCATCCCAGGGTGCACCGGCCCGAAAAACTGGTCTTCCCCCTGGACGTATCCGAGAGGGAACTCCAGTCCACGGGCGCACGTGGAGGTTTCCGGTCATAGCACCCCGGTACGCTAAAGCTACAATTTTTTTTTCTCGTCAAGCAGTTTCGACGGTCCAACCATGTAATTATTTAAAATTCTATGAATGCAGTTTAACAGTGGCGGCCTTAGGGGGGGGCGAACCGGGCACCCGCCCGGGGCCTCGCGCTTGCAGGGGGCCTCGCGCAACAAACCAAGCAAAAGAAAAAACTTGTAGTTTTTATCAATAAAAAACTTTTGATTTTGATTAATTAATTAATTAGTTCACGGCAAAATTTATTAACGGCAAAATTAAATAAGATTTAGATAGAATCAAACCATCTATATTTTTTTTATTTATCGTCTCAGTGTTTGTTAATTTTGTAATATTTATTTAGTGCAATTATTTTGTCGCCTGAACGTATGGCTATTTTATTTAGGTTAAATCTTGTAATTCAGACCTGGTTATGATGTTGGCTCGATCAGTGACATAGCGAGACCGAATCTTGGAGGGGCAAGACGCATCTGCGAAGCCCTTTTGATGGAGAATAGAAAAATTTCGCGCGGGTTTGTGATTTTTTTAAGCCCGTCGTGTGGATCACCGCGTGCGAGGCCTCCTTTTTTTGATGACTTGATGATAAAATCGCTTTGCGAGACCTCTTTGCCTCTTTCTGTTCACAGTTAGAAATAAAAGTAAACAAATTACCATGCAACCACGAGGCCTCGCGCGAGAAGCGGAATTGCTAGACCTAAATATGATCGTCGGCGCCATCAGCTTTGGCTCTATCAGTTCTCACTTCTCAGTTAGAAATAGTAGTAGAAGTTAAATTATACTGCTTAACTGAGTGGTAACAAAGTTGAGATTGCCGTTGTCAATTTTATTTTATTAAATCTCTAAGCGCGAGGCCCCATCATGTGCGAGGCTAGGTAGGGTCCGCTAAGCCCGCGCCTAGCTACGCCACTGGGCCCAATGAATAATCAAAGTTTGAGACATCAAACACCGTACGCTACTTTGTAAAAAAAATAAAAAAAACCCCGAAAGTTTCGTTCTTTTTTGAACATTTTGCGTTTATGACCGTAAAGGACAAGTTGTTGTCTTCTCAGAACGGTTTCAAAGATGCCTCTCGCTACAATTTGAGAACCGATTTATATCTGTAGACCCAGTAGTTTCAGAGTTGAGTTTTTCAATATTTATATTTTTTTCGAACTTTGCAATTTCTTGCATTATTTAAGATACTACTTGAGTAACTCTGGCGGTATCTCGAATCAAAAACAAGTGTGGAAGAGGCAAAGCATCAGAGTTGGGATGTCTTAGAACTTTGTGACTTTTTTCGAAAAAATGAAAAAATGTTGGGAGGGTTTATATCGGAGACTATTCGGTCTACAAGGTATTTATATTCACTCTTCATCTTCATAAGCCTATAATGTTCCCACTGCTGGGACACAGGCTTCCTTTCTGTAAGATGGGTCCATAATTCACCACGCGGGCCCCGTGCGGGTTGGTGATATCACGTGTCTTAAAAATTTTGGTTTGAGGAGATACCGGTTGCCTGACGATGTTTTCCTTCATCGTTTTAAGAGCAATAGTGATAAAATAAATACAAAAAGTAATCTGGGCCGAGTTTGATTCTGCGACTTACAACTCGTATCTTCGTAAGTCGGGTCGATTAATCGCTAGCACCGCGAAACCGCTTGAGACGCAGACACCCGCAGTTTGAAAATGGATTTCAAGGTAGCAGTGCGTGTTGCTCTGATAATAGAAGACGTAAACGCAAACTTCGAAAATATTGGATCCATCCACTAACTGGGCGTAGATCTGAGAAAGATTTCTTTCATAAGAATTATCAAAACTTAAGAGACCATCCTAAAAAAATCATGTTCTGTTTCGTTTAAAACAAACTCCGACTCGGTGGAAGACATGGTTGAAATTGTGCGCCAGCGATCTGCTCTGCAAGATGGTCTACCGAAAAACAGCCCGTGGTTAACGCCAGTGCGTACGCGTCAACTAAGTTCTATGGATTACAGTTTTGCCGCGGTTTTTACCCGCGAGCATTTTGTAGCAAATCACGGTTTTAAACTCAGTCGCGGGAAAAAACCACAGTGTACCCGCTTGTATTATTTTTCTAGGGGCAAAAATTCACGCCTTTAAAAACCACAGCGGTTTAACCGTAGTGCGGCGTAAACCCCTTCGAAAGTTCTTTTTCAAAAAAGTTATAAAGTTGGAAAACATTCCAACTGAAGACATGATAGTTATCAGATGCCCCTTCCACATTTGTTGTAAAAAAAATGTTGATTTGAGATACTTTTGGGTCTACGAAGCTTTTGGGTCTACAGAAACCATTTTAGTCTCATATTGTAGTAAATTTATTCTACTTCATCAAAGTAGTAGTCTAAGACCTTTAAGGTAATAATGGCCAAAAAGGCAAACAGACAAAAATCAGAACTACCCCATTTTAGGGCATGAGCCCAGCCAGTACATGAGTACACGACGCCGCCGCCGCGCCGCCGCCGCTCCGCCACCGCGCCTCTAGGCTGTGTACACAGTCGATACCGCGCCGCCTCCGCTCCGCCGCCGCGCCGCCGCCGCTCCGCGTCCGCGCCGCCGCCGCGCTGGCACCGCGAATCCAATTTGCTAGTGTTTTATTTATCTGAAAAAGGAGGTTTCTCATTTCGGCCATAATGTTTTTATTAATGTTTATTCGCGGATAACTTCTTTGTTCATGAACCGGTTTTGATGATTCTTTTTTTGTTGGAAAGAAGATATTTCTTACTATTTAGCTCCACTAGATTGCTCTGGTCTTCCATCATCAAACCCTAATTTCCATATGGGACCGCCTTTGAAATACCTTCTTTCCAACAAAAAATAATCATCAAAACCGATTCATAAACGAAGAAGTTATCCTTGAACAATGAAAAAAAACATTATATGGCCGTAATGAGAAATCTCCTTTGTTAGATAAATAAAACACTAGCGAATGGCATCGCGGTGGCGGCGCGGAGGCGGCGCGGCGGCGGCGCGGCGGCGGAGCGGCGGCGGAGCGGCGGCGGAGCGGCGGCGGAGCGGCGGCGGCGCGGTAGCGACCGTATACACAGCCTAGAGGCGCGGTAGCGGCGCGGCGGCGGCGTCGTGTACATGAGCGCTTACGCAAACACGGATGTTCAAAGTTCCTGTATGAACTGTAGAATGTTTTAAAACTCAAATTACATTTATATAATTGTATAGAAGCATTTGTCCTCAAACATGACAACCAAACCTACTTTCGCATCACAGACTTTTTATAAAGGGCAGGGGCCTCGCAAAGACTTGCTGCCCGGGGCCTCGCAATGGGTAAGGCCGCCTCTGCAGTTTAAATTGTTTTTTAATTCAATGAATGCCTTGTTTCAGTAAAATATTCCATCTACAATATTCAAGGTAGGTACTTTCCCTCCATGGGGTTAACCGTTTGACGCCCTTGTGAAAATGCTTTGTGCAGACGTTTTACCAATTTATTGAAACATGGCGTTGTGCAAATATGTTAAGTTTTTTCTATAGAATAGAATAATAATTAGATAATGGTATGAAACTCTATTGTGAATAGTTACTTACAAAAATTAAAATATAAAGCAAACCCATATCGAATTTTTGAATAAGTACATTCGCTGATGCAGTTGACTTAACCCAATCAAAAAAAGGTATTGGTCAAAGGAAGTTAAAAACATAAAATTACAATTGTAATAAAAACACAATAGTCAACAATCCGTTACATTGCTAATTTTCAATTAAACATTTAGGTATGCAACAATGAAATATTCTTGCCGTAGTTTATCAATCATGTTTCATAACGATTACTTTCAGGGCAAGCACACATTGAAGGCAGCGAGTAAAGGGCAACTCGCTGCCCGACCAAGGACCATGCCCGGGTCGACGACGGCGCGTTGTGTCCCACGCGCGCCTCAAAGAGCGTCATCAGCATAATGACGGGGCCCCCCTCTCAGAGGGCCAAAGCCTGCCGGAGTCGCGGGATTATTCCCTTACCGTGACCCCGGAACATAACAGGCTATGAAGGACACCGTGGATTTTAGTCAGTAAGAGTCTGACAGTCCCTTCCGCCCCACCCAGGGCGGGAGGACTCATTTGATGATTTTACCACCTAAAAAAAAAAAAAAAAGGAAGTCTGTGATATTTTTATTTTATTTTATTTGGGAAAACCAACAATTGTACATTCACATTGTAGCTTACATCTAAATACATAATTATTAATAACATATGTTAAAGTACAATTCACGACGTTTCCACCGGTTACAATTTAAATTAAAGTACAACATGTGACTTATTCTAGCCAAACTTAGTAACAATCAGTAAGATTAGAAGAAGAGAAAAAAAAATTATTAAAATATATATATAAGCAATGAAGAAACACGCCCCAAAATTATTGTAGCATGACGCATGATGACGCCGTCTACCAGCGCTTGTCCATATTATAAGAAATTTTTTAGAATGCTTCTGACACAGTAAAAAACTAGGTTTATAGGTTCTTATAGATTCTTTTTTTCAAAATTTATAATATTTTGAAAATTACATGCGCCTAAGAGTTACTTTACTTACACCACAATGATATTATATGTAAAAAAGGTGGTTCACCTTTTCTATGTGAGAGCTGGTGGAGCGAATGTTTTGATCATTTTTGTATTTAAAATTTATACTTGTTATTACCGCGAATACGCTAATATCATAATTATTATCTTTGCCGAGAATCATATTTTATGTAACTGGCCTGCAAATTGCAAAAAACGTTAGAAAATTTGAATTTCGCGGGTAGGTTGAAGCATTCACGTTAAAAAGGCAGGGGTGCGTTTAAATCCTTCGGCGGTATTTCGCCGGAAAAAAATTAAACTAGCGAGGGTTCGCTGAACGGAGTCATAAGTTTCTGTCAATGTTAGTTGTCAAATTCAATTGACAGCTCAGTTTATTGAACAAATAATCAATTTCCCGGTTTATTATAGATCCATAATCCACAAATAATATTTACTCTATAAAATAAAAATAATATTCGTTTTTACGCCGCGAATCGAGCAAAACAACAAAACTTAATGTCAATCTGACAGCAGGATAAAATTTTGCGTGGTAAAAAGGTATAAAATTAAACTGGATAAAGGATTTAAACGCAGCCCTGGCACGGTAATAATATCTACAGTATTTGATCTTCATACAAACGGACGAAACGCGAGCTATACCACGTGACTCGATCTCGGGGCGCGCTTGAGGCGCAGACAGTCACGGCCGTACCGTAGTGATGAACGGACGGTGCGTTGTTTTTTTTTTAGCAAATATGACAAGTAGAAAATATTGTGCTGTGTTTGGGTGTTTAACGTCAACAATAACGCATCCAGGCATAAGTTTTTTTAAATTACCTGCAACCTCTGAAAGGTGAGTACCTACTCTATAAAATAATTTTACTTACTATAGTTGGTGCCAGTTAACATGGCAATAGCGGACATTGACCCCTACCTAATAAGTCCTCGTATAATGACATAGGCTCAGAATTAGCATTTTTATAAAATACCGAATAAATTAGTAAGTATATTGTAAGGATATAAGTATCTTATAATTCATAAGATATCAAAATGGTAAAAAAAATTCACCTATAACTAAGATTTTATATTATTTTTATATTTAAGACTCACAAGTAAACACTATCATTTCATAGAAAAATGCTAATTCTGATCTTATGTCATTATACGACGAGTTATTAGGTAAAGGTCAATGACCGCTATTGCCATCTTAACTGGCACCAACTATAGTAGCTAGTAGCCGTGCTAGTTGGTAGGTACATAATGTGTGACTTTTTAATGGTTATGTATTTTCCTTTATATCACGAAAAAAAGGGTATTTGGGTTAATAAATACAGTAAAATGAATAAAGTAAAGGAAAGTTACTGAAGCAAGTTAAAAAGATAAGTTATAGGCGGTTCTGAATGAATCATGATACGGTAGGTACTTACTCTTGTGTTAAAACTCCAGTGCATGTGTGTTTTGTTAGTTTGTATTATTCAAAGTAAAGTCATGGTGTAACGGCGCGGTGGGATTGTCGGCGGGCACGGAAATGAAGCAGTGAGCTTCATTTACCTACGGTACGGTGTACAATCAACGTATATTCAGTGTACTACATAAACTATATCACAGTCATGAATATTATTCTAGGAACGTAGATTACAGTTTATCTAGGGCTCGCGCGTACATAGTTCGCTCCGTGTTTGAGTGTGCGCACTGCGTCGCACAGTGGTCGGACAGCCCTAACGCATGTTTACGTACCGCGCGGCTGTAGGTATTTATTTCTATAATGCGGCCGAGATCAACTACTGTAGATATTTATACTGTGGCCCTGGGCTGCGTTTAAATCCTTTAACCAGTTTAAAATACTGACTAAATGTCAAACACCCCGTTTAAGTATACCGCGTGGTGAAAAATGAAGCTAACTAAAATTTAATCTACCCCGTTTACGGTCGTCCGCTGGTATAAGTTTTTACTAAATGGAATAAATATTTGCGACCTTTTTACCACGCAAAATTTTATCCTGCTGTCAGATTGACATTAAGTTTTGTTGTTTTGCTCGATTCGCGCCGTAAAAACGAATATTATTTTTATTTTACAGAGTAAATATTATTTGTGGATTATGGATTTATATTAAACCGGCAAATTGATTATTTGTTCAATAAACTGAGCTGTCAATGAGGGATTTTCTTTTTATGTTTTCCCTGTCAATGGATAGATGGCGCTGAACTTGATATGTGACTGCAATGAACGGAACGTCACGTCATTTTTTGTTTTTTTCACTTGTATGTAATTTTGAGATCGTAAAACAAAAAGTACATGTCATGTCATTGTCAGTCACATCTGTAGTCACATGACATCACACAAATGGCATTTTGAAAATAAATAACAACAAGGAAAAAGAAAAAAATATTCATTTACAAGACTTTTAATTAATGAGTTTTCCACGCCAAAAAGAAAATGTCCCAAGAGAAAAAAAAGCGAAGTCTGTGCCTCGTGGATTTGTGCAAAAATGAAGGCATACATCTTTTTTCTAGAGTCACACCGTCAGTTCAACGCCATCTATCGAGTTCTTGGAAACTACTTTTTTTTTTTAAACTCCAAAAAGAAAACCTCCCATTGAATTTGACAACTAACATTGAAAGAAACTCATGACTCCGTTCAGCGAACCCTCGCTAGTTTAATTTTTTTCCGGCGAAATACCGCCGAAGGATTTAAACGCACCCCAGGCATCCGCCACAAGACCGTTTAGGCGCGCGATTGGTCCTATGTTCAAAAAAAGGACGACGGCATAGATGAAGACGACGGTGACCGGCACAGACGTGACCGGTGACGGCCATAGTGACGGCAGTAAAAGTTCAATGATTTGACAATTTTGGCAATCTTAAAAAATTGCCATTTCAAAAGTCAGCTTCATCAACAAGGAATTTACCAAAAATTTTACATGAAAAATCTGAAACGAATAAAATTAAAATCTATGAAAAAAAAATAGGAATTTAAACATTATGACTGGGTAAGTCTACAGCTGGACATAAAAATGTAGAAAACCGGAAGTCGCCACTGTCTTCGTGCTACCAGCACTTTGAATGATTTTATTTTTTTCACTTATTACGTTAGTTTTATGGCACAATAATAAATCTAACAAACCTGCGGTCTTTGTTTACATCAAATATTAAAGATTTTAAAACGCTGTCAGAAATAAAAATTTTAGTTCGGTTTCAATCCGTTCTGGCCAAGCTGTATGTAATAATAACACATTGGCTGCATGGCCAAGATTCCTTTGCCTACCCGAGAGGGAAAGGGGAAAAAAATGCTCATGTCAACCAAATGTCAACTAACCAGTCAAACAAAATGCTTGAAACTGGTGTAATTATTTAGAAAAATCAGTTTTCTAAAAGACGATGAGATAAATATCAGCAAAATGTACAATCTGAAAGCGTGTGTGGTGTGTTTCAGCACAGATGTTAAGTTATTTAGTATGAACAGTGACAAATTACGACATGAATTTTATTTGATTTCTGGTATTCAGGTATGCGTTGTTTATATGCATTTGGATGATTAAAAATACTAATTTTTAAAGCGTTATACCCCGCGGTTTCTAAAAAATATATCTTTTTGTTATTTACAGACTTCCCGCGGAGATGGCATGCCAGATTATTTATGTTTTCAATGTGCAGCTGCCGTTCGAAATTTCAAAAGATTTCGCGATAGATGCCACCGAGCTCATTATGCTTTGAAAGAAATTTTAAGCAGAAATAAAGAGGTAAATCAATTGCGGATTGCACAAAACATATCGTAATCTGTGTCCCTTAATTTTGTATACAATCACAACTGTTTCCTCATTACAGATTAGCAAAACAAACCTTGAAGATATAAACCGCAACCTTCTTGGTATCATGCCGCCTCTATCATTCATGAGCTTAGATAAAACTCACTATGAAAAAGTATATTTCCAATGGAAGAAACAGAACCGTATTGACTCATGTAATTCTTCCAAACAAAGCATGTCTATTTTCCACTGCAGTACACTATCTTCTGATCTCACCTTTGAGGGAATAACAAATCCCATGGAATTGGAATTCACTGAGGAAAAAATTAAAACAGATGTAGATGAAAGAGAAACAAATATTGTGGAATTACCAGTTGAGTACGAAATAACCAAAGATGAGTCGACTAGCTTTGCTTGCGCTGCAACGGAAGACTCGGCACTACCAGATTCATTCCTGGAAAATGATAACTTTGATAGCGATCAGGATATTGATAAATTCCCTGAATTGTCACTGACGTTAAATACTGAAAACCCTGCTGTGGATGGGACTGAAATGGATGAAGAATATGCTACGTTGATCCCAATTTCCGTGAAAGAGGCTAAAGCTGCAATTGAAGTGTACAAAATGTTCACGCAGGGCAAATACCATTGTGAGATTTGTAATAAAGCTTATAACAATGAGGAACGAATGAAGATACATCTACGAATGCATGATAAGGTCAGGGTTCTTTATTTAATTATTTTAATACTTGCTTGAGATGCAGATCTTATTTATAAGGCTTTCAATGACACCATTATATTCTACACTTTGTATAGGATGTTCAATTACAAAAGAATTGATAGAGAGAGGTTCAATCCCCCCATAAAACAAACATTTGTATCAAATATAAGAAAATATACTGTATAATATAATATGGCTACACTTGTGTGTGTGTGGCTACGGCTTGTTATACTACTAGAAACCATTTCCTCTGTCTCAATTTTTCTTCTATTTCTTTTAGCATGTGAGTGGCAACTACCACTGTGGACTCTGCCAGTACTACTATAAAACTGAGTTTTTACTCAAAACTCATATGACTGACAAACATCTGTTCAAGTATTTGTGTAGAAAATGTCCTGAAGTCAGTTTTGATAGGTAAGTGAAAGTTACTTTAATTTTTTGTTTTTTTTTTTTCTCTCTTGTTTTCCTGCAATCTGTCTTGTCAACATTAAGCCGGATTTTTGTAATTGGGAATTTGTCTTGCATGGTAAAATATCCAGTGATATGTCCATATTATCAATTTATGCCCCTTGTTTCAAATCAGATCTTGAGGGGCTCGTCTTTTAAGTCTTCTGAAAAAGTGTTGTGGTTGTACTTCCATTAGGTTTCTTGCCAGTTGGTTTGGATGTTTACGTATTCGTTTAGTGTACGTTTGTAGGGAGTCTTTGATTTCTTCTCGTACAGTTTTTATTTTCAAATCGTGGTGAATGCGATTATTGGTCATGCACCATGGTACAGTTTTAATTTATAATAATGATAAAATAAATTAAAAATCAAAGTATTTATTTCAACTATACCAGTTACAGGCAAAAGATATAGCTTAACTCCACCTTGGAGTTTCTTGCCCATTCTTCTCCATAGAGATCTACAATTTGAAATGGGCAACTACAGTACTTCACAAGTGATAATTATGCCTTGTAAATATAACCAATGTCTCATCAGCCACAGAGGCATAATAAGGTTAATTTTTAAAACAGTTCCATTTATTGACTTGCCTGTTGGTCTAGTGGTTAGTGACCCTGACTGCTATGCCGGAGGTCGTGGGTTCGATTCCCACCCAGGACAAATGTTTGTGTGATGAGCACGATCATGTGTTATGTGTCTGGGTGTAATTTATCTATAATATTTATGTATTTCGAAAATATATGTATAAGTATGTTTATCAGTTGTCTAGTACCCATAACACAAGCTCTGCTTAGCATGGGACTAGATGGCGTTGTGTGATAGTTGTGGAATATTATTATTATAATTTACTTCGGATTTTTTCATGCTAGCACTTCAGAACTAATTATGTTCTAGATCATCAGCAAAACAGCACTACATCTGGACTCACTTACAAAACGGAAGCAAAAAGAACGCAAATTGGTACGAATCGCGACCAAAATGGTTGCAAACTCGCGGAGGGAAGCGTGTCAAAGGAGTTGTGACCTTAAAACCCGTTAAAAAGAATAGAAAATTGCCCGATGACTTTCTTATCTATTCTCCTATTGGTCATGAGGAACAGTATCGGTTGGTTCAGGAGAGACAACAGTCGAGGAACTATCAGGAGGCGAGGTATCAATGTGGTCTGTGTTATAGAGGGTTCAGGGGTATGCAGACGTATAATAAACACATGAAGAAACATGATCCTGTAAGTATTAATAAAATTTGCATTTTGTTGACTGTTCTCTTCTGTAATTGTTATGAATGAGCAGGTGTACAAAATCCTAAAATTTCTCTTTATCATCAATTCATCATCTTATAATGTGGGTGTTATTTATTTTAAACAGTTAATTATTATTTAAAATAACTCACCCGCCAAGCTTCGTACCGCCTCAGAATCTTATTTTTTATTTATTTTTACTCACCTCACCTACCTCACCAATTATTTTTGGAAGCCAAGGGAAGGTTTTAAACCTTCCTTTGAAAATAATTAAAAACTAAAATCAGCCAAATCGGTCCACTCGTTCTCAAGCTTTAGCGAAACTAGCGAACAGTAATTAAGATTTACGATTTGTGTTTTTTTTACAAATTGTAACGTAATTTATAATATTTTACAGATGCGATTTTGCTAGTCTTTTGTGTAATGCACACAATATTTAAAATATATAATCTAAATTTTTATTTCAGGCACAAGCCGGTCCCTTACAGTGTGACATCTGTAAGATCTATTTCAAAGATCAAAGGAAGCTGTACAAACATATGAATATCACTCATTTGTTCAAATACTCCTGCCAATTATGCAGCTATGTGTGCTGTAATAGGTAACTATTTCCTACTTTTGCAAAATTTTTCTTTTGTAGTTTCCATACCCAAAGTGGAGGAGAGCAGTGGTGGCCCAGTGGTGTCGGTCCCGACTTACGAGTTTTAAGTCGTGGGTTCGAACCCCGCCAGGCGCGTTACTTTGTGTAATTTATTTCAACACCACTGCTCTCAATATGGTGAAGGAAAACATGTAAGGAAACCGGCATGTCCTAGAACCAAAAATTCTAAGACATGTGACTTCTACCAACCCGCACGCGCAAGAGAGTACGTCTGTGTCCCAGCAGTGGGAACATTATAGGCTGATGATGATGATAGGTACCCAAATTGTAAAACTGGACCCTGTTACTGGGACACCGTTGTCTGTGTCTGTCAACAGGCTCTATCTCATTAAACTGTAATAGTTAGACAGCTGATCTTTTTACAGATGATGTGTTTCTGTTGCCGCTATAACAACCAACACAAAAAAAAACAATGTAATAAATTTTTAGGCGTTCCTATCCCAAAGATTTTCAACCCTTTTTTTGGAAAGAAAAAATCCAACTACGAGCAGGATTTGAACCTACGACCTCCGGATTCAGTACATCCGACGCTCTTTCCAACCGAGCTATCGAGGTTCATGGCTACTGAGTCGAAGTCATAGCTCGATTGAAATGTACTGAACCCGGAGGTCGCAGGTTCAAATGCTGCTCGCGGTTCGAATTTTTTTTTCCAAAAAAATCTTTGACAGGAAAGATTTTAGACATCGATAAAATATCTACCAAAACATGTTTTTTTTTTCAGAGGTCAAGCCCTTATGCATTATAGATGGCATAAAAATGTGACGTACGAGTGTCCCCATTGTAAGAAAGAATTCATGTAAGTTATAAAAAATACTGTTTCTGGTAGTGCATGATCCCATAGTTGGGCAAAGGATACTCCCCATGACCTGCATGTTTTGGCCAGAGTCGACAATCAGAGTCGAAGATACGGCATTTTTAAAATTGGCAAGCGTGATTAACAAGTACAGTATTTACTTGCTTTTGGCGTCACGAAAGCTCACTGTCGAATCTTTCAAAACTAGCTGTGGGATTAATTAAAGGATGATGCCAGGTCTTCTATGAAATCTGGTACCACCCTCCAATAGTAATGAATGTGACAAGACATTGACGCATTGTTGCAATATCTTTGGCGTAAAAGCTTAAAATTGCTCTCCAACCTGACTTTAACCACCTCCGTGGAAATGGTTAACGGCAAAGCGATCTTTTACAGTAAGTAACGACTGTCAAAGATCTACAGATGACAGCCGTAATCAACGGCTTTTAAGTGCCTTCTGAGGCACGAAGAAAACTCGGATAGATGGTCACCTATCCATAAATCGACCTCGGCAAGCGCGGCTTGACATGGAACATCGACACGTACGGCTGTCATTATTTAGAACCGAGCTTCTCCTGCTCCTCCTATGGACCAAAATGTAATATGTTACGAAAAAAAAATATTATTTGGTTATATCTTAAATTGTCATATTCAATCAAACATATCTCAAAACGGACTAATATTTCAGACTTGGTGCCATAATATTTTATGCTCAGCTGAAAAAGACCAATGACGTATTACATGTTGCTATTGGAGGGTGGGCCCAAAAATCGCATCATCATCATATTCATCATTTATTTATTGAAGCTGTCAAATTGCCTGTTAATTTATGTGATGATCATTAAAAGAAGAATGTTTATTTTATACAGGAAGGCGTCAACGCGACTAACCCATATTAGAATAAAGCATCCGTCCATGTGTCTCTGTACTATTTGTGGACACAGTTTTGTGAGCGATTCGGGATTGTATTGTCACAAACAAATCGCGCATACTGAAGAGGTAAGGTTTTTCTTGTCACTAAACCTGTCTGTATTTATGTGTATGTCTCCCGCGGTGGCTAGGTGAAGGCTGTCCTCTCCCTCAAACATCCTGCCTCCTCCTTCGCTAGCAGGACTGCTTCGCAGAAGGAGCTGACTCCTTCCCATTCCGTCTCGCCCCGCAGCATGGCCTCGACCAATGCCAGGTGCAAGATGTCATCGCCTATCGCCTCCGTGAGGATCAGTTTTTGTTTGAGATATTCCTTTGTCTTTGTTCTTCAATAGACCATTTTACTCAAAAATATTTTTTCTTTTGTGACGTATATCCAAATTGACGACGATATAACCCTTCCAAAAATCGAAAATGGTCACTTGGTCGGTATAATTTTACTGGCGTTATGCTTCACAGGCTACTAATCGTACTTTGGAAGCGTTTTATCTTTGTTAATATTCAATGATTGTGAGTGAGTCAGTGAACGAGATATATACGCCCCCAGATTGTATATCTCCACTAATCCTTTAATAAATCTGCAGGAAATAGAACAGAGCAACAAGATGGTGTTAAACACCGACGATCCAAACTACTGCGCCGACTGCGAGATCCAGTTTATGTCGGTCGCTGCCTTCACGACACATCTCGGCAGCTCCTACAAACATGCTACTACTAACTTGTGAGTACATGTCATCATCAACCTGTTGGTCTAGTGTTTAGTGACCCTGACTGCTATGCCGGAGGTCGTGGGTTCGATTCCCACCCAGGACAAATGTTTGTGTGATGAGCACGATCATTTGTTCTTTGTCTGGGTGTAATTTATCTATAGTATGTATGTATTTAGAAATATATAAGTATGTTTATCAGTTGTCTAGTACCCATAACACAAGCTCTGTTTAGCTTGGGACAAGATGGCGTTGTGTGATAGTTGTGGAATATTATTATATTATCACGTTTTTTTGAAGTGACATCGTCTTATAATGTGATGGAGCCGGCCGCACGCACGAAAAAACATGACTCATGCGGCGTTACCTCGCTCTGAGGCGTTTCATGGTCTCCTATTTTATGCCAAACGTGGCGTCTGATGTTATCGTCAACGTTTAATTCCGTTCCGATCGACGTCTGAATGCAACGCACAGCGTCGGCGGGCGTGTTTTGTTTTTCATCGACTCGTCACGCCACGCCACTGCAGTGCGGGTTGGTAGATGTCACATGTTTTGAGTTTTTGGTTCTTTGACATGCCTGTTTCCTCACGATATTTTTCTTCACCGTTTTGAGAGCAGTGGTGATGAATTTATTATACAAAGTAATGCGCAGTCTTGTGAATGTGAAGGTTTTACCAGCTCACTTCAGAGGTGTACCCTTAGTGCGGGTTTTCAGTATTTGAGACGTAAACTGGAACTTTGACAATTTCATATTGACAATTTTCAAGAAAAAAATTATTTCCTTATCCGCACACCAGAAGCGCTGTTCCTTTTTTTTACACAAGAAACGCTGTAAATACTGGAAAGACGCTGTAAAGAAATAAAACGTGCTGAAACTAAGGGTACTGAAATGATAAAGTTGCTTGGCCTCTTCAGACTGCAACTTTTCAAAAATCGACGGATGAAATCCGCGGGCAATAGCTAGTTTCCTAGAAGTTTGTATGTTTGGATGTTTGTTAGATATGAAACGTAACTTTCGCGCCCTAACTAAATCGAGTGAAGACAACGATAGCGCGAATTTAAACGTGGCAACGCCATCTATCGAGCACGGTGGAACTAATTCCAGTTATGCGCCAGGCTGGGTTACAACCAACGACCTACAACTTGTAAGTCGGGGCCGTGACCACTCACTCTGGGCCACCACTGCTTCGCTGTTTTTTTTCAAAAATATTTTGAAATCTCCAGTTTTATAGTATTACTTAGATAATAATTGTTTATTTAACAGCGAACAAAGTGTTAGAAGTCTGCATGATGTTACATCATTTCATGATTTCATCAAACTTTCCTCGAAAAAGTCGCATTGTATTTACAGACGCCAGCTCATCAACCTATCTCAAACTATCAAATTTCTTTAATAGGTTTTCCACAATATCACAATAGTGGAAGTTTAACTTTCGATTGACATTGACAGATTAGTAGGTTGACTTGTACAAGAAATGTTTGTGAGTTTCAATGTTTGTAAATTCACCCATGATACAGGAAGAAATTCCTAGTGTGGGGCAGCAAAGAAAGAAATATAAAGAAAAGTTTTGTTGGTATATTATTCCAGGTCAAGCAAGCCATCTCGACGCAACAAGACCGGGGAACCCCGCGCTCGTGGTCGACCACGACGCGGCGCGTGCTCCGAGATCGTCAACAACGGACTCACCACCTCCAGCACTTGTGAAGTGGTAACTATAACACTCATTATAAAATTAAATCAATAATTATATCTTTAATGTCAAAATATCTATACCTATATAATTATTATAATAATTTTAATATTTTATTGTATTTATTTTGTTAATTTATGTACTGTTTTTTTATCTTAGTTTTATGTATTTTTAGCCGGCTTGATATCCATACTCTTGTTTCTTCTTTCCTTTACTTCTTCTTCGGGTGACCACTGAAAACCAGCGCTGTGCTGTGGGTCTCTCACAGCTCAGCATTATGCTGAGTGGTCACCTTTCTTCTTACAATCATGGCATGCAGTTGTCGAATTTTGTATTTGCTATTATGTCTATTTTTTTTTTGTCAAGATTAACTTAACTTTTTAATTTGTCTAATCTGCATGCATTCCTGTAAAGGAATAAAATAATTTTCTTTCTTTCTTTCTTTTCTTCTTTCATTCCCCGAAATAACTTCTCATCTCAATAGCCTATAATAATGTTCCCACTGCTGGGACACAGGCCTCCTCTCTGTGAGAGCGTGTAAAACTCGAAAACGGCTGGACGAATTCTAAAACAGTGACGAATTAAAAAACAATCAAGGGTTTCACAAAAAAAGATATTGGGTACGGTTTGCCGATACAATATCTGAGCAGCACTAAAAGAAAAATGGCGAATGCTGAGTAGCATAGGCTGAGACAGCTGTCAAAATGCTTCGCTCTCGTCTGAACTCAGCTTGGTTTCAGCCGATAATTTAGTCAGCATAGGCTGAATGTTATTCAACAGTGTCGATTTCTGTCCAGATTTTGTATCGGCTAAGGGTGCTCCCACATCTATCGACGCGGAATCGGCTTTTTGCGTCGCCCTTTCTCTTTCTGTCGCTTAGAACTGCCATTTGCTAGACCGAGACAGAAAGCATAATGCGATCGCACGCGGCGGAATCCTCGACGCGGCCGCGTGCTATCGCATTGTCTCCGTCTAGCAAATGGCAGTTCTAAGCGATAGAAAGAGAAAGGGCGACGGAAAAATCCGATTCCGTGTCGATAGATGTGTGAGCAGCCTAACCATTGCCATTGTTTATGTGATCCAATACAATTTATATTAAAAAAATAAACATTTTTCGAGTTATATTAATATTTCCTATTGATATTTTACTATTGCTCCAGTGCGGCAAGTTCCTCTCGAACGACGTGCAAGCTCGCAAGCACTACGAGGCCGAACATCCGGACACCGAGTACCTCAAGCGGTACATGTGTGACGTCTGCGGACATACCACCAGGGTAAATAAACACAAAATCACGCCTTCTTACCATTGGGGTAGGCAGAAATTAAAGAGCGCCGCTTGCTATAATAAAAAACCACGGAACATTTTTCTTTTTTTTACACTTTGCCCCACATTAGTAATTGGAACGAAGTTCCTTATCGCGCGTTGTGAAAGGGGGCTAGACTGAAAAAAATCTTACGAAAAGTTGTCACGACACTTTTTGGATCGAAGTTCCTTATCGCGCGTTGCGAAAGGGTGCTAGAGCTCAAAGTGTGGAGTGGATTGGAGCGGAGCGGAGCAGAGTGGAGTGGAGCGGGGCTGAGCGGAGTGGAGTGGAGTCGCGACGATTATTTTTGTTGAGTGTATACAGTAACTTCGTTCCATCCGGGTGTCCCTTGACACCTCTCAAGTTTTTTTTTCTCCTGTATCGTGGGTGCGTTTACAAACATAGAAACTCAGATACACAAACACCCAGACCCGAAACAACTACTTACAGATCATAAAATATTTGTTCAGCGCAGCAGTCCAATTTCTCCTCAGCCAAACGTGCCGTCGAACCTTACGTAGGTACTCCTATAAAATGATCCTTACATACTCCTTTCCCCTCATCCACATTCATACAACGCATCTGGTCATACACGCACTCGACCTTTCTGGAGCATTTCACCAACAAGGTTAGTGTACAGTCACGAGCAATAGTATGTATACACTAAGCAGTATTCAAAAGCGATTTTGTGCTACCATATTGATTAAACTTTTGCCTTTTCATTAGACTTCTATTTTGTTAAGTGTATACATGTTATTGCTCGTGACTGTACCTAGGTCTTTCTAGGGCGTTCCTTTCCTATTTTTCTCGTTCATTTTATCCATAACTTCGTTATTTTCACAATTGTTTTCAGCAATACGCGAACCTGATAGTCCACATGCGAACTCACACCAATGAGAAGCCGTATGGATGTCCACACTGCGACCGACGGTTCAACATGCCCAGCAACAGAGACAGACATCTTGTTGTAAGTGAAACGAAACTTGTTTTATATTATCTGTACTAATTTTTCATCAAACAATAACAAACATTTGAAATGGCTAACAAAAATAAGAATATAGGGTCTTTCTTTTAAATTGGTACCTTATGAGATACGGGAAAAGTAACCTTTAGCTCCCTTTTGATAGTAATACGTACATACATCATCATCCTATAATGTACCCACTGCTGGGACACAGGCCTCCTCTCTGTGAGAGAGAGTGGGCCATAATCCACCACGCGAGCCCAGTGCGTGTTGGTAGATGTCACATGTCTTCGAAGTTTTGGTTCCAGGACATACTGGTTTCCTCACGATGTTTACCTTCACCGTTTTGAGAGCAGTGATGAAATTAATTACACAAAGTAATGCGCCTGGCGGGGTTCGAACCAACGACCTACAATGGAGATGGCAACTGGGGAACTAATGGCGCTAGTATAGCTTGATCCAAGCATCGTCATTGGTTCAAATCAGTTCAAATCTTAAAGGTACTTCAAAATAGTACTACGTCATTGGTCGGATTAGGACTAAGCTATGGTGGCGCCATCTACAATTAGCTTTGACTTGCCTTCCCCATTCGTAAGTTTAAACTAGTTTTTGATAATTTGGTGGTAACAACTTAGCATAATTATGTCAGAGTGTTTTTTTTTTTTTTAGCGTGGTAAAATCATCAAATCAGTCCTCCCACCCCGGGCAGGGCGGAAGGGACTGTCAGACTTCTACTGACTAAAAACCACGGTGTCCTTCAATAGCCTGTTATGTTCCGGGGTCACGGTAAGGGAATAATCCCGCGACCCCGGCAGGCTTTGGCCCTCTGACAGGGGGGCCCCGTCATTATGCTGACGCTCTTTGAGGCGCGCGTGGGACACAACGCGCCGTCGACATGTCAGAGTGTTAAGGATGGTTTTCACTTGTAGTTGAAATCGTTCGATTTGCATCGCATCGCGTCTTCGCAAGCTTCCTAAGGCATCTTTGTTAACTTACCTTTCCAGGTGCACACGGGTGAGAAACGGTATCAATGCCAGCACTGCAACCGTCGCTTCACCCAGAGCAGTGCCGTCAAACTTCACATACAGACTGTCCACCTTAAGATACCTTACGCACCTTGGAATAAGAAGAATCGGAAGCGACGCAAGGTAATGTAATTCTTTAATTTTTTTAATCTTTACCCCACGTTCTGTTCGGTGGCGCCTCAAAGAGCTGTCTTCAATCTGACGTGTCCTCGGTCGTCAACCCTTCCCGCACGGACGGCGGGTGGACCACTCGGTGACACGCGGCGTCCACTCGTTGACCACGGCGTCCACTCGTTGACCACGGCGTACACTCGTTGACCACGGCGTCCACTCGTTGACCACGGCGTACACTCGTTGACCACGGCGTACACTCGTTGACCACGGCGTCCACTCGTTGACCACGGCGTACACTCGTTGACCACGGCGTCCACTCGTTGACCACGGCGTCCACTCGTTGACCACGGCGTACACTCGTTGACCACGGCGTCCACTCGTTGACCACGGCGTACACTCGTTGACCACGGCGTCCACTCGTTGACCACGGCGTCCACTCGTTGACCACGGCGTACACTCGTTGACCACGGCGTCCACTCGTTGACCACGGCGTCCACTCGTTGACCACGGCGTCCACTCGTTGACCACGGCGTCCACTCGTTGACCACGGCGGACACTCGTTGACCACGGCGTACACTCGTTGACCACGGCGTCCACTCATTGACCACGGCGTACACTCGTTGACCACGGCGTCCACTCGTTGACCACGGCGTCCACTCGTTGACCACGGCGTACACTCGTTGACCACGGCGTCCACTCGTTGACCACGGCGTACACTCGTTGACCACGGCGTCCACTCGTTGACCACGGCGTCCACTCGTTGACCACGGCGTACACTCGTTGACCACGGCGTCCACTCGTTGACCACGGCGTCCACTCGTTGACCACGGCGTCCACTCGTTGACCACGGCGTCCACTCGTTGACCACGGCGGACACTCGTTGACCACGGCGTCCACTCGTTGACCACGGCGTCCACTCGTTGACCACGGCGTCCACTCGTTGACCACGGCGTCCACTCGTTGACCACGGCGTACACTCGTTGACCACGGCGTCCACTCGTTGACCACGGCGTCCACTCGTTGACCACGGCGTCCACTCGTTGACCACGGCGTACACTCGTTGACCACGGCGTCCACTCGTTGACCACGGCGTCCACTCGTTGACCACGGCGTACACTCGTTGGCCACGGCGTCCACTCGTTGACCACGGCGTCCACTCGTTGACCACGGCGTACACTCGTTGACCACGGCGTCCACTCGTTGACCACGGCGTCCACTCGTTGACCACGGCGTACACTCGTTGACCACGCGGCGTCCACTCGTTGACCACGCGGCGTCCACTCGTTGACCACGCGGCGTCCACTCGTTGACCACGCGGCGTCCACTCGTTGACCACGCGGCGTCCACTCGTTGACCACGCGGCGTCCACTCGTTGACCACGCGGCGTCCACTAGTTGACCACGCGGCGTCCACTAGTTGACCACGCGGCGTCCACTAGTTGACCACGCGGCGTCCACTCGTTGACCACGCGGCGTCCACTAGTTGACCACGCGGCGTCCACTAGTTGACCTCGCGGCTTCCACTCGTTGACCACGCGGCGTCCACTCGTTGACCTCGCGGCGTCTACTAGTTGACTACGCGTCGTCCACTAGTTGACCACGCGGCGTAAACGCGCTTTCCTGAAACTTGTGTGATCTCCACGTTTAAGATTCGCATACTGCCTAACATTTGAACAGGACTTTAACAAGACATACATTTATTTCAGGAGCTAGAGGCAGCCGGTATGTCGACACCGCTGATATTGCCGCCACCCAACAAGTTGATAGCTTACGAGTCGCAACCGCCTGGAGATTACCTCAACGCTTACATCACTTATAACGACGACTAACACACGTTTATGTTTCATATTACTAGATATCGATTAAAAAAACATATAATCAAGCACAAAAAAATTAAACACCCTTTGAACACTTGTCTAAAAAAATTGACAACTTCAAAACGAAATTTCTCCTTGATAATATAAGGGTCGTTTTGCAGTTACACTTATAAGCTCGCTGTGTGAGGTGAAAAGTTGTGTGTTTCGCTCGGCAACAAAGTTATTCTGCGTCTCGTACCTTTGAAAACTTCGCTACGCTCAGGATTCTATATCCGAATCCTTCCCTTGCTGAGGTTTGAATTCAAGTACTCGCGCTAAAAACCAACTTTGCAGCCTTGCATTACAAACTATTCATACATATTCGCCTGTTATACAGCAATATATTTGAGATTATTATTATACCACCCATCTTCCAATTTCAGTGATGATAGCAATAATTTAAGCAATATTAAAAATATTGTGTTGAAAAGATCGCTTTTAGCGATAAGACCGCCCATTGTGTCATATTTATATATAGATACATTTGTAAATGTCCGTAATTTGTATGGTGTGTTTAAAGAGTATTCTATCTATCTATCTATGTTTTCTAAACATAGAAAATTGTGCAGTAATACTCGTAGTTGCTATTGTAAAATCGTTTTGTTCAGTATTACCTTTGCTTTTTGTCTTTTTTTTATGTATGTTGATAATAATTTTCAACAATAGCTTGAATGAATCTCCACTAAAAAACCCAAAATAACTCTTCGATTTTTCAGTGCAAGTCTTTGGGTTTGATACCAGGACTGTTATATTCGAAGCGCAATAATCCAGAATAAGTTAGAATTTAGCATTAAGAATCGAACTTCCAAAACCACAAATTATTATAATTACTATACCATACCTTTTCATACAACTGTGTGTTCAAAATAATGTAAATAGTCGTTCGTATGAAGCATTTAAACGCATTTGTTATCGCGAAGAAATTAGTAAGTAACAAAATAAGTTTTTTTTTTCATTTAATTACATTACAAGCAATTACATTAACTAAAAAAAGGTTGCACTCCAGGAGTGCCGGTAGAAGTGAAAACTTTTTTGTTACTATGTTTTATTTTTAATTTGAATGACGTCTTACTCATTTTCGATCAGGGTCACGTGACCCTGACGCGAGTTTTGGTCACGTGACCCTGACGCGAGTTTTAAATTTTTTACCCATTACAGAAAAAGTGTACAACGCCGCTAAAGAAGTTTTCACTTCAAAAACTTACTTACCTAACACGCAATGGGCCCGCTTGATGAGTTACAGCCCACTCCTCATAGAGGAGGCCTGTGTCCCAGCGGTGGGAACATTGCTGCAGGCTGAATATGATAGATAAGATGGCACTCAGTGGATGTCAAATTATGTAAATGAATGACAGTTTTACTTTTACACTAAGTATGCGAGGGTTTATGTCTAAGGGTCAATATACACTAGCGCAGAGTCGAAGCGCAGCGAAGCGTCAAATTTACAACCAAAGCGAAGCCGCAAGAGTCACGATCAGCGTTGTTCACTCGCAGACGCTCGAATTCTGAAGAATGCGCGCGACTTTTTAAAATCTTAGAAGTAATGAGTGCGTTACGCTGTGGAGTTAAGGTTGAAATTGTTATGTTCAGTTGTAGACAGACGCTTCGATGCGCTTCGACTCTGCGCTAGTATAAATTTACCTTAAAGAAACTACTGCGGCCGTGAGACGCTATTAGACGATAGTCTAAAGCCCGATTTAGGACGTTATGCCCTTGCAATAAAGGCAACAAAGACGTCATATGGCCCAGATTCGATTCAGACGATGCGAGTCGACACCGCATCGAACCGAATTCGACTAACGAACGTGAAGTCGATTTATGTAGTCACCCTCATAAAAACCCGTACTACTGCAAAAAGTTTGTACTACAAATAGATCATCAAATTGTTCCAGGATACGGTTAGTACGGGAGTTATAGTTTCCATAAGAAAAAAAGTAAAAATTCTACTCATGTTTTACATTATTATAGTTTTAATAATTATTGTATGTGTGAACGTATGTAGTGTGCCTAATTAATATATTTAAGAATGTAATCAATCGGTTTAAATCGCAATGTATGATTTGCCTTTTAATTCAACTAATAAGAATATTTTTAATACATAATAACATAATTTGTGATATTTCTTTTATTTCCCTAGATTAAGCCGCTTCATTTCAATGGAACTAATAACTCTTGGCAGAAGTCATCATCATCATCAGCCTATAATATTCCCCACTGCTGGGACACAGGCATCCTCTCTGTGAGAAGGAGTGGGCCGTAATCCACCACGCCACAGAGAGTACCACGCGGGCACAGTGCGATTTGGTAGATGTCTCACGTCTTCGAATTTTTGGTTTTAAAACAGTCGAGTTTCTCACAATGTATTCCTTCACCGTTTTGAGAGCAGTGGTGATGAAATAAATTACATAAAGTAATGCACACTTGCACAGTCATGTGACGGTTTTTGAAATCGCTTAAGGTCTCAGCACACATATGGGATCGGAAAGGGATCGTAACCGTAACGCCTTTCGCCTCGCTGTCAACCAGGCGTGATGTGATAATACATGCACAATAATGCAATTTTTTTTTAGCCGAGAAGTTCGATTTTTTTTACCAAAACATGAAAATTGCTTATTTATTTAACTCTCTGCGAAAAATCCCTCAGTCTCAAATTTTTTTGTAGTTAAAGGTTTTGTAGGTTTAAATGAAATAATAGGAAGAAAAAAAGTTAGAATAGGAAATTATAAACATCCAACTCGACTTCAGTGTCACTCCAAATCAACTTTATACATATCGCGCTTTATCTTCTAGTGAGAATCTAGTGAAAAAATGCTCAGCCGATTTTTTATGTGATTTCTTTTCCTTAAACACATAGGTTTGTTACGTAATCAGAAACTTTTTCCTTTTTATACAACATTATTTGATGTCAAATCATTCAACAAAAACTATACAAGCACACCGTTCAAATGAACTAGCGACACTGCGTAAATCGGTCGCGTGTCCACGTGCGGGGCCCCGCGCGGGTCCACGCGCGTGTCTCCGCGCGGCAACCCGGACGGGACCACGCGCGGGGCCACGCGCGGAGCCACGGACGGGGCCACGCGCGGGACCACGGACGTGGACCCGCGACGGTTGCCCGTCGCGGGGACCCGTTTAACGCAGCGTCGGGCCTAAGACTGTACCAGAGCCAGCTCACGTCTGAATTGATAAAGTTGCTTTCCTACACGCAGCAACCTCTACAAAAATCGCACGTACGAAATACGCGAGCAACAGCTAGTTTTCCTAGTCTGTTTGTCTGAATGTTTGTCAACCGGAAAATGTAACTTCCGCGCCCTAACTAAATCGAGTGAAGACAACGATAGCGCGAATTTAAACGCAGCAACGCCATCTATCGAGCACGGTGAAACTAATTTGTTAACAGACACCAAGAAGGTAATCTTTTTTTAAAAGGACAGTGAATAATTTGTGCTATATTATTACCGCGTATTTATTGTCAAACTGGATATTAACGGGATAGTAAGTAAATACTTAGGTACCATGTTTTATTTTGTTTTCGATGTCAGATATTTTAGCGTTATTGCAAGTAATTTGATTCGTATATTATAACAATGCAAAAATATCGGAAATTAAAAATCCTCCCACCCAGGGCAAGATGGGACTGTCAGACTTGTACTGACTAAAATTCAGTCATCCACCAACAGCCCTTTGAGTTCCAGGATGACGGTTACCTGATGAGACATTCCCGCGATGTTAATTTTTTTAAGTTATTTATGAATTGTCATTCTAAAAATATAATCATTTCACAAATTCACGTTCCATTCAAATCATCAAAAAGCTAATAGGTATATACTTATAAATAAAATTAGAGTGTCTGTTTGTAATATTGAAATAACCGTTTTTTTAACCGACGAAAAAAAAAAGGAGGAGGTTCTCAATTCGACATGTATATTTTTTTTGTATGTATGACCACGCATAACTTTTCATAACGTGGTCCGATTTCAAAAATTCTTTTTTTGTTCGAAAGAGTGTATCTCAAAGTTGGTCCCATTTAAAGTTCAAAACTAAAATCGGCCTCCAAGGGTGGAAAAAAAGGAATTAATTGTCAATTTTCCTACACAAAGTTAACAATTGTAGTTCTGAGGACATTATATAGCAGAGATGTGGAGAACAGAACATGATGGCGTCACCATCATCAGATGGACGAATAGCTACGACGAGCTATTCAACCACTACAAGCTATACAACGAGCTATTCTGCTCTTGAAATAGTTAATTTATATGTTTGTTTGTTTGGCGCCGCCTCAAAATGTATTTTTTGCTTTTCAGTTCGATGTTTCGTCGGTTTGTTTTTTTTTTAAAGGTTTTTTTTCTACATGCATATGAATAATTATGTATGGTACAAAATAGACATTTTGTCTATCTTTCTGTTAATAATCTCTGAAATGGCTGGGCCGATTTTGACGGGGCTTTATAAGCAGGTAGCTGATATAATAAGGAGTAACATAGGCTATTTATTTTAGAATAAATTCCTTTGTTTAAAAAAATACATTTATGAGTTAAGACATCCACGCGAACAAGTTGAGTAAGAAAATGGATTTTTTAAAGACATAACCATTTTATTCATCATAATAATAAATCAGCATCTTTCAAACACCTTATAAAGGTCATTTAGACTAGCAATTTGTAACACAGCGCCGTTATGAACAAAACTAGTTGGGGGGAGGAAATTTCTTCTAATCGCTGGGAATAGTACATGTTCCTGTCGCCACTGCTCGGCTTTTACGCTTTCTGGATTCGTATCTGGATTTGGTTGTGAGTAAAATATGGCTGTTTGTCTACTAAAGGTGTCAAAGCAATCTTTCTCACTCTCCCAGTTGACTTCGGTGACTAGACGTACGAGGTAGGTCGGGAGCGCGCCCATGAACGGTGTGTGGCCATCTATAATGAGAAAATTACAATTTATCAGTTGTATTTGTATATAAGATATCGCGAGACTGTTCTTCAAATAGTTTTGCAAAACTTAAATTTCCTAAAAATAAGAAAATAACTCTACGGGGCTGTGAGAGGGGCTCCTCAACACGTGGCGGCGCGTATTATTTATGGGATATGTTTACATGACGTGTATAGATCGTGGGTGTAACTTGCAAAGATACGCCCCCACGTTTTGAGTGACCCCTCTCTCAGCCCCGTAATTATTTTCTTATTTTTAGGAAATTTAAAACGGGTTTTTAAATATACTAATTATTTTATCCCTTTCATTTGATACCCTTAACATGGGGTGGATTTCAAACAGTCTGCCCGCCATTTTGGGGAGGCAGCCATATTGGGTTTGTTACAAAGTTTCTTAGCTAGTCATCTATTGTCATCAGAACTCAGAGCGTGGGCAAAATTTCAGGCTACTAGCTCATCGGGAAGTGCCTCAAAATTTACTTGCAAAAATCCAACCGAAACAAGAGACAAACAAAAACATAAAAAAAAGAAAAAAAAGCATACCGAATATTAGACCGAATTGAGAACCTCCTCTTCCCTTTGAAGTCGGTTAAAAAGTGAGAGCATAAAACGTGGGAAAAAAGAAATGCCTTTTCTGGGAAATTAATTACATGACACGACAAGACAAGTGCAAAGCATTTTTTTTAACCGGCTTCTTATTTTATTTATCCACAAGTTTCTCACATTCAGCTGAACCGACATGTTATCTAGACTAAAAAACATGATTTGATATTTACCTAACAGTAACGGTAATGCCAACAGCTCTCCGCTGCCATTAATTTCGAGTGAAAAGTACTCATACAACATGCTACGCTTGTTCATGAGAAGCTCCGCCATTTGTTGGGCCACGTCCCTTATCTCACCTGAAACAAACATAGCATAGTAATTATGTTTCAAAAGTGCATGTGTGAAGCATACCTATTTACAGGGTGAATTTTTCAACTGGGCCTGGCGTGGATGGCTATATCCAAAACTAAGACGAATATCGAAAAACGTCAAAAAGAGTCTCGAGGCCGATTTTGACGAAAACTAAAACTGCATCAACAGAATTTAGAGAAATCAATAACCCTGACCCGGAATCGAACCTGCTGATTTTGGAAAAAAAAATCACATCCTGTCTTATTACACCATTCGATAGTTTAGCTAATAAGGATCAAATTCTGGGAAGTAATCATATACGGGAAACTTAAGGTAAACGTATAATATATCCCGAAGTCCGTACCGGTCGCTCCAGCCTTATATTCATTGTAACACAAAAACAAGAATTACTGCCCAGATTATTCAGTACAGCCCAAGCGATAAAATATTCATTCGATTTTACCGTCCGAAAATGGAACGTTAAAATGGAACTTTAAATGTTGAGAATGAGGGATTTTCTTATTATGTTTTCCCTAGTCAATGGATAGATGGCGCTGAACTTGTTATGTTACGGCAATGAACGGAACGTCACGCCATTTTTTGATTTTTTTCACATGGATGTAATTTTGAGATCGTAAACCAAAAAGTTCATGTCATGTCATTGTCAGTCACATCACATCACACAAATGGCATTTTGAAAATAAATAACAACAAGGAAAAAGAAAAAAAAAACATTTACCTGTCTTTTTAATTTATGAGTTTTCCATACCAGAAAGAAAACGCCCCAAGAGAAAAAGAAGAGAATTCTGTGCCTCGTGGATTTGTGCAAAAATGAAGGCATACATCTTTTTCCTAGAGTAACGCCGTCAGTTCAACGCCATCTATAGAGTTCTTGGAAGCTACTTTTTTTTAAACTCCAAAAAGAAAACCTCTCATTTTCGTAAAATATTACGTACCCAAGTCTGGATCCCACTCATTTTCCTGAGAGCTAAGCCCGAGAACCAACAACTCTTCTAAAGGCAGTGGACTGGACAACTTAATGAGACCAAAGTTTTGAAAATCATACAGCATTGTCTCGTAAAACAGTTCTTCTCTGAAACAGGAATAAAACTCTTTGTGTCCGACTGCGCCAGAAGGAGGGTTATGTTTTTATAAAACTGCTAAACAGGCATGTTGACGGCATCAATAAACTACAAAAATTAGTACGTCAGTTAGGGACATTAGCCATGGCGCGACGCGATTGCAATGGGGAACTAATGGCGCTAGTATAGCTTGTTCCAAGCATCGTCATTGGTTCAAAACATATAGGTACTTCAAAATACTACCTCATTAGTCGGATTAGGACTTAGCTATGGTGGCGCCATCTACAATTAGCATTGACCGGCCTTCCCCATTCGACCGATTCTAACTAAAAGTGAAAATCAACCTTACCACTACGACGTATGACATAAAACACGTTGTTATCTACGGGTTGTCTACGGGTAGATGAAAAACACGACGTAAAGTCAAGCGAATTACATCATTATTTCTTAGTAGCAAGGTTGATTTTCACTTTTAGTTGGAATCGGTCGAATTGCAATCGCGTAGCGCCATGTATATTCCCTTAGAGTTTTGAAAAATAATGGACACGTATTTTTTCTTTTGATGAATTACTAGATATTTACAAAGATGAATGAATTTTATATGCTACTAGCGGCCCGTCGCGGCTTCGCACGGGTGGACATAATGATTTTTGTCCTCTAAAACCTCACAGCAAAAAAAGAAGTAGCCGAATCGGTCCAGCCGTTTTCGAGTTATGAGCTTAGCAACACATTTTGCGATCCATTTTTATATTATAGATAGATAGATATTATAGATAGAAGAAGATAGATATAGATAAAAGAAGATATATATAGATAAAAGAAGATATATATAGATAGATAGATATTTGACTATTCATACTCACGCAAATCGAGTAGTATCGCACAAATACAGCTTCGTAGAATGTTGTATCAAGGACTTATGACAGTCAATACATGCAATAAAAATCAGATTCGCCAATATTTCTCTCAAATTCGTATTACACTTATTTTCTACCTCCAATCTTAGTTGTTTTACACTGGTCAACTTAGTTTCTATTCTTTCATACTTAAAAGTTCTTGTTTTAAATGATTCCTTAGGATCTATATAACTTAAATTTGCTTGGTCTAATGCCGTGTATGTTTTATACTTCTCTTTATTTTCATTTTTAGGTTCTTCAACTATAGAATTTTCTAGAATTTCATCGTCTTGGGCTGCATCAACAACAATTTTAGGTACTGTAGAGCTATTTTCTTCATTTTTCTCTTTTTCTATATTCATTTCTGTATCGTTAACTAACGTTTCGTTTGGTTTAGTAACTGTAGGAAAGAATTTGTCTATTTTCTGTACATCTGAGTTTACCCTGACCATGTAACTGGGGTTTGCTTTGGTGGCATCAGTAGTTTTTTTCACGATTTCTTCAACCATCGTAGCGCCTGGTAAACGCGCCTGAAATGTAAATACATAATAATCTATGAGTCGGGCTATAGTTATGTTGTGATAGTAAAAGCATTTTTGGCGAACCATAGGCCACAAACACCACAGGCCTGGTAGTCTACCATGACGTCTGCGTCTTAGTTCCAGTGTTGGAAAGTGACAGAGCTATACAAGTCGTCTAGCGCCATTTTGTTCACTCACTGGAACAAACCTGGTTTTAAGAAATTGTAATACCCCCCTGGTCCACAAATTCAAGGCTGCTCAGCGTGCATGCTTGGAGTTTCTCTAGTGGATTGAATTCGGGACAAAGTAATTCGCCAGAGAACCAAAGTAACCGACATTGCGCGTAGCAGCATGCTGAAGTGAAAGGGGGCCGGCCACGTCTGTAGACGGACAGATGGTAGATGGAGCAGACATGTGCTAGAGTGGAGACCGAAAATGGGTAAACATAGTGTAGGACGCCCTGCGACAAGATGGGTCGATGATTTGAAGAATGTGGCTGGCAGCTATTTGATCCGTACGCGCTCATGCACACGGTTTTTTGAGCCGGTTCTAACGCCCTCGCCGTGTGGTTAGCTTCATAAAGTTTCATACACGACTGACGACCGCGGGTAGACCCGGTTTGACGCCGGGCTTAGCTCCGGCGCAAAACCGTCTCGTGTGCATGCGCGACTCTATCGAATGGTGTGATTTTTTTCAAAATCAGCGAGTTCTATTCCTGGCCAGAATTAAGGATTTTTCTAAAATCCAATGATGCACAGCTGATGTAGTATTAGTTTTTGACATAATTGACCTCGAGACTCCTTTCAACCTTTTTCGATATTCCTCATAGTTTCGGACAGATGTAGCCATCCACGCCCATTTTATTCAAAACCGGTTTATTTTTTGACGCCCTTTGAATGTTTTTTTTTTCTTTTATCTATTTTTTTTTTGGTACATATTACTTACTAGTAAGTTTTTATTAATAGTTTGTACATAATTTTAGTCTAATAAGTTTGAATAAATAATTATTAATTGTTTCATTCAAGTTAAAAAGAAAACCGGTTTTAATACAAATATGATAATTACATAGTTCAAAAAAGTAGTCAATGAACATTTTACGAAGTATCATGTACATATATGCATAGTAGGCACTTTTTTTTTATTCGAATGTGAAAGTATGAAACATACCTGTGTATACATGACTCTGGTAGAGTTACAGCTCAGCAGTTTGCTCTCTATACAAGACTTGATCTTCTCTATGATTTGCTCTTCATACAAAAACTGCACTTCGTGTTTAGTTGGATGTACATTTACGTCAACATTTCTTGGATCTATAACACGATAAATTATAGCGTTGGAAATAAAATAACAGCAAAAATATCACGTCTGTTGTATTTTAGTATTTTTGTTAGTGGCAACAGAAATACATCATCTTTTTTTTTATTGGCACAAACCTACCACACTGTTCCCAAACCACTGCAACTCCTGAAAGCGAGAATCAACAGTGGCAACCACCAGAAAAGCGCAGAGGAAATGGCTAGGTTCCCTGTAATCTATATAAAAATAAGTCTGATTTTCCTTCCTGACGATATAACTCCAGAACGCACGAACCGATTTCCACGGTTTTGCATTCGTTGGAAAGGTCTCGGGCTCCGTGAGGTTTATAGCAAAGACTCGTGGCGCCGGGTTTGCTAGTGTAACATAAAAGTGCGCAATTTGATGCTCTATTGTCTCCGAATGTTCGAATCTGTAACGTTACATTATAGGTATTCCCCTGGTACCAGGTATTCACCATTACAGGTATCTCGCGTTGAGGTAGCGCCCTTAGTAATAGGGTCCTTTTCTACCCTTTGGGTATGGAACAGTAAAATCAATGTCAAATGCAATCTTTTTTATTAGGGTTCCGTAGTCAACAAGGAACCCTTATAGTTTCGCCATGTCCGTCCGTCCGTCCGTCCGTCCGTCTGTCCGCATTTTAGCTCAGAGACGCACAGTACGAGAGAGCTGTAATTTGGTGTAAATATACGGATTTATTGTGCCAAAAAAGTGGTAAAATAAAATCTCGTAAAATATTTTTTTAGGGTACCTCCTGTACTTACACGTAAAGTGAGGATTTTTTTTTTCTCGCGTACCCCTTAGTGTGGGGTATCATTAAATAGGTCTTTAAAAAATAATGATAGTTTCCATTAACAGTTTTTTGATAAAAAAATTCGTTTGTGAAATATTAAGCTTTAAAGTGCTAAATTTTGCTCGATTCGAGTGTCCCCCCCTCTACCAGCTAAACGGTTATGTTTGGGGGTGTGAAAAAATTCACAATAGTAGTATATATAACGAAGTTTAAAAGAAAATTATCATGACTAAGTAGGCTTTACAACTTTACGAGTAATAGTCGACCAACTTATAAAATGTACTTAGATAAATGTTTTCTTAAACAAAATGTATCGGAAAACATGCTCTTCAACTGCAAATGTAACTTTGTCAACTTTATTTTTACAGCTTTAATAGGTATGTTTTTACGGTATGTTTTTTGGGGATAGGTAGGTTTTTATCGTCAACTATTTTTAACTAACTTCAAAAAAAGGAGGAGGTTCTAAATTCGTCGTAATCTTTTTTGTTATGTATTTTCCCTGATTTCTCAAAGACTCCTGGACCGATTTTGAAAATACTTCTTTTAAAAATTAAATTCAGCGAATCAGTTTAGTTAGTTCGCATAAGTATTTTGATGGGCAACTACGAAACCCTAACACTGTGCGTGGCCCGACACGCACTTGGCCGGTTTTTTATTATAATTATCACTAGTCTATACTGTCCTAGCGCTGGGCAAATGCCTAGCTCAACGTATTGTTAATTTTTTTTAAATAAACTTACCTAATTCAAGACTGAGGTAGACAAATGCGTGAGAGTTTTTCGGTAAATATGTCGAATAAACTGAATCCACGGCTTTCTTTATTGCTGTAAAGAAAAAACATAAATTATGTATTCATAATGCTATAAAATAAAGGTTTTGACTGAAGAAAACTACATAGTAAGACTATCAAAAAATATTTGACACGATTTTTTTTCTTTTGTTACTTATCTAATATTAACGAAGACACGAGGAACCGGAAATTAATAATATCTATGCATACAACTCAAAGGAAATGTATACAATTTGGAAGCTATTTAGGAAAAAAAAACTTATTTATAAGTATTTTACGTATTCAAGACGTAAGCCCTGCCCCGCGGGGCTCCTTTTTCCCCAAGAGTTCGATTTCGGTTCGGTTTGGCTAGGTTTCACATTCTAGGGCGATTTTAGGAATTACCTACAATTCCTTGGCATTGTATACAATGAAGGATTACATACCTACATTTCCGTTAATACATACACTAATGTTGAACAGTGGTGAAGTGGTTCCGACTTCGAGACTTACGCTTTCTAGGCACAGATTACTTATATGTAGCAAGCTATTTCTAGGTCGTGGGTTCGAAATTAGCCAGATGCATTACTTTGTGTACCTAATTAATTTCATCACCAATGCTCTCAAAACAGTGAAAGAAAACATCGTGGTAAAACCAGCATGTCCTAGAACCAAAAATTCAAACACGTACATGTAACATCTTCCAACCCGCACTGGGCCCGAATGGTGGATGATGGCCCACTCCCTCTCACAGAGAAGAGGCCTGGGTCCCAGCAGTGGGAATATTATAGTCTGATAATGATAGTAATGTCAAAACCCTTACATAAGGAGTCCACAAGCCTGTGATTTATGAATAGTAGCATGGTCCCTTTCTTATGTGAGTAGTTGACGTTAGTGACACATCCACGTAGAGACAGCTTCAGTGTAGGCTCCTCTAGCTCGATCTCCATTAATTCACGAGCTATTGCGTTACCATGAATCTGGAAATATGAAGATATACAGGGTGAATTTTCCAACAGGGCGTGGATGACCAATACCACAAGAAATATCGAAATACGTTTAAAGGAGTCCAGTAGTATTAGAGTTTTTATTACAAAAATACAAATTTTTCCTCTTTATGATATAAGTGTTTTCTACATTTATGAGAGTTTTTAATTAAATAAAAATAAAAAAAACTCCATACTCACAATCCGTACATTCTCAATGACCGAAGAATTCATGGGTGTTTTCAAGTCTGTATTCTCCCCAAACTTTTTTAAGGTGAACCCAACATGGCTGTTATGTATTGCATAACCACCAACCACCTCCATTATATGTGTGTACTCCTCCGTAGGGCTCCGTAAGGACTTTTTACGGGCTATCACATTGTAGAACAGATCTTCAACTGTTATTTGGGTACCGTTGTTCCCAGCACACGGTTTCATTGGAGCTTTCAGTTTTCCATTTTCATATGATGCCCTGAAAATTATCATAAAACATTTTTTAATGAAGGTTTATGAAGATACTAACAGTTCCCTGTGGTTTCAACCCCACTGCTCGACTTCTATTGGTCTTCTATTAACAGGATGTTTTATAGTCTTTAGGCTTCTTCGATAAATGGATTTTCCAACACTATAATATTTTTTCAATTCGGACGAGCAATTCCTGAGATTAGCTTGTTTAACCAAACACTCTCTTTGTTTTATAATATGAAAAATAAGATCGTTTTTTAAGGATTTGGTTGGTTCCTTTTCACCAATACTAAGCATTATGTTTACTAAAATAGTGTTTTGTTTTTAATAACAAGTTAATTTAATTATGTGTTAAAATTACTCTTTTATGTTTTTATAATTTATAAAAAAATATATAAATAAGGGCCTTTCACACATACTTGTAAGCACATTTAGCAGTAGCAGTCTTAGTAAGTATAGTAAGATGTGCGATGTGACTGATGCTTGCCAAGGCTTCACCACGAAACCCATACGTGCATATCTCTTTCAAATCCTCATACTCCCGGAGTTTGGATGTGGTGAACCTCTCGCACACGATCTCTAGGTCTTCACTTCTGATACCTGTGCCATTATCCTGAATCTGAGAAAAAATAAATGATTAGTGAAATACCTTCGTTTTTCTTTTTTTTTTAAACATAGCCACAAACTATGAATTTCTCCTTTACCGTGGGTGCGTTTGAAAATATAGAAACTCACATACACAAACCTGAAACAAATGCTTGCAGATCATAAAAATATTTGGCAGGTGTGGGGATCGAACCCGTGACACGTTGCCCAGCAGTTGAACGCTCAGTGGCTGCTCCAATGGTCTCTCTCACCTCATGAAGTGATTTAAGAAGAAATGAAAATAACATGGGTATTCATTCATTGGTGGAGACTGCTTTGAACTTTTACAGCACTGTTTGCTTTCAGCCTCACCTAAAAATTTTAGTTATAAAAAAAAATATTACCTGCAAGTACTTTAGACCACCAGCTTTCACAGTTATTACTATATTGGTAGCCTTAGCATCTAAACTGAAATAAAAACAAAGATTGGTCTATTTATTTATTTAAAATAACAAAAAAATATATATACTTAGTGAAGGTGAAAGATAACCTGTGTTTATTTATTAGGTTTAATAAGTTTGTATTTATGTTATTTTACTGTGTAATAATCATTTATAGATATGTTAAAAGAATTATGAAATACAATAAACGATTCACCTGTTTTCAATCAACTCTTTTAGAGCGTTTGAGGGTCGCTGAACAATTTCGCCGGCTGCTATCCGATTTACTACCTCCTCACTTAACTTTTTTATAATACCAGGTTCACCCATTGTCTTTATTGTTGCAAAACTTTGCAATGGTTATAATTTCAAATAAGTAGCCCGGTCGTTTTATTTTTTGACTTTGTTCGCTTTTTGTTGATTGTTTACTAATGTTTACAAAATCACAAAAACCATTTGACAGTGATGGCTTCAATGTTGCAAGAGGAAAAATTGAAAATATTGATTACTATTGATAGTGTTTCAGGCATGGACCTAAAAAAAAAGGCGGACAGAACTTCAATAAGAAACGATTGAAGCACCAAAATGGCGACCGTGTTTATATGTGTGAGTTTGTATAGGGATGCCAGATGAAGGAAAAAATTACCCATTTTTAAACAATATTTAATTAAGATCTCCCTTGAACTTAAGTTTAATTACATTTTTTTTGTGACAGATACCTATTTTTAAAATAAAGGTAAAATAATTTAAGCACATTGGATATAAAATATTTACAACTCGTTTAATATTAATAAAGTTTTACAATCCCTTTTGGTTATTCAAATTTTTGTAGACTTGTCTTTTGCTATTGACACATCTAGAAATCCCTTCTAATTTACTTAAATGGTGAAAACGAATGTTTAAGTATTTTTCGCCTATAAATATTTAATTAAAGCTATTTTATGTTTCATTCCTACACGTCTACATTCCTATTCCATGTCTACACTCCCTTATTATTTTTATATAATCATTTTTCCATGCATCATTTGCCGTGGGGAAACTTGTAAAAAAAAAATATTTAACGAAAAACAAAAAACCCGACTGCTTTAAAAAAAACTAAAAAGAAAGAAACAAGCCCAGTAGTTAAGAATTCACTCATTCACACTCACAGTCGGGGCCCATTCAAATTATACCAATCAAATCTTCCCAACGGGCCCCGACTGATTGATTGACCGAATGATTTTAAAATACCTATTCAACGATACCCCACATGACATAGTTCATCGACATTTTTTTTTTCATTTTGACAATATGGCGTCTGGTTGTCGCTGTGGTGAATTTTGATTACTGTCATGTCTTTAGTGACACTCGCAAGGTCAAGACGAATCGATTAACGTAAAAATTATCAAAATCGGCCAACGCATTTGGTCTCTAGAACGCCACATAGAAACAAACATACATACATACATACATACATAGACTGATAAACACATTACCCTCCTTTGCGTCGCGCAGTCGGGTAAAAATACAGAAGAATACAATAACGATAAATAGTAACAAAATATAAATCTCCCAATTTTAAAATAATTTGAACCTTGAAATAGTTGCAACACTGATTGATTTCGAGATGTTTATAAAATTTATTGACGTAAAATCGAGAAATAAGCTTCAAAATGACATGTTTAACTATGAAAAGTGATCCCCTGGCTTTTTTAATTGAACTACTATGGTTTAGACAACTTTTTGCAACACATGACGGCATACTTTGATTTTTATTAGACAAAATAACACCGTATGAAACCGCGAGTGTCGTTCGAAGCGTAATGGCCGACGGCTGACTTGCTATGGTGTGAATGTGTGTGTGCCGGCTTGTGTGGACAAGCGCACTGACTTACTATGGGTGCTTCAATTCTTTCTTAGTGAAGTTCCGTCCGGCTTTTTTTTTAGGTCCATGGTTTCAGGGTTTTAGGTGAAAGTGGGTGAATGCTCCAACCAGCTCGCGAAATTCAAAATTTCATGCGTTTTTTTTTAATTTGCAGGCCAGCGATAGATTTTATAATTTATGTTGATTAAAATATTATTTGCGGTTGCAAGACGTATGTTTTTACAGAATTAATCATCAAAATCACCAATACAACCCTCTGAGTTCTTGTTCCTACCACAGACTAAGTAGAGAGCACAGACTACTAAGAGATACTACGTATCAGACTGCCAACTCCAGAACAAAAATTTTCGGCGTAGCGCCATTTTGAGTTTTAATGGGTCAATCTTCAATTTTTGAACTTCCGTTGAGGATAATGACACCCGATACTTTTAATGCTAGTGCAACCATCCATTGACAAAAACCTAAAATATATATTATTTTAATTACGTTTAACTAAAATGAAATTAAAATAATTTGTATTTTTGTTTTTTGTCAATGGATTGTTGCGCTAGCAGTAAAAATATCGGGCGTCATTGTCCTCAACGGAAGTCCAAAAATTGAAGATTGCCCCTAATGTCATATGACGTTTCTTTTTTTTTAATCAGTGTTGCTCGCGCAAAAAAAACGCCGTACTCGATATTGCTATACTACTGAAACTTTTCAAAGTTAATTTTGGGAAAAAATCAAATAAAAAAAAACTATTACATATTAAAACATTTATTTTTCAATTTCCTTTTAAATAATGCTTATTTTTGTATCGCAGGCAAATGGCGAAAATCGAATTTTTATTGTAAAATTATCAAATTGCACCAGTTCATTATTGTAAACTATTTGACGCAACATTATTTTTATGAGCATTGTGTTCCAATATTATGCATTTGTTATTTATATCACTGTACCGAAACACGTCACTGCACCTTTGGATGGGTAATTTAGTCTTTTTTTTTGCTGCCATATATTCTCGATGGTTTATCATTCGCCTCTTTCCAAAACGATGGTGAGGTGATTTTTCTACATCTGCTATCCTCAGGATTTTCACAGGTCTTCATTCATCTGCATAATGAGCTGGAAAAGAAGAAACATTATGTTTAGTATAAAGAAATATTGTGAACCTCGGAGTCGGTGGATGAGGGAGCTTTATGTAGTCAGGTAGTGCAAACCAGTTGAGTTTTAAGCAAACATTATGTTATTATGTATGTAGTAAAACATAATTATTATTTTAGCATGTAACTGTACAATGATTTCTCTTCAAAAGATCTATTAAACTAAAGGAAAAATATATCTCTGCCTCCTACCACACGGTCAAAATTTAGCAGCCCCTTGTTATATAACAATTTGCATACTAGCCATCGCCAGCGCCTTCGCCCGCGTTAATAACAAAGAATTAACAGGAATTTAAGCCTGGGATAAAAGGTATCCTATTATTTTAAAATAATCTGAGTACTGTTACTCCGTTACTGTAATGGAATGGATGTGTGTACATCCATCTTGTCTCCTCCTTTGGTATTTTATAATATTAGTTAAAGTAAGGTTAAGAAAGCAAGAAGTAATGATAGCTGATGTTTCATCATAATACTTACCGGTATACTGCCAAGTTGTGTTGTTCCACTCAAAATCTCATCTTCAGTAAACAGGGAAGGATAGGTAATGCCAATGAGACGAGATTTAGACGTAATGAACTTATTTTCGTGCTTTGACAAACAAAAAGCTTCGAAAGTTGTTCAGGTTACGAGGATTGCAGTCTTGCAGATCATCACGGTTTAGTTTAGACACTCTAACCACACAGCGAGTCTTTTCTACACGGGAAATGATGCCAAATCCACTCGTAATACATTTTGAAAGTATCAAAAGTAATAGTAGAGACACTGGGGCTTTAATAATACAGAAAAAGCGGACAGGATAAACAATAAAGATCAATAGTAGCAACAGCAGTAATGTCCACAGGGTCCACAGAACATATATACCCCTAAAGGGGAAGAATAACGACTCCGTACTAATTTATGAGGAAAAGGAGGTGTTAATTTGTTCCCTACATTTAAGGCCCAGCCGTGTACCTCGAGGACAAAAATATGAAATTATAGGAAAAAAATCTTAGATTTTGAAAAAAAATATGTTGTATTTATTTGGGCATTTGTACCATAAGAAATTGACGATCCAAAATGTTAAAACTTGCAACCCAAGAATTGATTTTCAATCTAGCAATGTCATACGTCTCCGACATAATGCGTTTCGTTACTTCATTTATAAACGTGTGAAAACCCAAAAATGTACTTTATAGAATTTATTTATGTATTTCAAATAAGTTATAATTACTAGTACACATATTTTGTGAATAATCATGGGAACAATAACTTTAAAAAATGCATTTATTTCACATTTCGTATTATTTTTTGCGTTTGGTTATCTGCCGGCCAAAAGCCAGGGTTCCCGACCTAGTTCGATAGTTTTTTTCTATTGTTGTTGATATTCATTACTGTCAAAAAGCTGTCAAATAATGAAACATCGATGTCATATTTTGACGTGATTTTGACAGATGAAACAGATTGAAGCTGTCATAAACGTTTCTTTGAACGCAGTTCCGTTGCGAAGTAGTGTTTTTTCATATACTTTTATTTCTTTTTCTATCTAGTATTGAAGGATTTTAAATACAGTTAAAAATACTAATTATTGGAAGGGATTTTAATAATAATTTGTACCTCGGTACATGGTTGGGCCGAAAAATTAACACCTCCTTTTCCTTACCGACCAGCGCCATCTATGTTTAGCCCACGAAAACATGGCAGTAGAATCCAGGGCGGGAATTTCAAATACTACAAGTACTTTCAGGTTCTATATAATGCATTTTATGCACAAGTACATTGCGCTTCTCGATAGTTTTTACTATCGAGAAACACAATGTACTTGTGCATAAAATGCTGAAAAATAATAAGGAGCAGTTTAGTAAAACAAACGATTTCATTTGACTTCTTTATTCATATATTACCTATGCTACATACGACTTATTTTACTAAGGTTCGGAAACCGATGTAAAGTGATGCTGGGATCTTTAGAAGGTGAACTTCCACACATAGCACAGATTCTAGTGTTTTCTTTCTACGAACTCATCGCGAATAAGGCACAAAATCAAACAAGAGTCACTGTCTCAACACCGGGTCTATATCTCACAAATACGCACTTAATTTCACCAAAACACAGACACAGAGGAGCAAGCTCGACTCACGTTAACAATATTGTATGTAGAATTAAATGCAACTGTTTTATTTATTACAAATAAACACAAGAACAAATGTAAATAATAGTGCGCAAGCGATGGCAGACATTTTTTCCTATGACGTCAAATAGCCAATAGACAATATGGCGTTCCAGTGTTGTCATGTTATTATCTTTTTTTTGTTTTATTTATTCATCAATTTAAATGTTGAAAATATCATAACAAACATTTTCTCGCATCAGAATAAAAGCTAAAATAAATTTTAAGGATAACATACTATAAAATCAATTAAAAAGTCCATAATCAGATTGAATGTGAAATAGTATTTTTGTTGGCAACATTATGTAATTCATCTCTTTTACTCTCATGTTGATGTCTCTTTCTTGTTTTCTAGCCCACCTACTTCTTGTTCGTAGAACAAAGTCGACACCCCCTGGTAATGTCAGACATACGTCATATGACGCAAAAACAAATGGCGGCCTGCCAGCGTCTGCGACGGCCAATCACAGACGACCAGAAACGTCTGTCGACATTAAAACAATATGGCGCTACGTCGAGCGTTTCGTTGTACGAAGATTATCGCCCGTGGTAGAGAGTATACACTGTTCCTACGCCTTTACGAACTTGGTGGATTCCGCCTTATGGGCCTACCACACGCTCAAGCTTCACCACAGTTCTGTCCACAGTTCTAACCGCGCAAGCTTCACGGACGGCATAAAGGCGCGGAGCCACCGCGGATATCAATAATGGGGATGGCAACTCAAAGCTAATCGTAGATGGCACTGCGATAGTTGGTCCCCACGTCTACCTTGTAAAAAAAACAAACAAGATTATTTGTTATAAAAATTGAGTATAAATACAAAACAAATATGGAAAATTATTCGTCCATGCAAGTACTTATACTAAAAGAAGAATTAAGACGCCGCGGTGCATCTACAAGAGGAAAAAAGTGATTTAATTGAGTGGTAATAAATTTGATTTTACCGTAATAAATCCACAATTACTTGTAGTTGAGATTTCAATTTTTGAGTTTAGGTATGTTTTACCATTCCTCTCCTATAACAAGAATGTAATGCTGCTTCTGACTTTCTATTTTGATAAAATACATAATGTTTTAAGTCAGTAATTTTAACCTTTTTTTCTATTTAGATTCGAGAAATATCACAATATATTTAATTTCTTAACACCACAACTATCACAAAACTCGTTCCAGGTGATAATTCTTCCGCCAGACGAACCATTTCATGATTTATAGAGCGATGCAATAATGGTACTTAACCTCCAAAAGAAAAGTAGATATTATTTTAAAAAGTGTATTCGATTGTTTAGATAAGATATAATCATAGAATTTCATTAATAAACTCAACTAACGGCCTGTCTTGGCTTCGCAAGGCTGGATATTTGTTTATTATATAGCTTTTCCTTAGTATTAATACAATTGTTGTTCTCACAGCAGTCACAGCAGCTACCCATTATTTCTTGATAGTGTAAATTGTCGTAAATTTGTATGTTCCATCATTTTTACAGCTTATTACACAACATCTAGTCATTTTACATCAATAAATCGTTTTTTTTTCTGAAAATTCCTTTGATTTGACAGTTCTTTGGGGACCAAACTGTCACTTTTCACTTTGACACTTGCCTTCCCCATTCAATAAAAAAAAAACTACCACTTTTTAGTTTGGGGTTTGCCATACCCAACCCCTAATATGGGACGAGAATTTAGCCACCTGATACACGAAGGGTTAAAAATGTTTTTGAGAGTTGTCAACACCAGAATTTGTGATTTGGCATAAAGGCCTCGAAACCATACCAGAAACAAAAATAATTAAAAAAAGAATTTTTTGAACTGTCAAATTTGTGATTGTGTGCCTAATTCAGGCCTGCGACAGCTTTAGTTCCAAAAAATGCGCTCGGCGCCACCGGCGCCACTTTCGGTAGCCATGTTTTTGGCAGCCATTTTGGTACTTATCAACGTCAAACTGACAGATTGGATTTTAAAAAACTGTCATTCGTGTCGAAGTTCGTGTGCTGAAGGGTTTTTCTCCTCGCTTTATTGCTTGAGTTGAGATTGATTCCAAGTTCCTTGCTCGATACGAATTAGACAGCAGTGATCTGGTGCTTTGGTCCGCGGCCATGGCTCCTATCAAATGCTGTGTTATCGGTTGTACTTCAACCAACGAAACTCATCGTCTTTACAATTTACCTAAAGACGATAAACTTAGGGCTCTGTGGCTGTCGTTTCTGGTGCCAGTGAATTCTGAACTTCTTGGTCTGTCTAAGGATCAGTTAGTGAATAAACGTGTGTGCCAAAAACACTTCGACAGATACCAACTGGATGACAAGGGTGGCCGTATCAGAGATGGTTATCCATGTCTTTTTTCAACTGAAGAAATCGAACATGGGGTGCCTTTATCTGGTAAGTGTTTCTGTATATCAAGTACACTTCTTGAAATTATTATAAGTTTGCTAGGTGAGTCACTGTTCAAATTACCCATTGCAATGACAATACTGAGACTGCATGCGTTTTTCAAATCAGTCTCACTATACCCATTGACAATAACAAGCGACGAATGGAAATAGTGAGACTCATGTTCTTCTACAAAGTGTCTCACTATTGGGAACAGTGACACTCATAAGAGTCTTTTAATGCCTGGTGAAAATTATGCATTGTAGACATTTTTATAGTAAAAAGCTTTTAGCCATTTTTTTATTTATAGCTTGTCTAAAGCCTATAGGCTATGGCAATAGTTAATCAAAGTTTTTCAAAATTTGATTGTGTGATGCTATTTCCATGTATGACCTAGTAGTATCTACATAATATTACTGAATAATAAACAAACATTGTTTGTCTTTTTTCAGGTGATCATTATGACCATAACTACTGTAAAAATGAAGGCATTGAGGAAATTTCAGAAATTCCAGTTGTTGCCCAAGGTAATGACCCACTTTTCAATCTTACGCTTTGGTATAATTTTGTAAGTACCTAACTTAATATGTTTCTTTTTCTGACATAACCATTTCCCATTTTAGAACATCCAGTTGATCATTTATATTCAAGAAAAGCTGATACATATGTGGATCCTGCTGCATCTTCAATTCTCTATACTGGTAATAAATTTTTAACAACTTTAATTTTGAATTAAGGATTTTAATTTTATAATTCATCAACATTGCAAAGTGTTAACAACTTTTGCACAAAAACAAATGCATATAATATAAAACATCACACCTTGTTACCCTGATGGTTGAGCAGATGCTGGGAAATTTCAGATGAAAGAATCCTAGTTCCACAATCTTGCATTAAGTGAATGCCGCAAATATTTAGAGGTCAATACCTCCAAAATCAAAATAAGGCTCTCCTGCTCGCAACTCTATGTCTGCAACTCATTAATCTTTTGCCATGAGTGCAGGAAAAACATTTATGTACTAAATTATAAATCAATTAATATACATATTTTATTGCAGGTATCACAACATCCAATGTCATTGAATCAAGTGAAGTACCAACTACAAGCAAGTGTGAAAAATCACTACAAAACATGCAGGTTGACTCTTTAGGATCCCAAGGTTAGTATCATGGAAACTTACATAATTTTAAAATATTTTAGTTAGGTTCTAATAATGACAGGTCAGTTTTCCATTAACTGCTGTCAAATTGAGAGTGGAGGAATGGAAGGGAGGTTGGGGGGAGAGGTACTATCCCTTAAAAGGTAAAGTTGTGCAGCCCCCCCTTTTTCGACATTTTTAATTCTGAGAGAATTAAAAAAAAAAATAGTAAAAATTTAGTAAACAGTAGCCGGCGGTGAATGTGTCTCAGGATCCCTTAATAGTTACACAACATTCTAGATTAACCCATACTTAAATTTGAATGTTTCTTCTATTTACAGATGTGATTTTCAGTGTGGACCAAACTCAATTAACAAGTAAAGCACCAAAAAAATATATTATTAGAAGAGGAGGTAAAATATGTTATTATTTTCCCTTATTATGCATATACATAATATAAAACAACATTTTTTCTTTTTAACAAATATGAAAAAATAAGCTATTGTTTACTCTTGTTACAGAACAATAAACTACTAAAAACACTGTCAAATAAGTTTTTACACAAAAAGATATAAATGTTGTTTGATGTTTTATGAATAAAATCTCAATAAGTATTTTGTCAAAACCTATACCAGTTTATTAAATAAATAATTTAATTATTTTTTACAGTTAATAAATTTACCCCAAACTGCCAGAGCTTTATAAAAAAGATGAGAAAAATGGCCATTGAGGAAAACAAGACTCAGAAGCCGTTTTCACAAAGATTAGATGCTGCTAAGGCAGTATGCTACAGCCAACTGTTTAATACAAAATTTGATAAAATGTCTCAACAAGCCCAAGATTTTCTACTCATGCAGTTAAAAATGGCAAACCGAAAGAGGAAGGCAATGAGATATACAAAGAGTGAAAAGCATTTGGCATTGACCCTAATGAAGGAAAGCCCTAAGGGATATAGATTGCTGCAAAAAATATTTAATTTACCCACCAAAAGAACACTAAACCGTCTAGCAGAAAATATAATCTTTAATGTGGGAATAAATGATAATATTTTTAGAGTATTAAAGCACAAAGTACAAAAATGGGACACAAAGAAGAAACTGTGCTCCATTTTATTTGATGAAGTTGCTCTCACACCTCATCTCACTTATGTTGAGTCCCAAGATGAGATAAGAGGCTTTAAAGACTTTGGTTACGAAAGACAATTAAGGTTTTGCGACCATGCCCTAGTATTCATGTTAAAAGGAGTGTGCTCAAACTGGAGGCAACCTATTTGTTTTTATTTTTGTGAGGGAACAACTGCAGCTGCTACGGTAGTCAGGATTTTGAAGGAAGTTGTCACTAAAGTGTCAGAATCAGACCTGATACCTTTAGCAATTGTATGTGACCAGGGCTCGACATTTAGAACAGCTATAAATATGATGAAATTGGAGACTGAACGTAAAAGGATTTTAAATGAGGAATATAATGGTGAGTAGATAATTAAGTACGATTAGGATCTGTGTAGGATCCATCAAATTAACTTATTGATTGAACTCAATATTTATTTTGTTTCCAGATGGAACTATTGAGGTGTCAGGACAACAGTTAAGTGTTGTGTATGATCCTCCGCACTTACTTAAGGGCTTTAGGAACAACCTGCTAACAAAAGACATGCTGTTCAAAGGCAAAGTGGCTACATGGAAGGATATAGAAACTGTGTATGATGCTGATTGCCAACTAGGCCACACAAGAATGCATAAAAAACTAACAGACCATCATGTTTATGCAGCAAAAATGAAGAAGATGAAAGTTAGTGTAGCTGCCCAAACTTTAAGTGCAACAACCAGTGGAATGCTTAAATACACTGCATTGTTCAGTAAGTTTTTACTCTAATATCAATATGCATTATCTAATAACACTTAAATCATCCCCCTAATCACTCAATCTCTCACTTGTTTTATTTATTTATTATTTTAGTATCTACTTATAAAATAAACACATTAGTTCACACTACCTTTGTTAATTTGCATGCCCTAAACAGGCAAAATATGGTTTGTGCCTAAACCACCAATATAACAACTGGTAGTACCTGTATTTTATGCAAATAAATGATACTTATAAAAAAATACTAGGTACTTATTCATTCAATTTCAATTTAGCATTTTAAGAATAAAAAGTCTGATAGAGAATAAATATTTCATAGTTATTTTGTTTGCTTGTATGTTATGTATACTTATTTAACTATGTAATTTCAGAAACGACGGCTTCTGGTCAAAATGTCAGCCAGACAATGGCCACAACAGGGGAAGCTGTGGAATTCATTGACAAGCTCTTCGATAGTGTGAATGGATCTCGAGGGAGCACTGTCCGGGGCAAACTGCGTGGACCAATAAAGCCGACCAGCCATCAGGTCTACAATTTTTGGAAAGAAGCCAAACAAATACTTCAAAACATTCAATTTATTGATAAAACTAGCAAGAAAGCCCTAAAGAATAAAAAAGTGTATAAGGTTCGAGTTCCTTCTCTTAATGGATGGGTTACAACTATAGAAAGTTTTGAAAGGTTGTCTAAACAGTTGTTTGAAAATTATGAAATACAATATTTTTATCCTAGGAATGTAAATCAGGATCCTCTAGAGAACTTTTTTGGTAGGATCAGAGCCATCAACTACAGGAATGTCAATCCTGATGCAAATACTTTTATGAATGCATTTAAATCTCTGCTAATGTCCAACGTTATGGGTCCACACTCAATATACGCAAACTGTGAGGATGAAAAAGGAGACACAGTAGTCGATTTTTTAAAACTCATATCCTCATCAAATGAGGATGAGAATTCATCACCACCATTTGATGAGGATAAAGAAAATTTATCACATGCTGGACCCATAACGATGACCCAAAACATTAGCAGTAATTGCAACCAGTCACTCAATCCCGTAAATGAAAGATTGCGCGTGCACTCTTCTGCATATACAGCAGGGTATATGTGCAGGAGAGTGACACAAAAATTTAAGTGTAGGAGATGCTCTGATTCTTATACTCAAACAAATAGAGATGTTTTTCATAGATGGATTGAGCAAAGAGAGTACACCCTTTTAAAACATCATAATTTAGCTTATCCATCAAAGAGGTTCTTAATGTTTTATAGGGATATCTCGGGCCTCATACACGATTATTTGAATAAATATGGTTTTAAAAAATGTATTAAAAAACATATAAAATATGAAATATTGAAGAAATTTGATGTGAAATGGTTGGGATGCACACTTCATAATACCGAGGTGATAGACTGGTTGCTCAATTTAATGATACGCACCCAGATACACAATTGGTGCAACATTTTAAATAAAATTTTAAAAGGGGATATCGCGGAAAAACATGTAAAACAAATGTGTGCACCTCAACAAACTGCTTTTGAAAAATATAAAGCCCATAGGTTAAGAGGAAGAAACAAATAAAAAGTAAATTTCGAAGAAAAGTCTTTTATTTCATTTTATTCGTTATTTTCGTATCCATCCATGGCAGTCTTAGGACATAATTAAAGAAAGAAATTAAACTTACAAATAATTAAACCCGTAAGTATTTTCCGTGGAACATCACTATGCAATCATGAATCGACATTCTAGACTACTAGATTCATGACTAATACATGTAGACTAACGTAGTACGATGTGGGCCATCACTAGAAAGGTGACGTTGCGACCAACTGCGACACTAGCGCTTGGCGTATATTTTTGGAACTAGACGTCAACTTAGCACTGTCCTATCTGTCTCTGACTAATATATAGTTATCTGTGGCCTAATTTTTGCAGATTTTTGTCGTTTTTCTGGTGATTTGATAAAGTTTGATTTTTGCATTGGATTTTTGTGAAAGCTGAAGAACAGCCAACAGCATTTATTGACGATTTGCTGTGGATTTGCTACAATAATTACGACATACAATTATAAATTACGTACTCATTTACAACTTGTAAAAGAAACTAAGAGATTAGAAGCACCATGGATGTCGATGAAATTGTTAAAGACTGTGAGACCGACTCAGAAGTTGAAGATTGCGATGAGGGTTCGATTATGGATGCTGAAAGCATAAGTGAGCTGACTGAGTTGGTGGATGATGAACAATTGCCCAGTGGAGGCAGACCGTTTAACCTTCCCATGAACCACACCATGTCCAAACAAACTCCCAGCGTATTTAAACAAAACAGTGAAACATCAGCTGCAGTAGCTCGTATAAATCTAGCTTTGTCTGCAAACAAATTATTAGATGAAAAGTTGGAAAGATTGGAGAGAGTGCTCCTCTCACGGCTAACTGAATGTCGACAGAAACTGAAAGTGGTCCAAAGTAGTGATGGTACCCAGAATGATAGACAGGAAACTTTCCGCTACATCAGTTGTGGTAGACCTTACTTCAGGGATAAACAAAACTTCCCAGCCCCTGACAATGAAGATGCTAAAATGGCAAAATCTCAGATGTATGACTTCTCATTAGTGATCTCTGCACCAGGTTGGACAGTCAGAGACAAGTCTCAATTGGTTAGCTTGATTCACAAAATATCAATAGATATTAAAAAGAATGAGCTGCATGATCAAATAACTAACTTAAAACGCAAAAAGAGACGAAGTAAAGACTTGGATAAACAAATAATGGCCATAAGAAATGAAATTGATAAAGTAAGTAAATTGCCTTTGAGTAAAGTAGCTCTTCCAATAGATGAGGATTATGACTGGGAAATGATATCAAACAAATTAAACAGGAGGCACACTGCACATGAGTATCAAGCCCTCTGGAAGCTATTCTTTCATCCTTCCATCAGTAAAAATGGTTGGGGTACTGGTGAACACACTATGTTACAAAAAATTGCTCTCCAGAATCGGAAACAGAATTGGGATAAAATTGCTCGTGAACTTAACACTGGCAGAACTGGCTACCAGTGCTTTGTATACTTTCGAACCAATATGAATAGCTCATTTACTGGAACTAAATGGACTCCTGAGGAGATAACATACCTAAAAAGATTAATAGAATACTACAAAGAACATAATTACATTCCCTGGGGAAAGATAGCTGCAGCAATGGAAAACCGAACCAAAATCCAAATCTATAATAAGTATATGAGGCTCATTGAACAAAGGAAGGGGCGGTTTCTGTCTGAGGAAGATGCAGTTATTCTTAATTGTGTGGAGAGATTTGGTACCAATTTCAGGAGGATGACTTCATTTCTACCTGGTCGTTCTATGGTCCAAATACGTGCCAGATATCAAGTCTTAAGCAAAATGAGAGTGTCAACAGTATGGACTGTTGAAGATGATAAGAAACTTGTGCAGTTGATGTCAAATCCAGACTCAAACATAAACTTTTCAACAGCTACACAATTTTTTCCAGGCAGAAACAGAACAAAAATAAGATCTAGATATGTTACCTTAGTCAAATGGATGAAAAAACATCCACATTTGGGTGTGGAGCATGCACCGCGACGAGGGGCGCGGCGTTTGAATCATGGACAAGCAAGTGAAAATTTGAATGATGCAGTTGAGAATTTGAAAAATTCTTTGATTTCATCAGTCCAAAATAAGAATAAGAAAAAGAAGCTAACAGAAGAATCCACACACAAAGACTTAAATGATGCTATTGTTGTGTTACTTGTGAACTGTATAATAAAAGAAAAAGAAGTAGAATCCAAGAGAAGTAATCCAGATGAACATTTAGTTTTGGGTCCTGACCATGTTGTGTCATTTAAAGACTTAAATATGACGAACCTGCGCAAGAATATTATATTCTTAAATGCTTGTTTGGATGAAGATAGATATATGAAAAGCAGCTACAGAGAGGGCTATCCTAATTTAGGAGATAGTAGTCAAGACGTGTCTTTAGTTAAAGTAAAATCCTATTCACGAAAGGCGTCCAGCCAAACTATGACAATTACAAATCCTCCTAATGTTTGGGGAACTCCATCACTTTTTCAAGACAGTCGGCTGTTAAATGCACCAAGTCAGCGAACCTATGTATTGCCTCCACAACTTGCAACTATTACTGGTGCTAGAGCAATAATGTCATACATGATGGCAAATGGTTCGTACAATGATAATATAAACCTACATGTCCTATGCAGGCGAAACATATTATTGAAGGAGTGTTTGGAACATGCTCTAGAACGCTTTTACATTCTGTTTACATGGCCTATGATCTTGTCAAATGAAGTGCCTACTGAATCTTCTGTGCCAAATGAACCAAGAACCAATTCCGTATTTACAAGACCACCTACACTGCCAACTGCACCTGAAGTTACAATTAATGTTAAATGTATAAAGAAATTTAAAAATAAAGAAGTTACAGAAAAAATAGATCTGGATGAAAAGTCATCGAAAAAAGTTGTTAATATAGCTGTTGAGGAGAACATGAATACTATTGATGAGAAGATAGAAAAACTTCTATGTTGAATAATTCTTTTTATAACCAAGTTATCTTTGCAATTCTGTGCATCTTTGTTGTAAGGTGGAAGTGCGTTATTTTAATAAAATATAATTATGATAATAATGCTTCTGTTTTAATTATTATTAAACACAATAAAAGGAAGGTGTACCACCATAACTGCTTTTCGACTCGTGATCTATTCACCATATATTCCTTACATTCACACATATTCCTTGAAATAAATTCCCCATTTTTAATGGGTAAAGTGGAATCTCCAAACTACATTTAGTGCGATTATTCTGAAGAGCAAGATGAAAAATTGAGTCTAATTAAGTCAATTCATCTTTCATCATTTATTATCTAGCTACCTAATGCCTAGATGTTAGGCGAAGCTGGCAAGACTGTATTGGGTCTAGAAAGAGACAAGATGGCGGCAACAAAGGTCGCACATTCGTATTAGAGTCGATTTATACTAGCGCAGAGTCGAAGCGTATTTCTAAAACTGAACATAACAATTCCAACCTTAACTCCACAGCGTAACGCACATATTACTTCTAAGATTTTAAAAAGTCGCGCGCATTCTTCAGAATTCGCGCGTCTGCGCGTGAACAACGCTGATCGTGATCCTGAAAATCTCAGAAGTAATGTGTGCGTTACGCTGTGGAGTTAAGGTTGAAATTGTTATGTTCAGTTTAAGAAATACGCTTCGATGCGTTTCGACTCTGCGCTAGTATAAATCGACCCTTAAATAAAAAAAAAACTTAATTTTTTTCCCAAAGAAGCCTTTCGGGAACACAATCATGTTTGAGTTTTGCTTCGACAAGCTCAATTAACGAGCATGTTGACAATAAAAACACAATTTAGTTGATTAAAAAACTTTATTAAAAAAGGTAAGCTTAATCACGGAATGTCTACGCATCGACAACATAGTTCGGATGAACAACTAGTAAAGGATCATCTTCTACTTCTTGATCTGAAGATTTCTGCGACGCCTTTAGGCCGGTGGTTGAAAGAGGAATTATAACTTGGTCCTGAAAAAAAAAAATTACAATATATATTTTTTTTATAATTGGGGTAACCCACAATAGTAATTTATTACTCCTGTGTCGTGGAAAGGTTTTTTATTACGTGGTAAAATCATCCAAACAATCCTCCCACTTAGGGCAGGAGAGGAGGGGGGACTGTCAGACTTGTAATGACTAAAATCAACGGTGTCTTCCAATATTCCTTGCGTTCTGGGGTCACGTATTCGTTAGTCTCTCGACCCCGGCAGGTTTTGGTACTCTAAAGAGGGTCCCCATCATAATGCTGAAACTATTTGGTGCGCGTGGAACATGGTTGGACAGCGAGTCGCCCATTACTCGTCGCACGCATGCCCGTACCCCGCACTAGTAATTTCTTCTGTCGTAGTAAGGTAAGGTGGTGGAAATGAAAATATATTTTGCGTAACCCTTCGGATACCGGGTGTAATATTATAAACCAGTTGAAACTCCAACTTACATGGTACATGAGCCTATCAATGACCTTCTCAACTAAGGTCTTCCTCTCGAGCAGTTCGTCTTCATTCTCGATCTGACCTTGACCAACCAGCTGTTCTAAGTACCAGCTCACAACTGCACTCTTGCGCATGCCAGCACTCTCTTCGCCTGTGAAATGATGACAATAGACCTTGTAGTATTTAATTGGGAATCCTACTTTTGTCCTCAAACAAAACCTCAGAATGTTACTGGCATGTGGTACATAAGTTTCTTGCCCATTCTTCTCCATACAGCCTACCTTAGCGAATGGGTATAGAATCAATCCCTTCCCTTCCTATTTCCCTTAAATTTAATAATCGACGTTCAAAAGTGCCTCTTTGATGGCCTAATTGGAATAAATGATTTGACTTTGACATAAGGTAGACTTAATTAAAATTGGTATTTAGATTCAAAATAAGATATCAAATGTAACATACCTCTAGTCTCTGCCTCAACTTCTTCTTTCCTCATAAACACGACTAACATATCGCTCAAAGATTTGTACTCTTCGAAAGACAGCGTCAGTTTCTTTTTAGGAGCCGAGTCACCGTTTACAGGGGCATCTGAAAACAAAGATATTTTTTAAAATCAAACTGTTCATATTTTACATTTTCATTGCATTTTCTTTCACTTTCAAACTTGACATATACTTCACTCTTTGTGTACGCGCGCTGCGATCAAGACAGATAGAATACTATTTATAATGCACACTATACAAATTACAGATATATGAATGCACCCAACAATATCTTTTAAATAGGGTGACACAATGGGCTGTCTTATCTCTAAAAGCGATTTTCTCAAGACAAAGATTTTGCATGGATTTGAAAAAGATGGAGAAACAATACTTTAGTTAGACAGTCTATGGTGTACAATTTACTCAAATACATACTATTATACACATACAAACACATTATAGTCGCATGTTCAAGAGTACATGAGTTAGGACTGATTTTTCAATAGCCTCTGAGGAATTCAAATAACGGTTTGACATAATTATTTTCTATAGATAAGCTGTCAAACCGCCATTTTTATTCCTCAGTTAGAGGTTATCTGGCTATTGAAAAATCAGCCCTAAGAGTAGTATCAAATTGATAGTCTCTACCACCGACTACGCACGTAGCGTACAACTTACCTCCGTTAGTACCACCATTCGGTAGCTCCTGATCAACATCCATGCTGGGCTCGTACTGAGGATCGTCTTCATCCAAGTGGATGTCTGGCTGTTCCACACGGATGATGGATTTGTTCAACAATCTGTGAAACAAAAATAGATTGTTAGTTGGGGAATTAAGATTAATTATAATGTGGATTGGCCGAAAACTAAAGGAGAACAGCTCATTTTACAATGCGCAAGAAAACGCAGTCTGTTTTATTTATCTTTCAATTTGACAAACGCTCCATGACAAGATGGGTTGCGCAATTATGAGTCTAAGTTTAACCATGGTACAGGTCTGTGGGACTGTACGTACCTGTAGGCCTCGTGCACATGCTGCGGCGTGACGTGCCCGCTGCAGTGCATCTTGGCCATGGCCTCGGCGAGGCGCACCATGGACTCCAGCTGCCGCACTCGTGTACAGTACGTACCTGTAGGCCTCGTGCACATGCTGCGGCGTGACGTGCCCGCTGCAGTGCATCTTGGCCATGGCCTCGGCGAGGCGCACCATGGACTCCAGCTGCCGCACTCGTGTACAGTACGTACCTGTAGGCCTCGTGCACATGCTGCGGCGTGACGTGCCCGCTGCAGTGCATCTTGGCCATGGCCTCGGCGAGGCGCACCATGGACTCCAGCTGCCGCACTCGTGTACAGTACGTACCTGTAGGCCTCGTGCACATGCTGCGGCGTGACGTGCCCGCTGCAGTGCATCTTGGCCATGGCCTCGGCGAGGCGCACCATGGACTCCAGCTGCCGCACTCGTGTACAGTACGTACCTGTAGGCCTCGTGCACATGCTGCGGCGTGACGTGCCCGCTGCAGTGCATCTTGGCCATGGCCTCGGCGAGGCGCACCATGGACTCCAGCTGCCGCACTCGTGTACAGTACGTACCTGTAGGCCTCGTGCACATGCTGCGGCGTGACGTGCCCGCTGCAGTGCATCTTGGCCATGGCCTCGGCGAGGCGCACCATGGACTCCAGCTGCCGCACTCGTGTACAGTACGTACCTGTAGGCCTCGTGCACATGCTGCGGCGTGACGTGCCCGCTGCAGTGCATCTTGGCCATGGCCTCGGCGAGGCGCACCATGGACTCCAGCTGCCGCACTCGTGTACAGTACGTACCTGTAGGCCTCGTGCACATGCTGCGGCGTGACGTGCCCGCTGCAGTGCATCTTGGCCATGGCCTCGGCGAGGCGCACCATGGACTCCAGCTGCCGCACTCGTGTACAGTACGTACCTGTAGGCCTCGTGCACATGCTGCGGCGTGACGTGCCCGCTGCAGTGCATCTTGGCCATGGCCTCGGCGAGGCGCACCATGGACTCCAGCTGCCGCACTCGTGTACAGTACGTACCTGTAGGCCTCGTGCACATGCTGCGGCGTGACGTGCCCGCTGCAGTGCATCTTGGCCATGGCCTCGGCGAGGCGCACCATGGACTCCAGCTGCCGCACTCGTGTACAGTACGTACCTGTAGGCCTCGTGCACATGCTGCGGCGTGACGTGCCCGCTGCAGTGCATCTTGGCCATGGCCTCGGCGAGGCGCACCATGGACTCCAGCTGCCGCACTCGTGTACAGTACGTACCTGTAGGCCTCGTGCACATGCTGCGGCGTGACGTGCCCGCTGCAGTGCATCTTGGCCATGGCCTCGGCGAGGCGCACCATGGACTCCAGCTGCCGCACTCGTGTACAGTACGTACCTGTAGGCCTCGTGCACATGCTGCGGCGTGACGTGCCCGCTGCAGTGCATCTTGGCCATGGCCTCGGCGAGGCGCACCATGGACTCCAGCTGCCTCACAGTGATCCTCCACGCTCCGCCGCCTCCCGCGCCGCCACCGTCCCGCTGTCGCAGTACTGTGTAGTACTCTACCAAGAGCTTACCGGCTTCCTGCGGATAAAATGTTCAATTACAAAACACGGAAATCATTTAATGACTTCACTTTTTTTTTAATTCTTTCTCGATTTTGATCTATTCTTTTTGTTGAATCTATTATTGTGAAAGTAACTCAAGACAATACATTTATTTGTAGATCAATACCCACAAAAATCATTCAACTTACCTCAGTAATAATAGGCTTGAAAGACCTCGCGAATGCGATGTATCTCAACAGATCTTCCCTTGAATAGACACAGTCGTATGTTTCTTCCTTATTACAATGTAGATCAACGATCTTTCTGGCTATAGCGTAGTCTACCATCTCACTGCTTTCGTCTGTCAAAATAGGAAATTACCATCATGTTTTCTGGCTCTTATATTTGAAAGAAATCCTTAGAAAATTGCACGAATACACGGTCGCTTGGACTTTAGAGCTAGAGCAGAATATCAAAGATCGACATCTATGGAAGCAGACAGCAAAGTTACGGTAGGGACTACACATAAAGCTATACACAACGGTTTATTTCGGCCTTGTTTTGTATGAACTTTCCCCACAATGAATGGTTAATTTACACTGGTTTTACATAATTTGGGGTTCGTCAAAAAAAAAAACGTGTCAAGAACTTTTTGATAATCTAACTGATGGGGACTAGTTTAATGGGGATGGCAACTGGGGAACTAATGGCGTTAGGATAGCTTGTTCCAAGCTTCATCAAATAATGAAGGTATTACAAAATAGTACTATGTCATTGGTCGGATTAGGACTTAGCTATGGTGGCGCCATCTACAATTAGGTTTGACCGGTACCCAATAAATTACGCTTTATTAAATACAGTAAATTATTCAAAAAAATTATACGACTTACCCAAAGAGCCCAAATAATTATAAAATCAAAACGTCTAAAAATAAAACTAAATCGACATGGCAAATAATAAATAATAAGAAATTAAATGCACCTAGAGATTCTATACCTAAAATTAAAATTGATAATAATACAATTACAAATCCACAATTAATCTCAAATCATTTCAATAATTATTTCATTGACAGAGTTGTCCCTATAAAAGGGTCAGGAAAAAATGTTACAGCAGGTATTTCAAGTAGGCAAAAATCAATGTTTATGGCCCCAAGCTTACCGTGGGATATCTTACAAATTATAAATCAACTTAAAAATACCAACAGCGTAGGTTATGACGGTGTCTCTACCAAAATAATTAAATCTGTCGGTGACGTAATTTGCAACCACTTAAGTCACATCTTAAACATGTGTATCAGTACGGGTACCTATCCTGATGGTATGAAAACATCCATAGTAAAACCTCTCTTCAAGAAAGGAAATAGAGACTTAATCGAAAATTATAGACCAATAGCGCTGACACCAATTATGTCAAAAATTTTTGAAAGATACATCTACAAACAGTTAAATAGCTACCTAGAAAAAAATTCTATTCTTTGCAGTGAGCAAAAAGGTTTCAGGAAGGGTAAGACTATCAATATGGCGATCTATGATTTTCTACACACTGTTATGACACAAATGGATAAAAGGAATCCTACTTGCGCTGTGCTATGCGACATGACACAAGCATTCGACTACGTTGACCACACTATTTTAATTAATAAACTTGAATCATATGGAGTTAGAGGCCAAGTTCTTAAATTAATTGAATCCTTTCTTTCCAATAGAAAACAAATTACAGCCATCTCAAGAATAGAACGCACAAAAAAAGAAACAACTTATTTGTCTCAAGAACGAATAGTGAAATTCGGTGTACCCCAGGGATGCGTTCTGGGGCCTTTATTTTTTAACATCTTCATAAATGACTTTCCGAATTCTACTGAGCATCCAATGACTCTCTATGCAGACGATAGTACAGTGACTATAGCGTGTAGGAAAACTGACACTTATGAACTTGACATCAATAATACTTTGGCTTCTATAATTTACTGGTTGGACAATAATAACTTAAAAATTAATTTAAATAAGACACAAATCATGCATTTCAGCCAGAGAATGACAACAAAAGATGACACGAATTTAATATATAAAAACCACACCATAAGTAGAGTTGATACTGCCAAATTCCTTGGATTAACCATTGACAAAAAACTTGACTGGAAAGACCATATTGAAGAAATTAGTAAGAAAATTAGCAGTTCCTCCTACGCATTGTACAAACTCGCCCCTATCGTAAATAAAGATACATTGCTCACTGCCTATCACGGACTTGCTGCATCGATCCTCAGATACGGAATTATCTTCTGGGGAAACTCTACGCATAAAGATGTTATATTTAAAATGCAAAAACGATGCATAAGAGCTATGTTTGGGCTACAAATAACAGACAGTTGTAAACCATATTTTATTAAACACCAAATTCTCTCACTTCCTTCCTTATATATATTGGAAACATTATTATTTGTTAAGAAGAATCCCCAACTGTTTCCGAAGTATTCAGATGGTTCCGAAAGAAGTCAACGTGACAATCAAAGACTTCGTTCTCATAGTGCAAAAACAGCTCTCATGGGTAAGAGTGTATTCTGCATGGCACCACATTTATACAACAAGGTTCCGAAGGCATACAAAGATTTAAATATTGACAATTTTAATAAAGTTATGAAGAAAATTTTAATTAATAAATGTTACTATAGTGTTGCTGACTATTTAAATGACGTAATTTGACATTTTCATGACCTATTGTTTTATAATTTATTTTTTATTTTTATTAATGATTTTATTATTTTGAATTGTTTTAATAACGTAATTGCATGATCATTCAAACTATATTGTATTTGTACGCCTTCCAGGCAAAACATGTTGAAACTTCATTTTTATAATCGTGACAACTGATTGTAAACCTACACATGTTTCTGACAAATAAAACTATCTTATCTTATCTTATCTTATCTTACCGGCCTTCCCCATTATGCATGTAATTACCGATTAATATGAAAAACAGGTCGAATCTTGACATGATGGGTGCGCTAAGAGCCACATTTTGCTGCAGAGACTTCGCTCTGTCGTAGCGCCCTCCGATTGGGTTGGCAGCAGCGAGGATCGAGGTGCGCGCGTTTAGAGTGGCTCGTACTCCGGCCTAAAACAAAAAAATATAATAATTTTGAAAAACTGTTATTTTTATCATCTTCTTTTATGTCTTGAAGTTCCAAGGACTTAGGCAAAGACTGACAAAGTTTTTTCATGGTTATTCTATACTATTCGACTGTTGTGGTGCAATCTGTACACCACTGAAAAAAAAGAAACATTATTTTCTATATTTTAAACATTGCCGAGGCGCGAGTGAAACACGACGCGCCGCCGACCCGGGTATGGCTAAAGATCTGACAGCAAGTCGCTCATTGCTTACCGCCCGCGCTTACGGTGGCCGGAAATCATCCTGCGACGTCCATCGCAATGGGCGATGCTAGAATGATGGAGCATTTTTTCAATTACATCGTATTACCTAGTTTTAGGTATACTGAGAAAAGGAAAGACAGAGGATTGGTGTATTTTAGATGTGGTGCTGGAGACGAATGCTGAGAATACAGTGGACTGCAAAACGCACCAATGCATCGACCTTAAGTTACCTTCGAATAAATTCTCTCTTATTTTGGCCATGAGGTGATGAAAGCTTATATATGATTGTGGCTGGGAACCCCGAAAGCAAACGATCGCGCGGTTCTTCACCAAGTCGATGGACGGATCAGGTGAAGGAATCATCTAAATTCTACTCGGTGGTAAAGGGATATGCTGGACAGAAACCGGTGGAGGCAGATCATCCGCTCCAGATGCAACTCCGAAGCTGACCATGATCCTCAGACATTAGGGACCGAATACAGAGAGAGTTACCCTACTACATACCTTGGCAATAGATATGGTCTGCTGTTCCATAGCCTCGTGGATGGCGACCTGGTCGACCAGGTCCATCTTATCGAATTCGTCGATGCAGCACACGCCGTTATCAGCCAACATCAACGCTCCCGCTTCTATTACGAAGTCGAAGGATTCTTCGTCCTGTAGCAATTTTTTTTTTTAAACATTTATTATTAATTAGACAAGTATCTGGAGAAATATGTTAGAAAGATAACTTTTTTTTTCATGTAATGTTTTATTAAGTTTGGGTATAAGTCAGCAAGAGGAACAAATTGAAGTTTTAAAATAAAGCATCGTTACTATCGCGTCTACATAAAAAAACTCCCACTTAGCCCAGTTGGCGAGCTTACCATTATGGTAAGCGTCCACAGGTCCGCATCGCACGTATCGGACGTATTGTACTTAACGGATTTTAGTTTGCCTTGTATTAAAACTCATACAACATGCGATGCGTACCGATGACGTCATACGGAATGCCGATCAGTGGACGCGCCCCGCACGCTTACTGAATCATTTGTTCTTTTTCTTTCTTACATTCCTCTTCTGCTAAAAAACAAGCAATAACAACTTCTGCATCACTTTCCTCCTTTCTCACAAACACTTTCCGAACGTACGATCACTAGAAAAATCCAAATGAAGGTGGCATCGGTAATCCGATCGCTGCCGATACAGAAATCCGTTTGATGCGGTGCGTCCGATACGTACGATGCGGACCTGTGGGCGTTTACCTTTATTCGTCATCCGCAAGCCGCTTATTCTACGTTACGAGCTTACCTTCACAACGGCTGCAGTGAGACCGGCGGCAGAGGAAGCCTTGCCGCTCGTGTAGACAGCGCGGGGAGTGATCTCGCTCACTTGTTTCAGCAACTGAGACTTCGCCGTGCTCGGGTCGCCTACTATGCACACATTTATGTCGCCACGGAGTGTTGTACCTGGTGTTAAGAGCAAGAACAAACTAAGATTTTGCTATTTAAGAGAAAATCGTGCGTAAAGGAACAGTGTATAAGACGGGGACGCGGGGTTCAATGGGGACACACACACTTTAGGCAAAATTAACGCAACACTAACCAAACGCCACTGACAAGAACAAAAACGAAATGCAATCTGCACTAGATTTTCAACTTTATACTCAAGCACATAAAGTTGGAAATCTATTAACGCAAACGCAGAGTAGGCTTACTCAGCGTTTGCGTTTACGTTTCGGCCAAGGGCAGAAAGATGGTGGTGGGATGATGGGGGTGGGATAACCTAGTTCATTGAAGGAAGGAATCTAAAATGATGTTGTGCTTACCTTCAATTGTGGTCTTAGCGACTCCACCAAACAACATTAGTAGTATGCCTCTCTTCACTTCGTTGTTCCCGTGAATACTTGGAAACAGGCTCGTGATCAAATTGTTGTAGAGATTGCGGTCTCGGGACATCTCGTATACCTGGTGTAATTTTTACAGCATTAAAACATTGCTAATTAGTCTGTAGTATTTATTTTCTTAAATCAATGCATATTAACGAAAGTATATCGCATCAAAATTCGTGTGGGAGCTCGTGATCGCAGCAGGAAGTAAAAACTGTACTTTCTTGTTGCGCTTGTGGCGCTTGTACTGCTATGCAGCGTGTCGCGGGTTCGATCTCCGCACTGAACAAATATTTGTTGTTCCGGGTTTCTTATGTTAGTTTCTATGTTTGTAAAAGCTGCCATGACACAAAAGAAATTTAAAGAGGTGGGCAAAGTGTTTAAAAAAATACAAGAAAGGAAAAATATTGTATCATCCTCAATTTTGGTTTACGTAATAAAAGAAAAAATACTTGTTAAATATTTTTTGGATAATCTAACTGAAGGACAAATAACCTATGGGTAACGACAGGTTTAAAGCGAAGATAAAAGCTACTAACCTTGTCCCATTCTTTGTCAGTCATCTGCTTCCTCATATCCTCGGTGGTAAGGTCATCAGTCGCCATGTCAGCAGTGCCGAACCTCCGCGATATCGCTTGCACACTGCATGCTAGGAAGGCTGTTCTGTTGAAGGAAGTGATATTCATGGTGGCGAGTAATGGGTGACTCGCCGTCCGATCATGGGCTATGCCCGGGTCGACGGCGCGTTGTATTGTGTGCCACGCGCGCCTCAAAGAGCTGTCAGCAATTTGACGCGGGAGCTCAAATCGGTCTACGCGTTATCGTCATCCAGAAATCGGACAGTAGAAAAAAAAAAGAAAATAAATTGTGATCCTCCTCCTTTTTAGCAGAACCCTAAAAAGGAGGAGGATCAGTTGGAGGGAAGGAGAGAAGTCGGTTAAAAATCAGACAAGAAATGTTATGTACAGGTTTTGAGAGAAAAAGAGACGTCTTTCTACAAGTGAGACATCTGATACTTTTTTTTTGTGGTAAAATTATCAAATGTTTCCAGGGTGAGGCTGGAGGGTCTGTCCAACTTGTACTGTTTAAAATCCATGGTGTCCTTTATTAACCATATACATTCCGGGGTTACCATAATTCGTGAGTCCCGTGACCAAGCTAAGGAAAACACATGATTCAAAATTTGAAACAATCACAGTGTCAAAAATAACTTACTTGTAATGCAGTTCTCTGACTCCCAAAGCTTTGAGTCCCTTAATTCCCTCCATCTGACCTTCATTGCCTTGTCTCGTCCTGGTAGTGAGCTCCGCCTTAGCTCCCGGTAATGATAGAGAGCCAACATCCGGTACAACTATGAGAGTACCCGTGAAGTCATAGCGGTCACCAGCCTGAGAAGTGATGGAAAAATATAGCACCATTGTCTCAGAGGTAAAAATATTGATAATGATCTCTGCCCCCTGTTCAATTTGATCCACATTTCTTGGCGCCCTGTTTATTATTTTAACAATTAAGATAAACAATTGACTTTAGCTACCTGTACAGATTCCACAGCTTCAGCTCTCAAGATAACTTCAAGGGAGCGAGGGATACATCCCCTTGGTAACTCCGCCTGAGTCTCCTGAATGCGGACTTTTTGGAAGTCAACAAAAACAGACTTGTCAGCATCCAGCATGAAGCGACGTCTATTGGCACACACCGGGTTACGGCAGATTGCTGGGATGGTGTACTGAAAATTTCAGAAAATAGAAATATAATTATGAATTTTATTTTCAAGCTTCTGACTTTATAATAATAATTTAATTAAATGTAATTGTATTCATATTGACAAGTTCAAAACTCAGTAATGAATTTCAGCTCACAGTTTTGTTCTATCAAATTTACTTATTCATCTGTTAAAATATGGTATAGTAGTTCAGGTATAGACCCACCTTGAATTGTTGCTCAACATTTTTGATAACCGTCTGACAATCCAAACAAACAAAAGTGCCCAAGACCAGCTCGGGATGCACCGGGTGGGTTCTCACAATCTGTCCTGAGATTCTGATCAACGTACCAATCTTTGCCGTTGTTAGCTCCCTGACCTTATGTCTTGTTGGCACGTCTACAAATGAAATATAACACTCTTTGTCCTGCAAATCCTTCTTCGTACCGCTGTCAGCAAGACTTAACACATAATTCAATATAGCTTGATTCAAAAATGGGTATATTCGGTAATATTCTTCAATTATTGTGGTTGCAAGATTCTGATTGTATTTCTCTACATCGTCAAAACTGACTTCTAGGGTGCTTAGTTCAGGTTTTAGAAGCTCTTTGGCGTTTTTCTCGTATTTTAACTCATTGTCTTCCTTGAACCTGTGGTAAAAAACGAAGTTACATTATAACCTCTATGTTGTTGAAAACAAAGAAAGTATAGGTACCTAATTGAAAGCATTAGATCAATAATTGAAAACAATTATACGTACTCCTCTAAGAAATCCTGAAAAAGCTTCTGGCAACGAACTCCAACCTCGTCTTTGACTTGGCTTTGTGTGGCGTAGGTGTCGGCGACATCCATTTTTTACAGTAAAAGGTACTCAATGATCACAAATATCTTAAATTAATGCACTTCGATTATCACTTATTAATACATACTTAAAATAAAATTTATTACATAGCAAAAAGATCGTTAATAACACAGATACCACTTCACTATTGTTCTGAAGCGCGTTGGTCAGGCTGTCGGTTAATCTGCCGCTTCTAAAGACAAATGTTTCAATGAAATTGAGCGAATTAGTGAGTTTATTAGTAATAATTAATTTCTATTCTATTTAAATTGATTACAGGGTAAACAAAAAGATAACTTTTAACAAAAATGCGCGAATCTCCAGAAAAACTTCAGCAGGGCTGCGTTTAAATCCTTTATCCAGTTTATTTTTATACTGACTAAATGTCAAACAGCCCGTTTAAGTACACCGAGAGGTGAAAAATTATACCAATTAAAATTTAATCTGCCCCGTTTACGGTTGTCCGCTGGTCTATGTTTTTGCTGAAAGGAATAAATTTTTGCGACCTTTTTACCACGCAAAATTTTATCCTGCTGTCAGATTGACATTAAGTTTTGTTGTTTTGCTCGATTCGCGCCGTAAAAACGAATATTATTTTTATTTTATAGAGTAAATATTATTTGTGGATTTATATTAAAACCGGCAAATTGATTATTTGTTCAATAAACTGAGCTGTCAATGGGGATGGCAACTCAAAGCTAATCGTAGATGGCGCTGCGATAGTTGGTCCCCATGTCTACCTTGTACAAAAAAACAAAAAAGATTATTTGTTATAAAAATTGAGTATAAATACAAAACAAATATGGAAAATTATTCGTCCATGCAAGTACTATATACTAAAAGAAGAATTAAGACGCCGCGGCGCATCTACAAGAGGAAAAAAGTGATTTAATTGAGTGGTTATACATTTGATTTTACCGTAATAAATCCACAATTACTTGTAGTTGAGGTTTCAATTTTTGAGTTTAGGTATGTTTTACCTGTCCTCTCCTTTATCAAGAATATAATGCTGGTTTTGACTTTCTATTTTGATAAAATATCATAATGTTTTAAGTCAGTAATTTTAACCTTTTTTCTATTTAGATTTGAGAAATATCACAATATATTTAATTTCTTAACACCACAACTATTACAAAACTCGTTCCAGGTGATAATTCTTCGATTTTCGAGCGATGCAATACTGGTACATAACCTCCAAAAGAAAAGTAGATATTATTTTGAAAAGTGTATTCCATCATTTTTACAGCTTATTACACAACATCTAGTCATTCTACATCAATAAATGGTTTTTTTTCTGAAAATTCTTTTGATTTTACAGTTCTTTGGGGACCAAACTGTCATTTTCACTTTGACACTTGCCTTCCCCATTGAATTTGACAACTAACATTGACAGAAACTTATGACTCCGTTCAGCGAAACCTTGCTATAGTATGTGCCATTTAACATGACAATAGAGGTCATTGCTCCGACTTTCATCCCGATATCTCAATATTAGCGATACTTCCTCTTCACCCGTACAAATCTGTCACAAACTGTCGCAAAACTGACATCGCTTTAGTCTCATAATACATAAAAAATTACCACAAACATAACACAATGCACAACCCAAAATAATAGAAAATCTAGCAAACGTACCCTACGAAATATTTTTTTTAAATATTGTATTTTCCTTTTTACACAAGTTTATCACACTGAGACAATTTAACAAAAGTAAACATAATTATTATGCATCATATAATTTTGCATTAACCTATAATACAATATTGAGTAAATATAAAGTTAGTGCATATTGTATGGATATAAGTGTATTAATATTCTTTTGATATCAGGATGGTAAAAACACCTTATTTTTCCTAAAATAAATTACAAAAACTATTTCATCACAGAAAATGCAAATTTTGATCTTATGTCGTTTTTGTTTTACCCTGACGCGATGACGTCATCGCGTCAGGGGTGCAGCATCCCCGGCAGCAGCCGCCATTTTGATTTGACATTCCGTGTGGAAGTTCGCTTGCGTTCGGATTGTGCAAAGACATTAAACTAAATACGAGCAATAGACAGGACATCACGAAGAAAGTTGTGATCATGAAAACTTTTTACCACTAGGTAAAAATCGCTCAGTCTAGTAGTCGCGTTGCTATGCAACGGTAGATTGTGCTACTGACACACGGCATCAATAATTTTGTATGAAAATTTTCCCAATGCCCGCTCTATAGGTTTTTTGTTTTTGTGTTCTGTGTTGTTATTGTTACTTCATTTGTTGCTTGTAAAGAAGCATGGAACCAGAAGCCGGAACATCTACTGGTGAAACCAGTAAACGCCGTCGTCGTCCAAACATAGGTATTCCAACCTCAAGAAGGTTCGGAATCGATACCGCTCACATCGCCGCCAGCAAAAAGACAGAAGACGATTCTCACCAGCGGAGAACGTCTTCATGATTATTAATATTTTTAAATATGTCCAAAACACAAAGCCCGAGGATAAATATTTAACTAACCATGATCTTGTCAAACGTACGTCAGAAATATGTGGGGTGAGTGAGAGATCGATATAATTATCGAGTATTACGTGAATACAGAAATACTCATAAAATAACGCAACCTGAAGGTAAAAGGAGTAGACCAAACGTTCTCCAAAACGTTGATGATTTTGATAAATCGGCAATTACTAAAACTAGTTTTTAACAAACATTGTTTAGAAACATGGGCTGAGTTACTCCACGAGAGGTTTTGCGCTATTAACGATACACGTTGTATATACATAATTATATACATTTGATTCTTTTGATGCCTGTGCATTCCACATTTTTTTATGATGATTCTTTCACAGTCCAGGCTGTCGTTTGTGGAATGCATTGCTTGTATCAGTAAGACAAGCCAAGTCACTGGTTTCTTTTAAAAGCTTAGTCTTAAATCATTTCCTTTTTCTCTAATAATACATATTTATATTTGTGTATTTTATTTTATTATTAATGTTTGTGTGTATTGTAATTTATATTATCGGTTATCTATAATTTGATGTGCATCACTGTCTACCCTCATTTTTATCATAATTGTCTGGTAGATATCGCTATTAGCGATAAGACCGCCGTTGTACCCTTAGTATTAATAAAAACTTTTTTTAAAAAGTACCGACTTCAAAAACAAATACAAAAAAGTGTAAATTAACTTTTCTTTCGGAAATCTACTTGACTTGATTGACTAATACCAGCGACTTACGAAAGAAAAGTTATTTCCACTTTTTTGTATTTGTTTTTGAAGTCGGTACTTTTAAAAAAAAAAAGTATTTATTTTACCCTTTTTAGTTCAGACATTCAACAAAAATCTTCGTACAATCGGCAACTTAAGAAATTTATATCCAAGCGAGCAACAAAAACGGATCTATGCGGGCAACGTCACAAGACATCCATTATTATTATATATTAAAACCTTCCCTAGACTGTAATAAACATTTTTCCGTAAACCGCATGAAAATGGGTTCAGACAAACGCGAGATAATCGTGAACAAACATACAATCGACTTTGAAAATCTACTATGATCCGCGCGGACGAAAATACATATGACGGAAAAAGGGCCGTTGCCTATCACTCCGTCACACACTGTGGAACATTTTTTACGTCCCGCGTAAATTTATAAGCACACAATTTGATTTCTAGAAATAAAAAATAATAATTTTTAATTAGAGCAACACAAGATTCACAACCCCTATTATGTCAAGCAGGCTGGTACCACGATACTGTAGCGATAGAAGCAACTGTCAATTATTAGTGGTTTTAGCACAGATTACCAGATATTGCACTCCATGTACTTACACGCGCTAACTACCTACCGGCCGCCGGTCCGTAGAAAGACCTTAGCGCAGCGGGTTGTCAATAGCCGCGCGACGCGCACGTACGCATATTTCGGTCGAATTGATGTTAGTTTTGAAATACTAAGATATGGTTGAAGAGATAAAAACTATTTTTTACGGTTTTCCTCGTGGAGGTTTTTTTTTGTTATGAAAAAATGTACTTACGCGAAAAGGTAATGAATGTTGAAATGTAATGTAACGACAACATTTTTTATTGAATACTGTCGTTTATTATAAAGTTGTAGGTAGGTACATTTTTCATCGACGATTACGACGATTACGTTTCGATTATTTTTAACGTACCCACGACACAGGAGAAATTTCTGGTGTTAGACAATTTAAAAAAAAACATTTTATTTCTTCTTACAAGTGTATATTTTTAATTTTTACTTGTTCCGTTGGCGGTCTGTAATAAAATCTTGATAAGCTGATAATTATATTTGACTTACTTCCCGGCTTCCGATTGAGCAGATGAACTCGTAATAATAGGTACAGCCGAGTTTCACTAACTCTCGCTATTACGAATTATCGAATGTTTAAATATCAAAAGGAAAAAAAATAAGATAAAAAAAACTGAATTATTAAGTGTTGCTACACAAACAAATTCGTACAAAAGTAAGTGTACTGTGTCAAAAAAAACCCTAGGTACTAACATCAATGTCGACAGAGGCAGCCCTCGTATTTAGAATATCCACGCGGCGGCGCGCATCTTCAAAGCGAAATTTACTTTACGTTTGTATGGTTAAGGCACATTTTCGTTCGCAGCGTCTATCGACTTGAAAGTGTAGGCTATTAAAGCGGTAGGTATTGAACATTTTGTATGGAGTGCGTTATATGTAATATGTGGTTTTAGGTAACAATAAGTGTCAATATCGCTTAGTGATGAAAAACTTGGTAGGAGGGAGTGAATGACCTCTTTTGCCATGTTAAATGGTACATACTATAGTTTAATTTTTTTCCGGCGAAATACCGCCGAAGGATTTAAACGCACCCCTGCATTTTTCAATTTTGACAAATGTCATTTGGCATTTTGGCGGGAGTTTCATGAAGACGTCCGGAAATTCTTGAGTTGATCAAAAACCCCTTCTACACGATCAGACCCGACCGCCCGACAGAGGTGACCTTGGTCTGGTGGGTGCTAAAATCTACCGTGTGTGTAGACGTTTGTTGGGCGACCAAATAAGGGCGGAGTCAATTGACCTTTGGATGACCTTGGTCGGGAGCGCATCCGTCCCGACAGGCTGCGTCCGCGGTCAGACCGAACCGTCGCGTCGGTCGTCAGCCGACAGTGTTCCAGACGGTTGGGTACTGTTGACGCGACCAAGGTCACCTCTGGCGATCGGGTCTTAGATTCCCTTGCCTTCCCGAAAGGGAAAATGAAAAAAAATAACATAAAAACAAAACCATCCAAGTCAAGCAAGACAAAAATTACGTTTGTTGTATTAGAAGACGGACAGACAGGCAATAGGCAGAGATGGACAGTCCCGTTTTACCCATTGTGTATGGAACCCTAAAAAAGAGCCAGACTACCCAGATGGAGATGAAACTAAAGCACGCTTACCTTACTCACATGAATTCATCATCATCCGCATAGTCCATAAATAACTTCTCTTCAAAAGAAGCAACATTATCACTTTGTTTATGAACGAAAACTATTATGTCACTTGATGTCACCCAACTTGTTGTGATTACAATCTAAGAAAAAAAGCGCGGGAAATTCGTAAAGTGAGGGCGCCTTTTTTAAAATAAATTTTCACAAATAATTATTTTTGTAACTGCAGAGTTTATTCACCAAGTTATTACATAATGGGGAAAGATCATCCCAAGAAAAGAAAAAAAAGAGATGAAAATCCGTCTTCTCTCTCGAGGGTGGCGAGCTCCGAAGACGACGGAGAAGACTCAAGTTTTTCGGTGGAATCTACGGCAACTGAAAAACAGGACAAGTATCGCGAGTTCAGAATTCCTGACTACATTCGGTCATATCCTGAAAATGGAGGCAATTTTGAATATGTAGTATTTTTTGAAAGTATAGACTCGGTCCCGATCGGCGATAGAGACATGATGTCTCTCTCAACCAACATTAAAAAATATAATAAGGGTGTTAAACAATTGTTACGTATGAATCGCTTTAAAATTGGGGTCATTTTCGAACGCCCTGGTTTGGCCAATACAGCTTTAATGAACCGGAAATTCCTTGATGGTTACAAATTAAAAGCCAGTATTCCTGCTGCTGCTACAGAAAATACAGGTGTAATTATGCATGTTCCCATTGAGTTAAGCAACGAACACATTTACAGCGCTATATCCAGTACAAAAAATATTATTTCAATTAGAAGATTTATGCGTCGCACTGTTTCAGAAAGAGGAGAGGTGTCCTTTCAGCCTACGAAGACGGTATCCATCACATTCTCTTGTGCAGTTTTACCAGACAGTGTGGATTTGAATAGTTGGCGATTTGAAGTACGTCCCTACATTCCACCAGTAAAACAATGCCTGAACTGTTTAAGGTATGGCCATATAGCTAAGTTTTGTAAAAACTCTCAAAGATGTTCCATATGCACAAAGGATCATAATTACAAACAATGTACAATATCATCAACTGAGGCAACATGTTGCCATTGTCAAGGTAAACATGTAGCTATTTCGTCACAGTGCCCGGTTAAGAAAGCTAAAATTGAAGAAAATAAAAACAAAATTAATAGAAAAACATATGCAGACATAATCAATGAAAAGTCATTTCCATCTCTTACAAAGTCCAGTCCTGCTAAACAATTACAATCACTGATTGAAACAGAGCCTATTTTAAATATTTTAGTACAGACATTAGTAACATTAATTTCTCAAAACAAAAATAATGAAAAGAGTATCAGCACTCAAAGCATAAAAGATGTTCTATTATCAAAAATTCAGAATAATGTAAAAAATAAACCTTAAATTTTATGGATCAGTTAAATATCGTACAATGGAATGCTCAGAGCATTAATAGTAATAAACACGATTTTTCCTATTTTTTGTATGAACATAATATACATGTAGCCCTATTGTGTGAAACATGGCTTAAACCTCACATGAGATTTAGTATTAAAGGATATAATTTAGTAAGATTAGATTCAGGTAATACACATAATGGTGTAGCTATTTTAGTACATAACAGCTTACAATTTAGTAAAATAGATACTTTATATGATGATTCTATACAAAATATAGCAATTCGTTTAAAATATGGCAATAATAAAGAAATTTCAATAGTCAGTTTTTATAGTCCTGGAAATGCTTCATTTACTAAGTCCAAATTTAATAATTTAATTCGTAGTATTCCTGCTCCTCTCCTGTTGGGTGGAGATTTTAATGCATATCATTCTGCCTGGGGATGTAACAGTGTGAACATTCGTGGCCGAGATGTACTAGAAATCATTAATGACTGTAATTTGATTTTATTAAATGATGGACAAATGACTACTATAGGCTCTCATATATGGCAAAGAAATGCACTTGATTTAACTGTAGTATCGCCTTCTATTTCATTATCTTGTAATTGGTTTGTGCATGATAATCCTTTGGGTAGTTACCATTTGCCTGTGATTATAAGATTATTAGTTAATAATAATTATAATATTTCACATGATATAGAAACTTCAAACTTACCAAAACATTTTAACTTTAACTTAATTGATTGGGATATATATAAGAGCAGTGTTGATAGTTTAATCGTACATTTTAATATTAATCAAGATAATCCAATACAGTCTTACAATGACTTGATAAAGTTATTAAATTCAGCTGTTATTAAATCGTTACCATCAACTCCAAGATCTGATACATCTTTTCATACAGCTTTAGCAAATAATCGTAAAAAACGCATTCCATTACCATGGTGGAATTTAAATTGCACTAAAGCAGTAGAAGACTCTAAAAATGCATATTTAGAGTTCAAGCATAATCCTAGTTTAGAAAATTATATTGAATTTAAAAAATTACAGGCTTGTAAAAAGTTAGTTTTAAAAAAAGAAAGATATTTAAGCTGGATTTCTCTATGTGAATCATTTAATAGAACTACTTCATTATCTAAAATTTGGCAAATTTCAAAAAGATTTAATAAAACATTTATACATCCAAGCAATAATATCTCTCCTTGGGTATTTGATTTTCTTAGAAAATATACTCCAGATACAGTCGAGGGCCAATTTCAATCACTTCCTAATGTAGTGCATGCTTCAGAACATCATGAATATCTGACTTCCTCATTTTCTCTTCAGGAATTAAAATCTGCAATCTCATCTAGACGCGATACAGCTTTTGGCCTTGATGGAATACCTTATAAAATGCTGAAAAATGTATCAATTAATGCTCTTTCTGTTGTATTAAGTGTTTTTAATTTACTCTGGCAGGAAATGATCATCCCTAATGACTGGAAAATAGATTGCCTAATCCCAGTATTAAAACCTAACAAAGTAAGGCACAAAGCAGAATCATACAGACCAGTAGCATTAACATCATGCATGGGAAAAATTTTTGAACAATTAATTAAACAAAGACTGGAATTTTATATAGAAAGTAATAGTCTATTACCATCCAATCAGTTTGGCTTTCGACGTGGTCACTCTACTCGAGATAGCATTACTCATTTGCAATTAGATATATATAATTCGAATAAAATGAGCAATCATTTTGTTGGCGTTTTCTTTGATATAGTGGGTGCATTTAATAATATTAATCAGCACATTTTGTGTGGTGAACTTCGTGCTCTTGGTATTCCTGAAAAAATAATATTATGGATCTTTAACTTTTTACATGGTAGAGAAGTATATGTCAAAGTGAACAATCGGCTTATAGGACCACGCTTTTCATTCAAAGGGGTATGTCAAGGTGGCATCCTTAGTCCATTGATTTATCTACTTTATATACATAGATTAAATATTGTACTGGGATCTGAAGTAGCAAATTTACAGTTTGCTGATGATTTAGTTGTCTATGCTTCTGGTTCAGATATAAATTCTGTTGAAAGTATTTTAAACACTGCTTTATCTCGGTTAAAGAATTATTTTCATTATCTAAACTTAGACATTAGTCTAGAAAAATCTAAAGTTATAGTGTTTGGTGAGTGTGACTCAGACTTACAAATTTACTACAATAATAATATTCTTCCAATAGTGGATGAAGTGAAGTTTCTAGGCGTTATCTTTACAAGCAACCTCTCATGGAGTAAATATGTTGATTATCTGTTGGGTAGAGCTAATAAAGCATTTAATTTTATAAAGTCACTGTCAATTGCAGCTGATCCTAAAATTTTACTAATGTTATACAAATCGTTAGTACGAAGTCATTTTGAGTATGGATTTTTATGCTTTGGGTCTGATCAGAGATTGGTTCGTAAATTGGAGGTTCTTCAGAATCATAATCTTAGATGTATAACTGGTGCAATGAAGACTACCCCAATTAATTCTCTTCAAATTGAGTGTAATACTCCTCCTATAAATATTAGATTTCAGTTTTTAAAATCCAAATACATTCTCAAGCTTTTATCTTTTGAAAATCATCCTTTATTAAAGAAATTATTATTTTATCATAGAGTATATAATCCTCCTAATTCTGTAAATGTCCCTTATATACTTCATGACTTTTCTAATATAATCAGCATTGATGATCAATATCAAATTGAGAAATGTAGAGACAGGTGGCCATGTTATTCTGGCAGTTATGTTAGCAAATTCTGGCCTATGGATATTCATATTAATCGTGACATAAGGAGTAAAGAAGATGTGTATCAGCTAATAGCAGAGTTCTCTGGGCACAGATGTATATTTACTGATGGATCCAAAAACAATAGAAGTGTTTCACTAGCTATATACCTACCTCATATTACTGTTGGACACGGACTTCGGTTACCTGAAGCCATGACTATATTTACAGCAGAATCATTAGCTATTTTATCAGCCCTGGAGTATATACGTGAAAAGAATCTTGGACATACCACTTGGCTTATTGTGTCAGACTGCATGAGTGTTCTGATGGCTTTACAAAATCCAAAATTGGACGCCAATACACGTAATATTATTTATAAGATTCGGACTTTATACGCTGAGCTTTGTTCTGGAGGATTTGTGATAAGTTTATTATGGACACCTTCCCACATAGGAGTATCAGGAAACGAAAACGCAGATTATCCACAGACTAAGTAGAGAGTATACACTCAGACGGCAATCTTCGAACAAAAAATAACGACCAATAGAAAGCGCAAGAATAGAGATTGACAAGCACAGATTATACAGAAATTCTTGAACAGGTCAAATGAAATGACTTTTTAAAAGCGACTATTAAGATTTTAGATACAGGCCTTTTGTCTTTTCCGTATTTGGACCTCAGGCTTTTGTCACAGATATTTTGTTTGATTTTTGTACTGATTGGTTTTGGTCAACCATATATCAGAGCAATCATTACTTGAATAATTCTCAAGTAATGATTGTTCTGACATAAGATTGACTGTAGATTACAAAGTAAAACAGGTCTAAATAAAACAAAGAAATATAATTATAATACATGTTTTATTTTTTAATAAGTGTTTTCAAAAGACACGATTAATATATGCGGCATACGATGGGTAAATGTTGAGACCTCATACTATTACACCATTTAAAAATTCTTAATCTCAGAGTTAAATTGAGAAAGTCTTAATCAATGTCTTAATAAACATAAGACTATATCTGCCACCCTCTCGGATCAAAATGCTTCAAATTAAGAGGCAAACCCAAATTCAATACATAACAGAAAATTAAAAGAATAAATCTAACACAAAAAGCTTTACAGAAAGTAACTCAATACTCAAGTATTACTTAAAACTAGATTCAAGGCATTTGACTGGTTGAAATCTATATTTAAATAGAGATCGGTGCTTGAGTTTTGTTCTGTAATACGGGCCTTAGAATGAAACATTGGTTAAACAAGATACTCATATCATAATTCGTAACCACAGAAATAATACTTACTCAAAGATGCTCACACACATAACGAAATTTTTAAAAGAGTAAGTATGGAGTTTCTTGCCCATTCTTCTTCATACATCCTACATTAGCGAATGGGTGTAGATTCAATCCCACCCCATCCCATTTCCTTAATTTTAAAAATCGACGTTTAAAAGTGCCTCTTGGATGGCCTAATTGAAATAAATGATTTGACTTTGACTTTGACTTTGAAAACTAAATTTTATATAACAAAATATATAAAATAATAGAAAACAATATTTAATGGAAGAAATATAAGCATAATTAATACAATACATATTTAAATACATAATTAATAGAAGTTAACTAATAAAATGATTACATATTAATATAATATAATAATTACATTTGTTTAGAACTTTTAGCTATACCAACTGACTGGATGCTTGGTAAGTCCAATGTAATAAATGTTGCCATGCCCAAACCGGATATCATATTGATTGAACTTATTTACTACACCTATGCTATGTACACATGAATGCAATAATGAATCTGAGTTTGACTATCTCACAACTAAAATATCCATTTAGTACCTACTTCAAAAGATTTTTGTTTTATAAACTTTATAGCAGTTTTTGCCTTTTCACAAATGTTCAGCTGCTGGAGTATCTTCATTTTTATAATTTGGTGAGCCTTGGTATCTGAAATAATAAAAAAATAATTGTACATTTTTGAATTTGCAAAACAACTGGACGACGATTTGAAAGAAATTTGGTACACAGATATTAAGTAGACAGAAGATATTTTGTAACCTGTATTAATACTTATTTAATTGTTTTCATCCTAATTTTACGTTCCCATAGAATGATGTATAAAAACATTATTAAATAATAAATACAAGAAGTAGCCTTACCAGTTACTGTATGGAACTGACTCTTTATGTCATTGGGTGTCCAGGAATTGAAACTGAATCTTATGACTGAGACCACTCAAGTCAGTTTAATTTCATTTATTTCAGTTTGCCAGCCATATTATGTACAGCAATGACGGAGTTAGGGTTTCCTGAAATTAATTAAAAAACTGATATTAGGAAAAAATATAGTTGTCAATTAGTATAATATGCTATAATGACTCTTGCAACTGGCGGGTTTCCAACAATATGCATTCTTTATGTGTGCGAGTAGAAATTAACTGAATTACTTTCAGAATACATTTTAAGAGCTTTGGTTTATCTTGCTTGATGGGGTAAAATTGCAATGGGCAGAAAGACAAGCAGAATAAGCAATACTATGTATGTGCTAACATGCGAGTGCATTTGGGCAGTATTCATTGATACACACAAGTAGATGTAAAGATATTTCAAACTTACTTTTTTGTATATCAGGCGTATTGGGTAGTGCAGTAACAATCTCTTCAGCCGTGAATAGAGTTGGTTAAGCTAATATCCGTGGAAGACACTTTGAAATTTATTGTTTCTCAAATGTTTCGTACACAAAGTATAAGAAGTTCATTTTTATACTATTTTGTTGTTCGCAACGGATTTTGATTTGACGGATTTCTGTCTACTGTTACAATTCACAACACAAAGCAATATTAGAGTTCAATCTTGAGAGGATAATTTTTAATAATTATGGAAATAAACTCAGGAAATAAATCATAAAAATAATCATCATAAAACTTCACTTGACTTATTGATTAAAATGGCGGCTGTGGCGGCGGCGTCTGATTGGCTGAGCCTGCTTAGTCTGTGATTGGCTGTTTTGACAATATGGCGTCTGAAACTAGGGCCTGCCGAGGGGAAAGCAAGGGGAAAGGGAGAGATTTAGCTGTCAGTTACGTGTATTGCAACCATAGACATAAGGTTCATAGATTTTCCTTGAAGATTGTTACCCGTGAGATTATCTTGCAAGGATTATTGTTGACGCTGACATTGCAGAGATAAGAAATGTTGCCATACCAAGTTCTGATTTGTTAACCAAATTAAATGTACGACACACCTGTATTTGGCATGAGAACTGGCAAGAAACATTACAGACCAAAGGAAAATGGTATGCAAAAATAAATCAAACTGTTGGTTCAGCGCCCTGGTTCACCAGATCTGTTATTCCTAAGAGCAGAAAATTTTATAAAACTCTAAATCGACTTAGACTTGGACATGGAAGATTTAACGCACATCTTGCCAGAATGAATATAATAATATCATCTATTTGCAGCAATTGTAACTCAGAAAGTGACCAAACTCTAGATCATATAATTTTTGAATGCCCTGCTTATGCTTTACAAAGGGTCTTATTAATCGATGAATTATTAGAAATATATAAAACACCTGCAAGCATCCCGCGCGACACTCAAAGTTTGCTGGTGGATTACAGTACCTATACAGCGCTGTATAACTTTATTGATAGCACTGGACTATCAATTTAACCGATCGGGACCACAAAACAGAAGGAAATGACCACAACCTGCTATGACTAAACTACAAGATGAAGACAAATACGGATATGATACTTTATGATTATACCACGGAACAGGAAAAACAGGATTATACAATGAACACTGAAGACGTGGCTTTGGCCTTAAACATATTTATAAAACAAGGATTAAACTACTGAAGACGAGGCTTCGGCCTTACTTATTTGTTAAATAAGAAGAGAATACTGAAGACGAGGCGGTATGGTCTAAGACCTTAGCCTGCCCAAAAAGGGCGAAGAAAAAAAAAAAAAAAAAAAAGATTACAATCTAACCTCAAATATTTTCTTTTGCTCTGGAAAAAGCTGAAAGATTCGTAAAATTCATAAAATGACGGAGGCTCAAGTAGGCTTTTTGTATAACATCGCAGCAGCTGTGTCTCGGCCGACCGCGACAGAAAATGACGAAACTAAAACTTTATTAAAAAGTTATTACTTGTTAGTGTTTTCGTTTTATTTTAGATATTTGAGAATTATTATATTATTTGTATCATAATATTGAATTTGTGATTATTTTTAGAATGCGCTGTAAAGAAATAACAAGAGGATATGGCCTTCCTGACAAATACTTTTCTGCAAAGATAAGATGTCCAAATTGTTGTATTGAATGGAAAAAGGATACTGAAATAAATGTAATTATTAAAACATTAATCGCTGTTGTGTCCTGATCATCTCGCTTTTCATTCAATTAAAATGTATTGTGTTGCAGGTCAAGCCAATTAAACTAAGTAAAAGGCAAAGGAAAAGAATGAAATCTCGTAAAACAAAAGAAAGCAAGAAAGAATATGTGAGACGCAAACAAGACTTGTTACACAGCAACAATATAGTAAGTATCTATACATACAGTGGTGTAAATTAAATAATATATGTAACAATTACTGTAAATGATTACTTACTTCCCAGAATTTGATGCTTTAATTATCCGAAATCAGCTGGTTGGATTTCTGGATTTCAATATTCCTAATAGTTTCAGACATAGCCATCTACACCCAGTTAAAAAAATCGCCCTGTATATTATAAAATATTTATATTGATTATTTAATCAAATAATTCTCATTTTAGGAGCAAATCTGTACTTTCTGTAAACACAACACTACTACTCCTTCAATGAAGCCACAGAAAGAAGTCATAAAACATGAAAACACTGTAAACAATGAAAAAATCAAAATAATTGAAACAAAGGTCCCAAAAACCAATAATTTACAAAAACAAGAAATAAGCAAGATCAACTTTGGTAAAAGGAAAGAAATCAATGTTTATGCAAATGCACTGGATGTGTTTTCTCTGCAAAACAAAAATAACTCTCTGGCCACCAAAGAGAAACCAAAAGTAATAAACAATAATAAAAAGAAAAAAGATAAGTTTGCTGGTTTATGCCAAAAGGCTGTTCTAGCTTCAGCTAAATTAAAAGAAAAACAAGAAAAAAAAGATAAACTTAGCTTATTTTTAAAACCATCTTCATGATGAAATAAAACAACAACATTTACAAATAATAGAGTTTATTTATTTCTCCTAATAACTATTAAATGGATATCCATTACATTGGTATTTGTATGACCAGTTATAACATGGCAATCTCCATTTTTAAACTTCTTGTAGAAGTTGTAGCTGTCATTTTCAGCCAAGTATTGATGAGGGTTTAAATTTTCTTTTTTAGCATCAGAGATTAAATCTAGATATCCTATAGCACCAGCAGCATCTGTTGGGCCATCAATTCCATCAGTTCCAGCACTTAGGAAGTAAATATCAAAGTTTTCAAAATCATCTTTTGCATTATGGAGACAATCTGAAAATTCTAAGGCCAGTTGTTGGTTTCTGCCTCCTTTTCCTGAACCCCTTACATTTACTGTTATTTCTCCACCAAGTATCAGACATAGTTCTTTATTTGATGGATTTAGAGACACATTTTCCAAAGCTTTTGAATTAATTCCTGGAACTTTACAACTCTCCATTTGCTGCTTCAGACCATCTATACTTAACTTTCCTTTTAAAAAATCACAAAAATGTTTTGTCAACTTAGTATATTCAGAAGCAATTTCCTTTACTTCTCCAGTGACTATGTCAGACAGAGAAATGGCTAAATAATATAATTTTTTAGCTTCTTCCAAAGCTGCAGTTATACTTATTTTGTTTGATCCTATAACATAATTTTTTACATTACTTCTTGGGAATTCTTCTCTTTTGCTGGTTTCACTCAAAACTGTTTTAATTGATTCTGGAAGTTGGTCCATTAGTTTAAATTTCTTGATTACATTGATTGCTTGAGACGGGTCATCTTCATTTTCAGTGGTGGGTCCACTAGCTATTAAATCAAGTGGGTCTCCAACAATATCAGAAAGGACTAGAGTGATTACTTGAGCTGGTTGGGCCTTCATTACCAACTGACCTCCTTTCAAATCTGAAATTCTTTTCCTGACAGTATTTAGTTCCTTGATATCTGCACCTGCATTTGCTAGTTTCTTTATTACTGCAGTTTTTTCATCTAGTGTTATTGGAGGTTTTGGAAGAGGCAAAAGGGCGGAACCTCCACCAGATAGCAACACCAACAGTAAATCATCATTTCCAAGCTTGGTAATATGTTCTCTAATTTTTTCAGCTGTGCTCAAAGCTTTGGCATCAGGAAGATTGTTCAATGCTCCTTCATGATAAAATATATTAGGATTTGTTGGGCTATGTCTTAAACTCCCGACAGGAATGCTTATTATCCCATGTTTAATTTTTGAACTCAAGATATTTTCAACTTCTTTGGCCATATTTTGCACAGCTTTCCCGCTCCCGATCAAATGTACATTTCTGTTACGTAAGTTAATAGTTTCTCCGTCTATAGTTATATGCTGACTAATGGGGTTGTATTTCACAAATTTTCTAATAAGGTTTTCCGGAAGCACCGCTGACACACAACTTGTGAAAGTTTTCATCATATCTCCAACCACTTGTTTAGACATTTTTGAACACATTAACTTGTGCTTCTTCAACTTGGAATTTTTGATTGTGTAACAAACTAGGCGTACTGAATTATTATTATACACTCCGATGATATAACTTGTAAAATTATTTATAATGGTACTTTTCCACATAGCGATTTTTTCTTCGATAAAAAGTAAAATAAAAAGATTGTTTCACAGATCGTTTGTTTACATTTTTAACTGTCATTTTGACAAGACAAAACAACAGATTATATAGAATATGTGAAGACACATGACCTCTTCAGGGCTGCGTTTAAATCCTTTATCCAGTTTAAATTTATACTGACTAAATGTCAAACACCCCGTTCAAGCACACCGAGAGGTGAAAAATGAAGCTAACTAAAATTTAATCTGCCCCGTTTACGGTCGTCCGCTGGTATAGGTTTTTACTAAATGGAATAAATATTTGCGACCTTTTTACCACGCAAAATTTTATCCTGCTGTCAGATTGACATTAAGTTTTGTTGTTTTGCTAGATTCTCGCCGTAAAAACGAATATTATTTTTATTTTATAGAGTAAATATTATTTGTGGATTATGGATTTATATTAAAACCGGCAAATTGATTATTTTGTTCAATAAACTGAGCTGTCAATTGAATTTGACAACTAACATTGACAGAAACTTATGACTCCGTTCAGCGAAACCTCGCTAGTTTAATTTTTTTCCGGCGAAACACCGCCGAAGGATTTAAACGCACCCCAGGACCCTTCAGACTATCTCCCTATCTTCTTGATAGAACATTTGTTTTTTTGCTTTTGTAACAACAATGTAACAATCTCCCCGGTTTAAGAGTTTGGATGGTATTTGATTTGATTTCTATGCAGTACCTAATAGCTATTTAGCTAATTTGTACGTATTAACCTTTAGGTTCTAGTCCTAGATGGTCTTGGTTGAGGCCTGAGGGCATTCAGAGCGGTAGGACTTAGTTGATTTTATTTACAAAAGGTAAAAAGTCATAACCCTCCTTTTGGATTTGCCGTAGTCGGGTAAAAAAGTACGTACCTATTAGATTTCAAAACACCAGTTATTTCGTTTATAAAAAACTCAGATCAGTGTGCAGTCAGCTTAATGACAAGAAATCAAATTGATAAGAAAACGTAAATAAATGGGGTATCTTATCAAGTTGAGGTTATAAACTTTACTAGAAACAGAAAGATAAAGTTTTTTTTTATTATTATCTAATATTTTGTCGGCCAATCGAACAGAGCAATATTTTGGCGCCAAAAACATACGTTCCGTTTCAACATTATAACAAAATTTTGATGATTTATTTAATTTAAATAATTATTACTTCTTCCATTTGTTTTTTGAATCCATCGTTAGATAAATGAGGAGAGTAAGTGTTTTAATAAGTATACGATATTTTATGCAATTAATGCATACCACGTACGGCCCAAACAAAACCTTAGTAGCGGTTAAAACCGAACGTAATTGTGCGCGCAAACTTCAAACTAGCGAACGTGTCTCAACAAGTTGCCGGAAAGTTCAAAAAGATTGCAGAAGCAAGACGCCAGTTTCATTTCAATAATCAGTTCACAATAATTTTAATTCAAAACTTTTGCAAGCGATATGGATTATCCGGTTTGTGTATCGCAATATTTCGTAAACAAACAAAATGTGAGGTCATTTGGAAATATAGTGAAATGGAACATTTTGAAGAACGAAAACGAAGAAAGTTTCTACAAACTAATATTTGATGATACTACCGTGGTGAGTGATATGCCAGGTGACTTTTTAGAAATTGTGTCTACTCTGAAAACAAACCTGAAGAATAAATGTAAATTGGATTTCAAGAACTTTTTTCCTGTCGATAATATTCCACATTTACACTCAGTGGATAAAGAATTTATTTTTAATAATAGCTGGAAAGCGTTGTGTGAAATATGTCCAAGAAACTTCTTTGGAAGTAATCAAAATAATAAAATATTCAGGAATTTGGTTCGAACTGTTCTTTACAGCATGAAACGTCAGCATTTTATGCTTGAAAAAAATATTATAAAATGGGATTTCGAGGTACAACCTTGGAAAAGTATTTCAAATGCAAGAAGTATATTATTAAAGATGGTGTTATGGATATTGAAAAATGTACTGTCATCAATGATTTCTTTAAACTTTTATGTTACCACTTGCAAACTGGATGCAAATGAAAATAAACTTTATTATTTTTGGAAAAACCAGTGGCAGAGTTTTTATGATAAACAAGTTTCCAAAATGGTATTCACCAGAGTGATGCAGAAATGTGAACCTTATTCACTAGGGAAAAAATCTAAGAGAAATCATAGTCTTATTGAAAGAAGGAATTTGAAAATGTTAAAAAGAGTTACTCCAAAGTTATATCTAACATTGAAACCAAATAATGATTGCAGGCCAATTGTTTGTTACAAAAATGACTCGCTAAGTATTTCTGAAAAATACAAAATTAAGGACAGATTAAATTTTTTAAGATTGCTGACTGGAAAGCCACTGGTGAAACTTGAAAATCAGTATAAAACATTACATGATAAATGGTTAGCTGCTAATAAGCCAAGGCTGTACTTTATTAAAACGGATCTCAGCAATGCTTTTGGTTCTATAAATAGAGAGAAATTATCAAGAATACTATCAGAGAAGCACATGAATTGCCAGAAGGCAGAAAAGAGTATGAATATGAAGAAAAAACTTGCTCAGCAGTATCGAGATTTGGTATCAGAACTCCATAAGCCAATCTTAATCCGTGCAGGATCGACAGTTTATGAATGGAAAGAGGGATTGGTTCAGGGATACAAATACTCGCCTGCACTGTCTGAAATGTATTACACATATTTGGATGAATTGTATTTTTCCCAACATTTGAAATCAACTGAAAATGAAGTTAAATTATTCATAAGAGTTGTTGATGATTATTTGTACATCACAGATTCTTTTACAGATGCATCATCATTTTTGCATGCATTATCAAACTATAGAAATGTTAATTACGAAAAAACTGTTGTGAATTTTCCACATGAAAGTATAAAACAAAGTGAAGATATATTTTTTCTTGGATATTGTTACAACACATCTACTATGCAAGTTAGTAGAGCTAGTAGCATATTTGCTGGACAAATGTGTTATAAAATCGCCTTCACAAGTGGATTTTCTGAATTATATAAGTTTATTGAGAGCCGGATTGGCCAATCAGGCATTCAAATTAACAGCCACATCTTCAACTTGAACTATAATACTGAAGAATTAATATGGCGTCATATATTTACCACTTTCTGTTTGTCAGCCAACAAACTGTGTACAATATTGGCTGTGCTATGTGATGAACAGGAAATGAAGAATTTTCTGTCACTTTACAAAAAGAGGGTATCCGTAAAACTGAGCAATTCTATGATAGAAATGTTGATGAAGAATAAACCAAGGGATTTTATGTTCGTATATTGTATTAATCATTTTAGATATTTATCATGGAAAGCTCTATATTTATGTGCTAAGTTGACACCAAAATGTACTGGGCTGGTACCATTAGTCAACGATGAATTGGCGAAATCTAATTGTATATTTGGAAAATGGCGGGAACATGCAAGAAGGATCGATACAAATGGTGAATGTGAACGTAAAGCCATCAGGGAAGTGTGTCGAAGAACTGATTTGAGAAGGATTTTTAAAGATTTCGATGTATTACCGAAAGGCTTTGAATGTTATCATCATAGGAGATTATTTTAAAAGCTAATAATAAAAACATGTGCTGTGGTAAAAATATTTTGTTTTAATTAAAAATACATACACATAAATCAATAGATTCACTTGGACGGTAGAAAATAAATGCTTAAAAATTATATCTAGGCACACATTTGGACGGATATTTTCTAAAAGCTGCAACATCACACAATAATTACTTATTCTATAAAATCAGTAATATCAAAGATCAGATCTAGGTTCAGTCACTGAGGAATGGTCTGAGACTTAAAAACAAAATTGGTTACAAAGTAACGTATACTAATACGCGAATGTAGTGCTCTTTCTGATATCAAGATAGCTTGGGTAATTACATCTCTATTGTTCTTATAATAATGATGTACTATTTATGTACATTTCTATTCGAGGAAAACATGTCTGCTGTGCAAATGCGTGCGCGTAGCAATCTATCTTTTAGTAGCATACGCATTTGATCTGCTCTAGTCTTAGTAGCTGCCGGCAGTTGAGACCGTATCACACTAAAACAACGACGATATAATACTAGACTCCGCATACACGATCTAAGGAACAAAAACTATTCTGTCAACTCGCTGAGGTACTACGTAAGCGAGGGGGACGAGGTACTGCGTTGTGATTGGCTAACTCAAGGTCTGTTCTGTCTCAACGTATGTTTACGGCTCACAGGAGTGGTCGAAATGAGACGGATATTAGACTTTTTTGCCTAATGTGTTGACAGACATCGGTCCCCTGTTATTACGAGTCTAGCATTATATCGTCGTTGCACTGAAAACTACAAGTTAACATTCCATTCTCTCACTGCTCTACAAAAAATCCAGTTATCTTAACAACGCAACTAAAAATAGTGCTATCCCTAATAAATGTCCGACTACGTCGTTTCTATAAGCGTGCGACAAAAAGTCGGGGTCTGACGCGACATAGTAAGACGCTTGTGGAGCGTCGCAGGACACAATCCTCGCCGCTCGTATGAGCGCGGGGCCGGCTACTATTTCCGCTGATCGCTGGCTGTGCGGCAAAGGCTTTAGGCGTACTGCTACGTCACTGAAGATGAGGTCAGAGTATGGCGGCGCGGAGTAGAACATGGAGAAACTGAAAAGAAGATTTAGGATAAGATTTTTTTCATAGAAAACCTAGTGCCTTACCACGAAAACATAAACATCTGTTATACGCAAAGACGATATAATACCGACCGATGTCTGTCAACACATTACGCAAAAAAGTCTTATATTCGTCTCATTTCGACCAATCCTGTGAGCCGTAAACATACCTTGAGACAGAACAGACCTTGAGTTAGCCAATCACAACGCAGTACCCCGTCCCCCTCACTAACGTAGTACCTCAGCGAGTTGACAGAATCATTTTTGTTCCTTAGATCGTGCATACGGAGTCTAGTATTATATCGTCGTTGGTTATACGCTTGTCTAAAATAAGTAAAACGACCCTTAAATCAACGAGAATTAATTTCGTTTTGACGTTGACAGTTTGTGAGACAAGTTTTCAACAGATTTTTAACTTTTTTGTGGTAAGATAGTTTGAAATTCAATGACATCAGAAAATGGAAGGCGCTCTTCAGGCTGTGCAGAACCATTATCAAGAAAAGGTTTTTCTGCTACAACATGTTTTCATCTTACATACAGTTATGTTTCAACTGAGTCATTTATTGCTACATCTTCAAAAATACCATCTTAGACACCTACATGGTTCTCATAATTTATTATGGCTTTACCAACACAATATTTCTGGACTTTAAAAGAGACTGTGACCTCCGAGTTTGTTTCGGCTGTTTTCTCACAGTAGTGGGGTACAAAAACCCGGCCTCATATATTTTTTTTTACGTGGCGAAATCATCAAATGAGTCCTCCCACCCCGGGCAGGGCGGGAGGGACTGTCAGACTTGTACTGACTAAAATCCAAGGTGTCCTTCGGTAGCACTTAAACCGGCCTCATGTAGCTTAAAAAAAAAACAAGTGTTTTTCACGTGACGTGTGAAGAGTTTTTTGTTTTTCAAAACATAATTTATCAATTTACCTGAATTCATCAGTAGTAACAGCTCCATAGAACTGTTGAGCGTACACCATGAGATTGGAGTAGGTGTCCAACTCTGTATGGTTCGGTCGGCCCATGAGCACTGATCCGGGCACCTTGCCCAAGTTGCAGTGTTTGTATTCATGCATCTTTGCGCGAGTACCTGGGAACAAGATTATGATATTCATGGCTATACCCTCGTACTGTGAGTGGTTTGCTTTTTAGATCTTTACTCTAACGCCTAAGCATTTTTTTTTAAACAAGCAGTACTGGATTTTTGTTTTCAGCATCATCTGCCTGGTTTTTCCCAATATGTTCAAGTTGGCTTCCAATCCAATATGGTTAGACTGGAAGCCAACTTGGTTAAGTACAGTATTTTACAAAGAGCTCCAACAACCAATCGGTAATGGGTAGGTAAGCCTGGTTTTCAGACTATCGAGCCATCTGGCTACATGTAACGGGCTTCTCGACAAAAATCTACAAAATATAGGTAGCAATTAACGTCATTCATAAAATGTGAGCGCAGCGTTATGTTTTGTTGTGAATGGACCCTAAGACCGTGCGCTGCGTTAGGCGGGCGCCCGCGTGGCGTGGCGTGCTGTTTCCATGTAAACTCATCGACGGGCGACCCGCTGCACGCAGCGTTGGTCTATGAGATTTAATGAAACAGCGAGGCCACGCGGGAGTCCGCGCCGGGCGGCCGCCTAACGCAGCGCACGGCCTTGGAAAGCTTGCTCGTGACGTAATTTCTATTTTCAAAAATTTAAAATCATCCTTGCCACTACAATATAATGACGTTTTCAACAAACTTACGTCATTGTGGCGTGTTTTGTTTTTCATCTACCCCAAACTGCATGTTTCATATCATATGTCGTAGTGGTAACGATGATTTTCACTTGTAGTTGAAATTGGTTGAATTGCGTCGCATCGCATCAGCAAGGGAACCCATTAAAAAGATGTCGTACACCTTACCATCAGGACACAGCAGCTGCAAGTCATCCGGCAGCAGGTCCCTGGCCCACCACTCGCGCCGCCGGCCGGCCGACACCTCAGCGGGCGCTGAGTGTCGCACGAAGGCCACGTCCCCGCCGCCCTCCACCATGCACCGCACTGCGCCCACGTGACCGAAGTAGTCTTCACTTACCATCAGGACACAGCAGCTGCAAGTCATCCGGCAGCAGGTCCCTGGCCCACCACTCGCGCCGCCGGCCGGCCGACACCTCAGCGGGCGCTGAGTGTCGCACGAAGGCCACGTCCCCGCCGCCCTCCACCATGCACCGCACTGCGCCCACGTGACCGAAGTAGTCTTCACTTACCATCAGGACACAGCAGCTGCAAGTCATCCGGCAGCAGGTCCCTGGCCCACCACTCGCGCCGCCGGCCGGCCGACACCTCAGCGGGCGCTGAGTGTCGCACGAAGGCCACGTCCCCGCCGCCCTCCACCATGCACCGCACTGCGCCCACGTGACCGAAGTAGTCTTCACTTGCGTCGCGGCGACAACGTCTGTTGACGAGAATATGTATTGGGCATTGAACAAGAACAATGGGTACGGTTAGCCGATACAAAATCTGGACAGAAAATGCTGAACAATCAGCTATGCTGACTAAATTATCGGCTGAAACTATGCTGAGTTCAGACGAGAGCGACAGAGCGAGATAGCTGACTGTTTATCATTTTCTGTCCAGATTTTGTACCCAATGTTGCCAGTGGCGTAGCTAGGCGGGGGCTCGCACCTGTAGGGGCGGCAAACTCTGAGAAAATAAAAAAACTTGACAATGGCGATCATCAGTCAGTAAAGCAGTGTTACACTTCTACTAAGAATTTAACATGAACAACAATTATTTACTTGTGGCGTCTGATGAGTGGGAATTGCAAGAACCTAAAGCTGGGTACTCACTTAGCAGCGTAGCTCGTAACGTATCAGATACGGTATCAACCTGCAAGTGGGTACGGCTCGTCCGAGCACACTACGAGCCGCCTTTGTGTTTGTATGACTCGCCGAGAGGCGGTATCACTGTGAACTTACAGCGAGCGGTTCGCAGCGGGCTCGTGCCTACGTACTCACTTGATACCGTATCTGATACGTTACGTGCTACGCTGCTAAGTGAGTACCCAGCTTAAGCAGCCTCATACATTTGATCAATAAAAATTGTCTGAATTTTAAAAGAGACTGTGACCTCCGAGTTTGTTTCGGATGTTTCTTCTCAGAGTAGTCAGGTACGAAACACCGGCCTCATCTAGTGTAAAATAATGTCTTTTGACGTGTAAAAGAGTTTGCCAAAACCAATTTACTGAATAAATATCATTTATCATTACCATAGCCTCGTAATGCTGATGTCGCCGAAGATCACGTTTAGGTCAAAGGTCTAATTGCTCGTGCGAGACCCCGTGTTGCAAAATAACTCGGTAACTTTATTTTTTTGGAACTTTTTTTGGAAACTAGGTACCTAAAGAATCCGGCCTATTGGAAGGGATCGCAAAGCTAATGTTGCTGTCAAATCACAATCACATTTTGTACAGGTGACTTGGAGAAACCAAGCCATCTTATATCAACGGGGCCTTGCGTGAGCAGCCGAGGCATGTTATATTTTTCGTCCTGAAAAAAAAAGGGCCTCCCACGTCAAGCGTCTTGCCCCCTCCTAGATTCGGTCTCACTACGCCACTGGATAAAGTGGCTATTTTAGTGTTCAAAAAGACTACACAATGGGGCTGGCAATTGGGGAACTAATGGCGCTAGTATAGCTTGCACCAAGCATCGTCATTGGTTCAAATCAGTTCAAATCTTAAAGGTACTTCAAAATAGTACTACGTCATTGGTCGGATTAGGTCTAAGCAGTGGTGGCGCCATCTACAATTAGCTTTGACTTGCCTTCCACATTAGTGCAGTTATTCTTACCTGTAAGAAGCACCATGACACAGATGGCACAGGTTATCGTGCGGCACTGTCCCGGAGTCCACGTACTCAGAGCTGAGAGCGCCGGGAGCGCAGGACTTGGTGAAGTATTCAGCCGCTGCGTGCGCGCCGTCGCAGCCGTATGATCTGTTCAAGTAAAATTTAAGGCTTTTATGGAGAAAACTAGTTTTTGTCAGCGGGTTTGCTCGCCATCTTGTCCTATATAAATGCAAAAGTGTGCCTACAGGTGCACACAGGGTGATTTTTTCATCTGGGCGTGGATGGCTACATAAACAAAACATCGAAAGTATAAAGAAATGTCGAAAAATACTAGATGCGAGTCTTGAAGCCGATTTTGACGAAAACTAAAACTACATCATAAGATTTTCAACACATTAATCCTGACTAGGAATCGAACCTGCTGATTTTGAGCGACTCTATCGAATGGTGTAATTACAGGCTGTATTATTACACCATTCGATAGTGTCGTTATTAAGGATCAAATTCTGGCAAGAAAAGATTTACAACAAACTTACGCGTGGTTTTTACGCTATTAAAATAGTTATTCGTGCAACAAGAGAGCAAAGTCGTTTTTTGCCGCGAGTGCTGATTTTGAATCTTGAGCAAGCGAAGGATTCAAGGATTGAATCACGAGCGTAGCGAGTGATTCTAAAGTTGAATCCTGAGTGTGGCGAGAGATTCAAAGGCACGAGATGCAAAAAACTTTGCTCTTGTGTAACACACATAACTTTTCACTTCAGCAGCGAGAACACTTTAGGAGATAAAATAATAAACAGGAATAGATTGAAATAACTTTTTTTTAAGCTTTCAACAATAATTAAATACTCCACATTGTAGATAATCGACTCGTCTGTGAGAAATCAAAAAAATAAGATAGCAACACCGTCTCCGAAAAACTGCTTGCGCCCTTTGTAAGTCTCCATTCATTGAAGACATGGTATGGTTTCAGATATTTCTCGCGAGACTTTTGAGGTAGGAAATATAATTCTGCATTAATAACTTGGTGTTTTTAATTCTTCCGGTGTTAAAATAAGTACTGTTCTCGTCGCTAGATTTACTCATATTTTTTAAATTATTCAACTCTTTACGCCAGCCATGAAAATTCCAGATCTTTTATTCAAATTAAGACGTGTTCGGAAATAGCACCCATGATATTTTATTCTTCAAAATAATTACGTAACATTATTGAAACTAGAAATAAATATTTACAGTAAATGCTTATTTTCATTTAAATACAACAATAAGTTAAAAATTCAATAAATTACATTAAAAGACATTATTGTCCTTTTGCAAAATTTCTTTAGTTAGTACAATTTCCGAACGTGTTTGTCTTTGAGACCGAATTCAAAATCGGAACTTCGAAAGGGCTGGTCTTTGTCTCTCTCTCTTTCTATTGGCGGGAAAGCGATAGAGTGTAAATGTTTCGAATTGTATGATTAGCTCAAGGCTGAATAAGATATTCGCGGCTTTTTGAAAACAAAAATTAAAAAGTTACTTTGTCTCACTCAGTGAGCAAAATCGCATTTTGCTCACTGATTTCAGGCAGCAAAACCTACATGTTTGAGCTACTGAAGTGAAAATTAAATTACGCGACCCCGGCAGGAATTTATAACAACCTCTCACGTAACAAAATCCTGCCGGGGTCGCGACTAGTCTGTCTAGGAGGTTACCGTGACCCTGGATCCCAAAAGCAATTGAAAAATTTTTGAAGAATAATTGAAGGAACATGTTGGATTTTCAGAGTCAGTTCTTCGTCAGGCCCTCCGTACACAACGCGATGCAAGTCTCCGATACCTTACGATTTTTGCATCCAGTGACGTGTGCCTCTATACGAACCTGTATGGATTTATGTTGCAATAGTCGCCTGGATACCAAAGTCGTAAGGTATCGCATTGCGTCGCGTTGTCTACGAAGGGGCTAAGAGTCTGAAGGTCCCTTCCGCTCCACAAAGCGAGAAAATTCGTTTCATGATTTTACTACCACCAAAAAAAAGACAACAAAATCCTACCTGATCCATCCATTAGATATAAGGTAAGCGAGCGGGAACACCCATCCAGCAGCGGATCCCAGTCCAGTATGACACGTATTCTTGCCACGTAAGTATGTAAGATCAGTGTCCGGATCTTGTTCCTTTGCCACAGCCACTGCGTAGTACCAGTTGTCTCCGCTTGAGTATATCTAAGGTGGAAAAAAAATGTTATGAGGATCTGCTTGAAAATTATAACACAAACAAAAGAAGACACTTGTCAAACTGCCAATACACTACAAGCAAGTATAGGTTTAACTTGCTTCTGACGGCACTAGCCCCCACTCTCAAGTTTTGATGCGTTGTGTTTCTAAAAAGGCATTAATTAAAAAAATGTGACGAGCAATGGGAAGAGCTTTGGTCGAAGTTTCTTTGCGGGATAAGATCACAGAAGAGGGGAGAAGAGTCACCGACATAGCTCGTAAGATTTGCAAGTTAAAGTGGCAATGGGCAGGCCACATCGCTTGTAGAACTGACAACCGATGGGGAAGAAAAAAAAAAACTTGAGAGGTGTCAAGAGATGGAACGAAGTTACTGTATACACTCAACAAAAATAATCGTTGCGACTCCACTCCACTCCGCTCAGCTCCACTCCACTCCACTCTTTGAGCTCTAGCACCCTTTCGCAACGCGCGATAAGGAACTTCGTTCCAAAAAGTGTCGTGACAACTTTTCGTAAGATTTTTTGGAACGAAGTTCCTTATCGCGCGTTGTGAAAGGGGATACACAACGCGCGATAAGGAACTTCGTTCCAAAAGTTCTCTCATGGCGACTACGGACCGGAAGACGCAGCTTAAGCCTCTAGGTGGACCGACGACATCGTGAGAGTCGTGGGCAACCGATGGATGTAAGTGGGGAATTGTCGTTCGGCGTGGCGGTCTAAGGGGGAGGCCTATGTTCAGCAGTGGACGTCTTCCGGCTGATGATGATGCTTTCAACATGCCTATTCAGGCCTGTTTGTACCTCCTGCATGAAGGGCACGAGGCGGTGCATGTTGGCGGCGTGCAGCATGTCCGCGGCGTCAAACAGCGCAAAGTCAGCCGCGCCCGCCGCTACTGCTCGCTCGCAGTGCCGCGTGCTGTGGCCGCGCCAGCACACCAGTGTGGGCGACAGGAACGCAGCCTTTAGCGCCACCTGGAGGACAAGCGAGGAGTTAGGAACCAAACTGCGTCCGCGCAGGTCCAATAATTTCGCGTGGGGCCAGCCAGAGCACGCAGCGTCAGAGCCGTGACTGACTTCAAACTGCATGCCTGCTTGCATGCTTATTTGCTGCCTGCTTACTTGCATGCTGCCTGCTTGTTTGCATTCTTTCTTGTATGCTTGTAAGCATACTGTCTACTTGCTTGCATTTTGTATGCCTGCTTGCATATTGCTTGAAATCAAACAAGCATGTAACACCACAGTATAGCAGAAAATATAGTAAATTAATAACCAATGGGAGGTTTTCTTTTTGGAGTTTAAAAAAAACCGGCCAAGTGCGTGTCGGGCCACGCACAGTGTAGGGTTCCGTAGTTGCCCATCAAAATACTTATGCGAACTAACTAAACTGATTCGCTGAATTTAATTTTAAAAAGAAGAATTTTCAAAATCGGTCAAGGAGTCTTTGAGAAACATAAGAAAAAAGATTACAACGAATTTAGAACCTCCTCCTTTTTTTGAATTTACCTAGTTAAAAATAGTTGACGATAAAAACCTACCTATCCCCAAAAAACATACCTATAAAAGCTGTAAAAATAAAGTTGACAAACTTACATTTGCAGTTGTCTCCGATACATTTTGTTTAAGAAAATATGATATCAAGTACATTTTATGAGTTGGTCGATTAATACTCGTAAAGTTGTAAAGCCTACTTAGTCATGATAATTTTCTTTTAAACTTTGTTATATGTACTACTATTGTGAATTTTTTCACACCCCCGAACATAACCGTTTAGCTGGTAGAGGGGGGGGACACTCGAATCGAGCAAAATTTAGCACTTTAGAGCTTAATATTTCACAAACGAATTTTTTTATCAAAAAATTGTTAATGGAAACTATCATTATTTTTTAAAGGCCTATTTAATGATATCTCACACTAAGGGGTACGCGAGAAAAAAAAAATCCTCACTTTACGTGTAAGTTCTGGAGGTACCCTAAAAAAAAATATTTTACGAGATTTTATTTTAACACTTTTTTGGCACAAAAAATCCCTATATTTACACCAAATTACAGCTCTCTAGTACTGTGCGTCTCTGAGCTAAACTGCGGACAGACGGACGGACGGACGGACGGACGGACATGGCGAAACTATAAGGGTTCCTTGTTGACTACGGAACCCTAAAAAAAAGTAGTTTCCAAGAACTCGATAGATGGCGTTGAACTGACGGCGTTACTCTAGGAAAAAGATACTATGCCTTCATTTTTGCACAAATCCACGAAGCACAGACTTCGCTTCTTTTTCTCTTGGGACATTTTCTTTTTGGCGTGGAAAACTCATTTATTAAAAAGTCTGGTAAATGAATATTTTTTTTCTTTTTCCTTGTTGATAATTATTTTCAAAATGCCAATTGTGTGATGTGATGTGACCACAGATATGACTGACAAGGACATGACTCATGTACTTTTTGTTTTACGATCTCAAAATTACATACAAGTGAAAAAAACAAAAAATGACTTGACGTTCCGTTCATTGCAGTAACATATCAAGTTCAGCGCCATCTATCCATTGACAGGGAAAACATAAAAAGAAAATCCCTCATTGCAACAACCACGACGCACATCAACTAAGTAATAAACTGCAAATATCATTAATAAAAATGGAATATCAATGATTAAATTTTTTTCACTGTTTACCTACGCCTAGAATGGTACCAAAAAGTAAGAACAAACATTAGAAATGAAATGGGGAAGGCAAGTCAAAGCTAATTGTCGATGGCGCCACCATAGCTTAGTCCCAATCCGACCAATGACGTAGTACTATTTTGAAGTACCTTTAAGATTTGAACCAATGATGATGCTTGGAATAAGCTATACTAGCGCCTTTAGTTCCCGTTGCCATCCCCATGTTGTGCACAAACAATGGCAAAATGAGTGTCCAGAAACTTAATACTTCCCAGACCATTTGGGAATGCTACCTTAGCGAGCTTCCTGATTTTCTACTCTCAGATGAAAAACAAAATACGCTCGCCACGACGACGTAGGTCATTCGAATTGCATCATTATATCGTAGTAGCAAGGACGCTTTTTAGTTAGTAAAAATTGCAAATAACGCGACATGAGCAAACTCGCTTAGAAAAAAGTTCGTAACATCTTACCCTCATCTTGAAACACTTGTCCATCTCTTGATCACTGGTGACACACAATGTCGCTCTCTTAATGGGACAGTCCCTTATCGCTAGCACCGCGTTCTCCGCCTGAGCTCCTACGAATTCATTGTTGAGGATATGTTTGGCAGCTTGTTCCTCTTCTTTTAATATACGGAAGTTTACTGTGGCATCCTGTAAACAAAAAATACTGTAAAAGCCCGAAGTACGGTAAATCTTAAGATTTCCCAGTAAATTCTAAGATTTACCATGAATTTTATAAAAAAAAAGAGTATTATTTCGGGCTTTTACCAGCAGAGTTTGGGAAATACGAAGATGTACCAATGATGGTTGGTAAATGTTGGTTTTATGAATAAAACAATGAGTAATTCTTAAACATTAATGATTATTAAAGGTTCTGGGGCCGTATTACAACGTCTTAAAATCAGGCTTGTTCCGGTGAGTGAACGAGATGGCGCTAGACGACTTGTATAGCTCTGTCACTTTCACTCTGAACAAGCCTATCTTTAAAACTTTGTAATACGGCCACAGGTAGGAGTCCTGCAGCGGGTCTCCTTTTTTGTATCATCGTTATTGTGTACCACACATAAACAAATAAATATCCTATTTATTATTATAAATGCGAAAGTTTGTGAGGATGTATGGCTGTATGTAGTTATGTTTATTACTCTTTCACCAAAAAACCACTGAACGTATTGGGCTAAAATTTGATACACAGATAGTTTATAACCTGAATATTTGTTATCGCGATTTTATGTTCCCGTTGTATAATTTTCGAGTTGTAGCGGGTGAAGCAGCTGACCACAGCTAGCCTTCTATTCCATTCAAAGCACCCCCTCGTTAGTTTTCTCACCTGTCGAGCTTAATACTAATATTACTAAATGTGGTATATCAACTCACCTGTAACAGCAAATCGGTGGTTTCATTGGATCTAAACAGTCGGAACAACGCTTCAATAGGTTGTCCTGAAGAGTCCACACGTGCCTTGAATGGCGGCATTGTACTTGCTCTGTAAAACATCATTATTACTTACTTTCATCGGGAGTTATTGCCAGGAACAAGTTAATTACTTAATTAGAAGACGTTTACGACGATTTCATACAAACTTTCAAATATATTTTAATCTAAATAAATGTACTCTTAAAGTTATTCAAGAACACTAGCCCTATCCCGTAGTTTTACCCGGTGCTTGGCGTGGAAACGAAAACCTATTTCATGAGAACAAACTCGCCATTTTCGGCTAATTAATCTTTCGCGGTAGAAAACGGATCATGCACCATGCCCGGGTCCACAGCGCGTCGTGTTCCACGCGCGCCTCAAAGAGCGTCAGCATTATGACGGGGCCCCTCTATAGAAGGCCAAAACCTGCCAGGGACACGGGACTAATTAATTACCGTGACCCCGGAATGTAAAGGGCTATTGAAAGACACCGTGGATTTTAGTCAGTACGAGTCCGACAGTCCGACAGTGTGACAGTCCGCCAGTCTGACAGTTCAACAGTCTGACAGTCCCAGGACGGGACTAATTTGATGATTTTACCAATCTAAAGAAAAATGGTAGGAGTAAGTTGATAGGTTAGCATCTGTAAATGTAGTAAAATATACTTACTTAGTATTCATATCATCCTCAAACTCATTCGGTCGGTTATTAAAGTTGTTATTATTGAACTTGTCTCTGTTGAACGAGTCATACGGATAGCGAGATGGCTCAGTGCTTGAGTATGGATTGTATGGGGCTCCGGGTTGGAAGCCATTTGTCTTATTGTAGTTCCGGTTGAGTGGGTTGGGCTCTCCGTATAGTTGGAATATGATCTGCATGAAGTTTTGGTATCTGTGGAAGAATTTATTAATTAATTGTTGTATTAGTTGGTAAGCTCTGAAGTCTTACCATCAGTGGCGGATTAACGTATAAGCACTACAAGCACGTGCTTGGGGCCCCTGTTCTCCAGGGGCCTCCATCCTCTGCTGGCGTTTCATTTTTTACTTACATTTTTTCGAGATTCATCTTCATTTCCGAAAGCACAAGGCGAAAGCAGTCCGAGAGTGACCCTTCATACACCCCCGCGGGGCCCTGCGGCTGCCCATACTTACTACCTTCCCAATTTAAGCAATAGAGCACAGAGCCTGTGTAGGCCCACAGGCTCTGTGCTTAAGGCCTCGGACACTCTTAATCCGCCACTGCTTACCATGGTGTTTCTTTTTACCCAGTTACTGGATTATGGAGGTCTATAATATAGGCAGTCGCTCCATGTAAAATACTGATAGTCGGTATCTAGTTATACTGGAAGCCGTCCCCAATGTAGTAGAGGACATTATTGGTTTGAAAATTTGGTCTGAATTTCATTAATATCTTCTTTCACTGAATTAAAAAATAAAATGACTACCTGAATATTTGTAACCGCTTTCCTTTTAATAACTATTTGGAAATTTTGTTAATTTATAATTAGTTTAAAGCTCACTATCTCGAACCAAGACCTCATCTAGTTATGGGCCATAAAGAAAAAAAAAAATATGGCTATAAAGCCGATGGCAGATCTAAAGAGCGAAAAAAAAAGTTTAAAGCTCAGTGCTCAGTGGGAGCTTTTTTACAGTGATGTAATCGCTTTCTTTAAAGCCGGTTAAACAGGCCGACGGAATTCTGTACCATCTTGTAGTCATAAAATGAGGCAGTTAAGGCCAAATAATAGCGCGGGACTGTCTCATAAGGTAACAGTGACCCTGGTCAAGGGCTAGTGAAGAATCACTGTGGATTTCAGTCAGTACAAGTTTTACAGTCCCGTCCTGCCCTAGGTGGGACACTCACTTGATGATTTTACCAGGAAAAAACTTACTTCTTCCTGTTCTCCATGGACACAGCACTGCTAGTGACTATAGCGTCAGCGGGCACGCGGCCCCAGTTGCAGTTCTCAGAGTCTGTGACCGGACGACGGCTGCCGTCGCGACAGATCAGCTCGAACTGGTCTTCAGTTACCCCACCTATGGACAAATATAAAGTTTATGAGGGATTTATCATCATCAGCCTATAAATGTTCCCACTGTTGGGACACAGGCCTCCTCTTTGTGAGAGGGAGTGGGCCGTAATCTACCCCGCGGGCCCAGTGCAGGTTGGTAGATGTCATGTCTTCGAATTTTTGGTTCTAGGACATGCCGGTTTTCTTACGATGTTTTCCTTCACCGTTTTGAGAGCAGTGGTGATGAAATAAATTACACAAAGTAATGCGCCAAGTTGGGTTCGAACAACCGACCTACAACTCATAAGTCGAGGCCGATACCATTAGGCAACCACTGCTCCCACCACGGATCTATATTTCAAACTTTTTCATTAATCTTACTCTGAAAGTAAGATAAAGGCATAACATGGCTGAAGAAAAGAGCGGGTCGAAAGTTATACTTTGCAGCCCTAGGCAGAATCGTTTTCAACTGACAAACAGCCTAATTAAAAAAAGAAAGGTCTCTGAAACAAAAAACCAACGATACGACGAACAAAAACTATTCTGTCAACTCGCTGACGTAGTACGTCAGCGAGGGGGACGGGGTACTGCGTTGTGATTTGCTAACTCAAGGTCTGTTCTGCCTCAACGTATGTTTACGGCTCACGGGTGGTCGAAATGAGACGAATATAAGACTTTTTTGCCTAATGTGTTGACAGACATCGGTCGCCTGTTATTACGAGTCTAGTATTATATCGTCGTTGCAAAAAACCATATCCTTTATTACACCATTATATTATTATACCATTATTGTATTAGTAAGGCAGTAAGATGAGGAGAGGAGATGTGTTTGAATAACCTATCAGATGTCCACATCTCCTCTCCTCTCCGCTTTGGTGGATACCGGGCTTAAGGATTGCTTAACTTACCAAGTATTTGATGTGACAGTAAAGCATGTTGGATAGTAGTGTCCCGAACGAAGGCGATGTCACCCGAATTGTTCGCGATGAGACAACGCAAGGCCCCTTCGTAGCCCGCGTACGGATCAGCGAGAGTACAACGAATGCCTGCGCCGCCGGTACATAGCTTGCAGAGCCTGGGAAAAATATATATTTTTAGGTACTATAATGTAGACAAGAAATTAAAACCCCGACATGGTGAAGGTGAAAATAAAGAAGTAATATGGGCCTCATTCGAAAGTTATCTTTCTTGGAAGTACAATTTTTCTGATTGTTCTCATAAATGGTAAAAACGGCATACTAGATTTTTTTAGCAACTTCGACAAGTAACTCCGCGGCGGGAATTTCAAATTTTCAGTAACAAGTTGTAACTTGATCTAAGTATGATTAGCGTCAGTAAAAAGTATCATGTATATTAGGGTGACTGGTAATTAGTGTACGATACTTAAACACGTGGTTTTGTTCATGGTAACCAACAACTTTTACTATGGGAACAAATCTGAAAACTCGAAAAAAAAACGAGTGTTCAGTACATTTATGTTTGCTTAATGTACTGATCAGCTGATATTTTTTTTCACGATTTCGGCTTAAATCCCATAATAAAAATTGTTTGTTAGCATGAGCACCATCACGTGTTTAAGTATCGTACACTAATTACCAGTCACCCCATAATATGAATGATCAAAATATTCGCTCCATTCGCTACATATTTGGTACAATTTCCAAAACCTAACTTATTTTGATCAAATTTATGTGAAAGCGAATGGAGTGAACTACAGAGGTATCACCATCACCTTAAATATATAGGAATTGTGACCAGCACCACATAATTTTAAGTCCAAATAGGACGTAAGACAGGTAGTGTTTAACATAGAATAATACGATGTACTTACTTGTCAGAATTATCACCAATAGGATTGTACATGTTTTTCAACGAGTTAGGTGCGCACGAGTCACCGAAAAACTCGATCGCCGATTTGACATGGTTATTGCAGTCTGTTATTTTGAGCCCACCTTCTTGCATTAGCTGAAAATGAATTGCAGGTATAATAAATGATTTTGTACTTCAGGACAAAATTATAATAGAGTATAGTATATTGCATCTACAATAGAGCTTGACTTGAATAGACACAACGCCGTCGATTAGGGTGCTTATACATGATGCATGTAGCTGGAGCAAGTAAAGGCGCGGTGGGTTACACGCGTGAGTAATATGCTGTATGTAGCACAATAAAAAAAAAATGTTGCCAACCATATAAAAACAAGTCTATGTATAGTCTATTAACTCACCACATGTATGGGCATCACCCATCCTGCTAGCGAGCCAACAACTGGAAAGCAGGCCTTTGCCCCTTTCAATGCGCTAAGTCCATAGCCAGGCTGTATGTTGGGTAGGGCACCTTTGCGGACTACGGCGATTGAGTACTGGTAGGGCTCCCCACGGCCATATAACTGTGGGTAGGAAGTATTTATTAACTAGTTATATCAACTTGTTTTCTATGGAAAGAAAAGTATGTCTCTAGATACATTTTTTCAACATTAAAAGTGGTACCGCAAAAAATTTTAAATGTCTGTTGAACACTTGTCTAAAAAAGTGTGACTGCAAAACGGACCTTCCACTTTGCAGTAAAACTTTTTTAAACAAGTATTCAACAGATGTTTAAGTTATTGTAGTAAGTCTAACAGCCATATTACACTTATGTTCATTTGGACTCTTGAAAGTTTTGTTTTGTTCAGTGTTATGCCTTTGGGTTGATTGAGAGGGGCAGAGACATCGGCAAATTAGAGTGAGACCAAATTAATACAAACTAGTTTTTGCCATGCGAACCCTATCGTTATAGCCTATTAACTGTTTTCAGAGATATTTCAGATAGTACTCTGTTTCTGTACCAAAATACATCAAAATTGGTTAGCAGTTCAGTTGTAAAAGAATAACAAAGATACTCCATTTCACAAATATATGTAACAATAATGCAATAAAATAATAGGTGTAAAATTGTCTTAAGCTAATATTTTAATATTGATCTAACTTTATATTACAAAGCAGTAAAAAAACATACCTCCTGTAGAATGGGCACAAGTGAATGGTATCTGCCTGCAACATACACTTCACCAGCATCAAGACCAAGCAAAGAAGCCTCTCCTCGGTCCACCCACGACATACATTCTTCTGTGTCAAAAGCCTGCAATGGAAAACATGATGGAATGCTCAATGACGTTGATTCATTACATTCTTAACATTTTATGGAGACTTTAAAAAAAAAAGCTAAATTATTTACGATGCAACATAAACAATCTAAGATATTTAAGTTACATTTAAATATTTTAATTTTGGATTGAAGATTGATTTTTACTAGTGCTACTTCAAAACATACTTAATTTGAATGACTTCATTTTTATTCAAACAATTTCAGCACTAATTGTGGAATTAAGAATTATTTTGCAGAGTACAATCAGTGGCCTGTATAACTTGATCTACATTCCCTTATTGTGCTGTATGTTATGATGGTTCATGTAACAATAGGCATTGACTTATGCAAGGAACCAATGTGTCCCATTCTACATCCTACAAAAACTTCTTTCATGTAACTTGCTTCATTGTTATCACATAATGTACCATCTCAAGATGAATGATGTAACAAACATTCTGTAATAATTTTGGCTATTGAAAAATAGTGTCCATGGAGTTTCTTGCCCACTCTTCTCAATAGAGATATATGCTTTATTTATTTATTAGAAAGAGTACAGCTAACAGAGCATGCTTTGGAATGGGCAGCTACAATACTTTCACAGTTATTATGTTTTGTGACTGGGCTGTAGCACAACTTTTTGTAATTTTTATAATTTTTTATCTATCAACAATTCAAAAGGGACATGCCCTTTTGAATTGTTGATACTAGCCTACTTAAACATAAATGTTTTGAATTTAACAAAACAAACTCACCCTCTTACACCATAGCTCAATAAAGTCTTTTCCAAACAGTCCTTTATCCTGTAAAACGGACATAGACAGTTTCTCACACTTTTGAGTCTCCAGCAGTGATGTGGTACACCAGGTGATGATATCCTGTCCCTCCAGTTTAGGTATTTTACCTATGCCATTGTCTATGTTTTCACTGCCATAGATACTGGCTGTTGATGTAGCTGTAAAGGTATTATAAAAAAAAAATGTTTAGAAATTAAATGCATGTAAATATGAAGAAAACTGAGTGGTTTTTAATGAGAAAGGGGAGGTGTTTGTCATGCAGTGCGACAAATAAGTTACAAATATACATGTATATATACGTGTTTTTGTGATATCTATCAAAATCGGAACGTCGAAGGTTGATTTACAGCAAGCTATTTTGCTTTTAAGGTTTTAAATGAGAAGATGACGCATTGATAACTTAGCTTTGGTGTAACTTAACTTGTCTTTATTACTTTGTGAATAAGTCTACTGGTTTTTAAAAGAACAATTTCGTTAAACTTAAATGTGACTGATATCCTGATGAAAAAGTCCAGCATTAAACTTGTAAATAAATACTACATAGTTGAAACTTGTTTACGAAGTTTTTTTTTGATAATTTACTTACCAATGAGAATGTGAACGACGGCTAAAATAAAGTAAAAATCCATGTTTGCCAAAATTTGACGATTTCTCTGTCAACAAAGAACTATTTCATGTTGAATTTTCGTCAAAATCTTAATTTTTGGACACACCCCAGCCGCAAACAGACAAATTCAATTTGATAGATGCTTTTTTTTTAAATATTATACCTTCCTTTTCAGCATGGCTTCTCGGCTCTTTGGCTTTGGTGCCCACAGACTACTTAAACCCCTTCTACACGATCAGACCCGACCGCCGACAGAGGTGATCTTGGTCCCGTCAACAGTACTCAACCCTCTGGAACGCTGTCGGCGGTTTCCGGTTAAATTAACATAGCGAAGAAAATCAAGTAAGAGCAAGACCCATTCGTCGGCCTTCGCTGTGTACGCTGCATGAGACCATATTATATTGTAGTCTTTGCATGAGACCATGAGACTACTGTGACGCGTGACCACACGCGTGGGCGTGACGCTACGACGAGCTACGTGACGACGCTTACCATTTTTAAGCTGTGGAACACATAGTTTGATATTGTCAAAAAAAAACAAAATTTTGACATTTGGTAGTTTGACAATTATAAGAAAAGTTTCACAAAATCGTAGGAATTTTTAATTTTCGTAAATTACTTGAACTAATAAGTATGTTTCTTTATTCAATAGCCATATTTTAAAGGGCTCATTGATATATAAATATACTCATTGATCCAGTTACTAACACGCCCATTTTCTTTACAGGTTATAATATTTGTATTCAAAACAATTAGTTCTAAAAACACGTGTTTTTAATTATTGCCATGGTCGTATTTACGTGTGGTCATTGCGGCGAATCTGTGACAAAACCCAAGGTGGAGAAACATTATATGATAGCATGCAGAAATAGGAATCCCAATTTGTCATGTATGGATTGTTTTAAAGATTTTCAGTGAGTATGAAATATTTTTGCCGCATGGTGTTTGTTTACGTGACCATTTGATAAGTAAACTTTCGAGGTTTCACTGATAAGTGTGTGATCTGTGTCAGGTAGGTTCTGTATTAAAAATAGATTTATGTCAATGATACTATATTGTTGCCAATCAGGAAATAAAATAACGTCTACAACTGCAACGTAATGAGTGATTATTGGCAGATAAATGAGTATAAAAGTAATCGTCGTTTTTAATCATGTTTAGTCTCTTCTACAGTAGGTACCATTATTTATATGGAGTTCACTGTGCCTGTTAATTTAATTATGTCATTGACATGATTCTGTTATATTGGCATAAACATGCAAACATTTTTTGCGAACCTGGCCTCCTTTGGCAATGTGACAAATTCTATAGGTTGTTGCAAACACATTTCAGTTTGTTTTGATATTCCATTCTTTATATAATCTTGATGATTTGAAATCATATCCGATTTACTAAATATTTGTTAGTCAATATTTGTTGTTTTTTCTTTCCAGTGGTAAGGACTATGAAGCACACACAAAATGTATAACGGAGGAGGAGCGCTACTCTGGGAAAGGTTTTGTGTCCAAAGAGAAAAAAGGTGAGAAGAAACAGAATGCATGGGTGGAGATGTTAACATCAGTGTTAGATGAACAAAAGGATGCTCCTAGAAATGTGCTCAGAATTATTGAAACCATTACCAAACACAACAACACCCCTCGCAAGAAACCCAAGTTCATTAACTTTGTCAAGAATGTTTGTGGACCCAAGACAAACCCAAAAGACATTGACCAAGCTTGGGATATGATCTCTGTAAAACTGACTGCCTTGTCCAATGCCAATAATAGGAACCAAAATCAAAAGAAAGACGAATCTATTGCTGAAGATGAAAAACCTAAAAATGGTACTATTGAAGAGGCTGATGAAAAATCAGAAGAGAATGGTACTGAAGGTGACATAGAAGAACGAAATGGTGATGCAGGACAGAATGGTGAAGTAGAACAGAATGGAGAAGCAGAGGTAGTAGGCAAAAAGAAACTCTCCAAAAAACAAAGGAAAGAAGAGAAAAAACACAAAAAATATGAAGCAGAACTGCAGAGTGCTGCAGCACCTCTTCCTGACGAAGTAGAAGAAGAAACAGAGACCAAGAAAGGCAAAAAGAAGAAGAATAGGACTGAATCTATGAATGGTGATGAAAATGTAACTGAAGGTAAAAATGGCAAAAACAAGAAACGCAAAAGACAAGATACTGTCAACAGTGTTACTAGCAATCAAGAAGCTAATGAAAATGGTGTGGAGCCCACTGAATCTGTTGCTGCAACTACAGGAAAGACACAAAAGAAGAAGAGCAAGACAGAAGAAGAAGAAGCAGAAGAGAGTATCTGCCTTCATGACCAGAATGTTGCCAAAATTGGGGAATTAGCAGTGAGTGGAGACAAATTCAACTGGCATGCAGTAATCTTATCTGTTTTGGAAAAGAAAGGAAATGAAGTTCCATTCAAACGTTTACAAAAGAAGGTTTTGGGAGAGTACAGTGAAGCAACGGGCAGAGAAGTTGATGACCGCATAGCTGATAAGTTTATAAAGAAATTGAGGAGTGCACCCAATGTGAGGGTTGACAAGAATAGGGTACTCCTTATTGACTGAGAAGTAATGTGTACTACTTATATGTACTGCCACACTTTGGGGTAATGTATGAATTGGTTGATAAGTTGATAATATTGTTAGGACTGCATGAGATCCAAGAGTAAAACCGTTAAGTCATTGAGTATAATGCCATAATAGCGAAAATTTAGATACTGTTGCATAATAATTCAAAATATACTTATCTTAGAATTTAAAATGTCCAGATGCCAGCCACTTTTTTAGTGTTAAATATATGATGATAATAATTTATAAGACAGGTTTTAATGCTAGCCAAAGTGTGGAGCCAAATTGATAATTATGGATTTAAACCACTTAATATTAGTTAAGTTTCCTGAGGCAATATGTAACTGAAGTTACAGTCAGTACCTATAACTCATTTTCTTTATATTTTAGTTCCGATATTCTTCTTTATAAGGCAATAATAATGATGTTCTTATTATCAAAATATTGTTTTATTTTAAGTTATAATGCCTAAAGCTTTAATTGCTAGAATATCGCCACCCCAGATCCGCTTACCGGTGTTGTACGGGACTGTCTAAAGGTAAACGTCCACAGGTCCGCATCGCACGTATCGGACGTATAGTATAGTACCTGTGCCATACGGAATGCCTATCAGTGGACGCGCCCCGCACGAATTATTTGTTATTTTTCTTTCTTGCATTCCTCTTCGGCCAAAACAAGCAATAACACCTGCATCGCTTTCCTCCTTTCTCACAAGCACTTTCCGAACGTACGATCACTAAAAAAATCCAAATGAAGGTGGCATCGGCAATCCGATTGCTGCTACTCGCGTCGGCAATCCGAACGCTGCCGATACAGAAATCCGTTTGATGCGATTCGTCCGATAGGTACGTACGATGCCGACCTGTGGACGCTTACCTTTAAAAGATACCGATGGTCTGAAACGCAAAAGACAACCGAATTAACAAGGATTTTAAGAGGAAACAGCAAGGGCTGGAGAATTGAAAAATAGGTATTTGTAAAATCTATTGCTGTCGCACAGTGCCCACAACAGAGTTACAGAGCGCGAAGGAGACAACTGCAGCTTGGACCGAAAATACCTTAAAAATGGCACAAAATCAACGATTCGTAGTCCCCTGATTACTCCTCCAAAACTTTTAACCGATTTCACTACTTTTTCCTTTAAAAAATAAAGAAAGGCATTGGCCGTGTTCCTATGTTTTCCTTTTTTTATATAATCTCGTCAAATTTGTTTACTGATTATTTGAACACAGCGGAAAATCTGGCCATTTTTTTAGGATTTTGAATGTTCATATCTCTTTTCATAATTAATTTATGGGAAAAAGGAAAACATAGAGACATGCCAATAGTGGTCATAGATTTTTTGTAATAAAATTATTGCTCTACTGGCATTATCCAGGGAGAAAACAGGGGACTGCGTTTGTATGGAAAAACGGCCGTGCTGTTTCCTCTTAAGAGCGTCAGTCAGGCTCTGGGGTGGGAGGCATTTGGTGATTTTAGCACAGCAAAAGAATTTAGAAAGGACAGGTAAAACGCTAGGCAGATGATGTCCGCTGTGGCTGGGGTCCCATCAGGTGCCCGCCATTGCCCACTTAAATCAAAAAGATTTGAGGTACGGAACCCAAATAACACAAAAATGACTGACGGACATCCTGTACCTAACAAACAACGTTAAAATCTACATAATCCACAGCTTTAGATATCTACCTGTAAGATAGTGCTTAACCTGGTTAAATAAATTGTTTATCAGAAAAAAAAGCGCTTTTATCAAAGAAAGCGCTTCAGGGCGCACAAGGCAGTGTTATCCGATGTCATTAATCATTTTGTATTCATCAAGCGCCCGCTAACATTATTTTCGTGTTCTACATTCTTATAAAGAGTTTTTGTTAGGGCTCACGGTAAATTGGACGTGTCGCTTATTGGAATTCTTTGTCAACACTTTTCGATTAAACAGGACCACGTTATGACCTAGAAGCAGATGACCTAATTCTTTTTTTTAAGTGTTGTATGGGCGATTTATTTACCTATTGTTTAATAAGCGACCCAAAACGGTGAAGGAATACATCGTGAGGAAACCGGCATGTCCTAGAACCAAAAATTGGAAGACATGTGACATCTGCCAACCCGCACTGGGCCCGCGTGGTGGATTATGGCCCACTCCCTCTCACAAGAGAGGAGGCCTGTGTCCCAGCAGTAGGAACATTATAGACCGATGATGAAGCGATCCGAACTGATTTTATGAGTTGCTTAATTATAATTTTTCTTTCGAGCAAAAAACAGTTTTTATTAAGTGTGTAATGCACGCTTATTTTTCCAGTTCACTCTTGACACGGGCAGAATAATACCTACATAGGCTCCGCTTGCCATTTACTAAAAATAAACTGTACGCCAAAACTCTGACTTGGCAAAAATATCTTATGAAAGGAAAGTCACCCTAAAACCTATACTTTACGCAGTTCTCGGGCAGATATGACGGCACACAATAAAGGTCGTCTATGCTTACTTACGAAGTGTTTCCGCCATACTCAGGTTGATCCACCCACACCCATAATATGTGCTGGCATTGTGCGCCAAGACTGTTTGTTCAAGGAACAATGGATACCTACTTGGAATGTGTTGGTTGTTGGTGGATAATATTTTATAGTCGGGCGTATACCAGCTTTGGGTTTATTATTTTTCTTAGAAGTTTAGGGCGACTTTTACAAACTATTAAACATGTTTACAATTTTATTTAAGCACAATTTTCTATTGAATTAAACATGTTTAACCGTTCGCGTTGGTAAAAGTCGCCCTAAGGGTGACTTTTACCAACGGTTAAACTTAGTCTGTGAATATTGATGGCTTGTTTAACTATTCTGCAGATTTGCGTATTAACATAATTGCCTGTGTAACAGCCAAAACTACTTACTAAAAAACCCTTACCAAATGATTTTCCGATTTCACAGTGGCACAACACGAAATAAAACTTCGTGCAATGAAATGTAGGCACATATTTACATAGGTATACGTAGATACGCAAAGCAGAATGAAAATTGTAGCCAAAGCTTATCCGGCTAAAAAAACCCAAGCAAATGCCAAGTGCAAGTCGGAATCGGGCACGAAGGGTTCCGTAGCAGTACCAATAAAAACGGCAAGAAAATCATGTCTGTTGTATAGCAGCCCTCTTAAACATTTATTTTATTAATTTTTTTTAGTAATTGCTGTTATAGCGGCAATATAAATACATCATCATCTGTGAAAATATCAACCAAATCAAATCAAAAGTCATATTTTATTCAGAACTAGCTATCTCGACAAACTTCGTACCGCCTCAGAATTTAAAACCAAAATTAGCCAAATCGGTCCAGCCGTTCTCGAATTTTAGCGAGATTCAATTGATTTTTATATAAATACATAGACTGATTTATCAGCACCCCCCCAAAGCGCCCACACTTCGACACTTCCTAGTGTTTTGGATAGGAAGAAGAAATGGCAGAACAAACTTCCCGGAAACACATTTGTCTGCATGATTAAAAGCATCGAGATTTTATACAATTTTTGAACTATCACGGTTTTATATCTGAGCTGAGATAAAGCGAGAGTAGGAGTACTAGTTCCACTATGATAACGAGATGGTTCTAGACGACTTGTATAGCTTTGTCTCTTTCCCACAGTGGTACTACTCCCGCTTTAGAAGCGTATATTCCGAAAGTTGGCAACGTCGCAAATGGTTGTCAAATAATAACAAGTTTTAATTAATTTAGCATTATTACTGTATGAAAATAAGAAATATCGCTCTGTATTGCACTAAAAAATTGATAAGGGAATGCAATAATGAATATCATAACACCGCATATATAGTTTTAAATGTAAAAAAAGCATTTGGAAGCTTTCCGAATGCCTTTTATACACCTAAAACGGTTACAACATCAAATCCAGTGTTTTAATTGCATTCATTATCATTTTTTTAGTGCACTACAGAGCGATATTTCTTGTTTTCATACAGAAAATTTGCCAAATTAATTAAAGCTTGTAAATATTTGACAGCTTTTTGCAAGGTTGCCAACTTTCAGAATAAGCGGCCTTAGGACGTCTTGTCATGATGGCCAGCCTGCCCAGACGGAAAGACGGACTGACAGCGCAGTCTTAATAATAGGGTCTCGTTTTGCTCTTTGGATATGGAACTCTAAAACAAGTGAATGTAGGTATTTAATTGTCTGTGTGACTAAGGGACTTTACTCAAGGCGCGATGCGACGCGATTCGAACGAATTCCAACTACAAGTGAAAATCAACCTTACCACTATGACATATGACATTAACACGTTGTTATCTATGGGTAAATGAAAAACAAAACACGATGGCCATGACAACGTCAAGTCAATCGAATTGCATTTTTATTTCTAAGTGGCATGGTTGATTTTCACTTGTAGGAATCGCGTCGCATTGCATCGCATCGCACCATGAGTAAAGTCCCTAACTTCTTCCTCGTTATTTCCCCTCATATTGTTCAATGTTTCATTATTCTCTTTGTCCATTTTACTGAGACCTCTTTATCCGACATCTGCAGGCAGAATTCCATTTCAAATTCAATAAAATTTCCATAAACACAATGTGGTCTTCGAGATCTTTCAAATGCTTTTTCGATCCGATAATTCCGTTGCATTTTCAAATAAAAAACGTTACGTCGGACGTTCGCTACATTCGCTACATTCCGTTCTTTTTTTAAAATAAGTAGGAATAAAAAAGTCGGAATACCTTTGCCTGCTTTTCTTTTTATCCTCGTGCCATGTCCCATTAATTTGCAATTCCACTCCATTTCGTATTATCGTATGTCGTATCACATTAATACTACGAGATAGTGTTATTTACTTCATTGTTATATACATATTTCATAGGTTTTATCTGTCTTCGGTCGCGGGATTATTTCCTTACCGTGACCCCGGAACATAAAGGGCTATTGAAGGACACCGCGGATTTTAGTCAGTAGAAGTTTGCCAGTTCCTCCCGCCCTGCCCGGGGTGGGAGGACTCATTTGATGATTTTAACACGCTAAAAAAAAGGTTTTATTCTGTCTTATAGTTAACTCTATCTTTAGATTCACATATTTATTTAAACATTTACCAGTTAACGAGTATTCAACAAAGCACCTTTTAATTAATCAAATTCTTGTTCTTGTCAGGATTGTTTTCTTCTTATTTAGTTTTTATAGTATCGTTCACAGAAAAGCCCTCGTCTTCCTACATTTGGTTTACTTGGTAATACTTATCTATAGTTTTGCTCCCCGATACTAATTCGTGAAGACTTAGTAGGTGCATTACTACTATAACTTCAGAAAAATAAAAGTGTTTCAATAAAACATTGTACATAAAAACAAATTCATATAATTATTTTCCCTGTACATACATATCTATTGCACTCTTAATTGACGTTGTTTGTTATGTACAATGTACATGCTTCATACTCGTAAATATCTACAAGATTATAATACTCGTACTACAGATAATATGGCTTCCCTACTTCACGCCTCGCTACGCGCCTACGCCGTAGCCTCGTAGCATCAATAGACACTTTAACGCTGTTGCGACGGAACGGGGCCCCCCTTAGAGGGGACTGTCTTATTAGGTAACCGTGACCCCGAACGTAAAGGGCTATTGAAGGATACCGTTTTTTTTCCGTTATCGTTTTTTTAGTACGAGTCCGACAGTCCCTACAGACCGTCCTGGGTGAGAGGACAGAGGACTCATTTGGTAATATTACCACGTAAAAAACGCAGCGTGTGGAATGGAACATCGCACTTTATTATAAAACTTTGTTATTATAAAAAATACTAATCAATGGCGGATGTTTTCGTCTATCTATGTATTATAAAGCTTCATAGCTTGCTTGCTTTTTTGTTTGAATGGTAACTTCTGGGAGAACCTGTTGGATTTGCTTTTGATTTAAAAATATTTTTAAAAGCCCATTTCTTGATGGACGCCTATATAAAGTTTTGCAGATGGGGCTCTTAGGTCCAACGAGTAAAGCCGCATGGTACAGGCATGTTCTTTTATAATTGCACGTATGTATGTTCATATTTGGCCATCGTGGTTACCCCCTGCTGCAAGAATATTATACAAGAAAGAGTCATAAAACGACATGTCGTGCGTTTAATAGCTCATTGTGCGACTGACGACGCAATATACGCATGTTTACTGTCACACCCGCTAATACAAGGCTATATTAAGCTGTTTGTTATAATGCAACGTTAAAGCAACGCTTAAGCATTAAGTAGGACGATGAAATGAGTCATTTTTGTGGCTGCTTTTGATGTTTACCCCCTGAGGTAGGCTTTTTTGTTTATGAAGCCCCCTACTGCTAAGATCACGTACATTCATTTAATCAGAAATCAACAGAATTCAGTCTGAACCACGGACAAGCCCTTGAAAACGGTAATAAAGCGCTTACTTAGTTGTACAGTCACGAGCAATAGTATGTATACACTAAGCAGTATTCAAAACCATTTTTATGCTACTACATAATATTGATTCAAGCCTTTCGTTATACTTAAAATAGAAGTATAATGAAAAGCTGGAAGCCATACTATTACGAAATAGGTCTTATTTTAAAGTGGAAACCAGTAATTGACGAGTAATTTGCGTTTGAATTTTGTTAAGTGTATACATGTTATTGCTCGTGACTGTACTATAAATGAATTCAGCTGTTCACTGATGATTTTCGTCCCGAGTCATTATCTCAGATCAACCCCGGATCTACGTTTTTACGAACCGGGACAAAGATTGATAATTATACGTCATAAATTAATTAAAAACAAAGCCAACGACTTCCAATCGATAAACATGGTTATACACTTTTTTTTTTGTGGTGGCTTTTGAAGGCAGATTGTACGTTTTTGAAAAAATTCTTTTTGTTTGTGGCACCTCGTACCACGTTTGTTGGTTGCGGGTGCATAAAATAAATGCTCCAAAAAAATAAATCATGAATACTGGCTCAGATTGAAGCAGCTAAGCTTTTGTAAAAATTAATCTAGGATAATTTACTGCAGCATCGTCCGACAAAATACGGACGCAAAACTAATTACTACAAGTACTTCAATTAGGTAACAAAAATAAAGTAAGAACGAGCGCAACGAGGGCTGGGGAGCGTACCCTGACGTAGCCCATTAAATCAATTACTCGGTTGATCTGGTCCATCGCACCACAGATCAAACGACAACGTTGCATGTTTTGCATGTTTACGTCGTGTTTTCTAGGCGAGATTATCTTCTGATTTACAGGATATTTTACCATTATACATATAATTAAAAATAAATATATTGTGCAGCCTTTGTTAATGCTAGAGTACCTAAAAGAGAATCTCAGCGGTTAGTCAACGGAGATAAAAAATACAAGAAAACATTTCGTCTGAAAAAGTTATGACGACTTTGAACTAGCATCTCTTTTAATTTTGCTAAATGTATCTGCCAATTTACAAATGTGATTTTTAAGAAAAAAATATTAAATGCATTTTATCCTGCGACATGCAAACATCTAAATTAACATTGTAAAATAAAAAATAAAAAGAATTAAGAAGTACCCTTGTACTCAGTTCTATATGTTAGGATCCTGTGTTGTGTATTGTGTGTAGTAAAATAAATTAATAATAAGTTATACTAAATATCAAAATGTGTATGCGATGAAGCAAAGCGTTTAGAACCTACTAAGATAAAACATGTAGGTAGAGACCCGTAGAACCCACATCTATTTCTGTTCCTACTTATAGAAAGTATAAAAGTACACAATCTCTTTGAATAGGGCCTCTATGGCACATGTGGCCGTCGGAGCTTTATTAGCTACTCACTTATGTATGATGTTCACAGCAGGCCGTCTGTTTCATGAAACCCGAGCGCCGACATTTTAGGATCCCTTGCCAAGGTTATTGAGATAAATTGACGGCAAAATTAACGTCCTTATTTTCCTGCGTGTTAGTTTTCGTGCTGGTGCCGTCAAAAGGTTGAATGTTATTAAAAATACAAGACTGAATACTAATCTTTGGAAGAGGAAAGTGGCATACTAATACATCTTTTTTTTTACGTGGTAAAATCATCAAATGAGTCCACTCAGGGCAGGGCGGGAGGAACTGTCAGACTCGTACTGCCTAAAATCCACGGTGTCCTTCAATAGCCCTTAATGTTCCGGGGTCACAGTAATGAGATAAGTCCCGCGACCGATACTAATACATTTAGGGCGGATTTTTCAATGGCCAGTTAACCTCTAACTGAGGAATTAAAATAACGGTTTGACATATTTTCTATAGATAAGCTGTCAAAGCGCCATTTTTATTAATCAGTTAGAGGTTATCTGGCTATTGAAAAATCAGCCTTTTGTAAAGTTTATTTATGTGAATAATATTATGAAGCTGCTTTAAAAACTCCAAGGTCTTCTTACCTCATTATTATCTTTGTAAGAAATAAAAAGTTCGCTATTGTCGCCCACGTGGGACTATGTTAAGGTCTCAGCGACAACGTTAATGCTTGTTATTTTGCCTCGTTTCCTTAGTCTCTCTCTTATCTATTATGCTCTTTTCTCAAGGGTTTTCCTGCATTTAAGTTATCATCATTTTTCGTTATGGCGCCCAACATGGGGCTCAGAGTTGGAATGGAAAAGTATAAAATACTTTCTATATTATATTTACTAAAAGTGTCAGCTTTTAGAAATGGAAAATATACTACTCATATCTCCGAATATTATTCCAACAACATGTTTTTAATTTACATTTGAATTTTGGCGCCCGACATGGTACTGTACAAAGTACCAAGGACCAGAGGCTGAAGCTTATATTTTTTCCTTTTTTTCTCTCTTTGTACTTTTTGTAATGCTTTTTACTGAAGTTGAGCACATGTTAAATAAATAAATAATAATTATTATATATATAAAACTTAGTAATATTAAAATATCACTCTAAACATAGTTAAAAAATAATAATTTTAACTATGTTTAGAGTTATATTTTAATACTACTAGGTATTATTCGTGGTTTCACCCGTGCTGCTCAGCTCCTTCTAAGTAGCGTGATGGACTATCTCAACTATCTCGACTATCCAACACAAAATTCGAACTAGTAGTTCTTGAGAATTAGCACATTCAACCAAACAACCGCTTTAGCGTTATAATATTAGTGTAAATAAACTATCTTTGTGTGTGTGTGGCTGAGCGATTGACTGCTGTGCAATGTGTCGCGGGTTCGATTCCCGCACGGAACAAATATTTGTATGATCTCCAAGTAGTTGTTTCGGGTCTGGGTGTTTGTGTATGTGAGTTTCTATGTTAGTTAACGCACCCACGATACAGGAAGAAATTTTTAGTGTGAGGGGGGGGGGGCAACGATTCAAACAAAAAACTTCCCATTATGTCCTAAAACCGTAAAGTAAACTGGAACTTTGACAATTTTCAAGGAAAAAATTAGTTCTTTCTTTGCACACCAGAGGCGCTGTTCCATTTTTTCATACAAAAACGCTGTAAATACTGGAAAGACGCTGTAAAGTAAAAGAGTGAAAATTCGTGCTAAGGGTACTGATATTTTGTTTCCTTCCTTTTTGTATTTATTACGACACCCGATACCGGAAAATCTTGGAACAGTATCGGTTGTCAGTAAAAGAAACATTTTGTCGAATAAATCCGGGCACAGGTGGCGATAACTACTAAGTTATCACAATAAATTCACTTTCATGGCAGCAGCCACTTGATAACTTTATTACTTTTGTAGGCTCCATCGAGTTCTATTGTTACAACTGTCTTGTTGTTAAGTATTGTCTAGATTTATTATTGCAATTACTTTTGTATCCCTGGAAGCACGTGTAGATAGTTTGAACAGTTGAATATTTTTCTGTAGCTTCTTTTCAGAAGTAACATAGAATAGATCTTTTTTCTACCGTGGTAAATACATCAAATGAGTCCTCCTACACAGGGCGAGGTGGGAGGGACTTTCAGACTTGTACTGATCTTTACGTTCCAGGGTGACGGTTACTTGATGAGACAGTCCCGCGACCCCGGCTGGCATAAAATTTAGTTTTTGTATCTACAGACATCATACACTATTCCTCAATTTTTTAAGGAGTCAAATGACTTGATGTTCTTAGAATATCACTCGTACAGCTTATTTACAAAGACGGGATTAGCTCATGGTGCTTTCTAGTAGAAAACTTCATTGCGAATAGTGAAATGAGAGCTATTGTGGAAAATAGTTTCTAAATCACCATTTTTTTAGATGTTAACTATTTATCCTACTGATATTATAAATGCGAAAGTTTGTAAGGATGTATGTGTGTAGGTACGTTTGTTACTCTTTCACGCAAAAACCACTCAACGGATTTGGCTAAAATTTGGTACACAGATAGTTTATAACCTGGATTAACACATAGGATAGTTTTGATCCCGATTTTATGTTCCCGTGGGATAATTTTCGAGTTGTAGCGGGTGAAGCCGCTGGCAACAGCTACTTGTGTATAAAACAAAATGTTGAAGATATTTTTCATTATAACAGCAGTAACGCTTTCCAATTATTCACAACATAATATTGGACAGTAAAACCAACTATTTTCTTCACGACCCAAAATAAAATTTGACTTTTATGGGTCAGTCTGAGCCCTTAAATGCCTTCCTGTGTAACAATGGCCGCCTCACTCTTGTTTAGGGGTGTGACGACACCGAAGTGTTGGATTTATTAAAATTTATGTTCGTTGTATATTTTAGGGTAGGTCCGACTGATAGTAGCTCGATAAAAGGTGTTGAACTTCCTGTTGTAAAATATTGAATTACAAATCGTATGAGATACATATCTAACAAGTCCTAAAGTAACGTAAAATGGCTGCTAAAACCATTAGGTAGAAAAATGAAAATTCTGGTAAAATTAAAAGGGTAAAAAGAAAAATAAAGCACAAAGGTACGTGAAGTAACAAAGCTTTTCGATGGCTTTTTTTCAGCCTTCGACTTTTGTTCGTATCACAGATAATCCGATTAGCTAATGACTCGTTCGTCACTCGATTCAACGGCACCCGATTATTCACGTAATACCGAGATCGATATTCTCGAATACGCAAGATTGCAGCCCAACACTGGCGGTACCAGTGATTAATTAAGCGATACGTCAAGCGTGCGCCGTAATAAAGTTGCTGCTAAATAAATCGCCGGGAAATTTATTTTTTACCGTCATGCTAAGAAAAATCTGGTTAAAACAGCATTCGGTAATCCGATTTATGCTGTAGCATAACTCGTGTAAGTAATCCGATTACGTCACCGCCGCATGCAGGTAGCGGGATTGACAAATTTGACACATCTTTTGCAAATAAGTTTTCGACGTGATCCGGGAGTCACATCAATCCTCTGGAAGATTTGTGCAATATTTTTCGAAGCACAGTTGTTATTTTCCAAGGGTGTAAAGAAAATCAGTTTATTGGATTTGGATTGAATATATTTTACTGTAGACCAAACAAAGAAAACGTTTTCTCAAAAGCTTATTACACGGGTACAAAGAATTATTCATGAATTCGTAACAGAACAAATATTTTTTTGTGGACCTCCTGGTTTTGCAAAGAAATTATTTAAACCCTCAATTGTTCTTTTTAATTAAAGGTGAACTGCTTTTCTTTACTGTCTACCTTCTTAATAAAGAGAAAAAGATTTTTTACTCTGAAAATTTTCATTATGTCAAGTACAAGTCAACGAAGAAAAAACTGTTAATCTGTGTCTTAAATTGATTTTCATGCAAAATTTAAAAAAGCTTTCGGAAATTCGTGTCAAAATTTCGCCATTATAAGAAGGGATAAAATAATTCACGTTTCGAGAAATCTTCGAATTTGTTTGCCTTATAACGAAAATGATTGAATTCAAGCGACGATTTGAATACGGTATGTATTCAAATCGTCGCTTGAATTCAATCATTTTGATGAGTTTAGAAGACACTGGTTGTTGGCAGCGGTTTCACCCGTGTTGACTTCGAAAAATATTTCACTTCTTCGCTCGAACGTGATTAGTATCGATAGAAATGGTATCTCTTATTTTAGACAATAATTTTCTTTGAGAACGTCACGATCCGTTACTTATCATGACTTGATTGAGTAACAAACATCCATCCATAATTTTTCTATAAAATACTTATTTTAAATTGCTGTAAGTAAAATTAACACTTGTGTCTGTAGAAAGTTACTTAGAGTAATAAAACCTTGACTCCAGGTTGAAATTATACGAGTAATAGCTAATATTCCTTAAAATATTTTGTAGGGAAGCCTGCTGTAAATTGAGTTTATGAGTTGTCGCCGACGAGAAGTTGATCACATTTGAGCGCTTTTACACAGTTGGCTCATAAGAGGTTTACGAGAAATACGATGAAGAAGAAATTTTTAAGCAACGAACATTTTTTCGGGGGGAAATTAAATTTTGTTGACACAGTTAGGTAGCATTTTTATTACCTTTATTTTTGGTAAACTTATTTTATTTAGAATTTATTTATTAACTCAAAATTAAATTGTGAATTTTCTCCAAAATAATATTACATCTTATTATTATTTATTAAATAAAATCCATGATAACAATTTATAAGCACAAAAATGGAATTTCAACTGCATTTTAAAGGCGTGTACTGACACGCGCTTCAGTACGAAATGTTACGTGTTACACAGCGAGCGTTCGTACAATCAGTACAGGGAAATAAAGGGCTCGCAATGAAAAAACAAGCGTCTTGTTGCTCACTGCGAATGTTACATTACGGACCGTAACAACCGGTCAGTACCCAGCTTTAAACTAGCCAACACTATTATTATTACTTACAGACACTTTAAGTTCCTATAATTATAATAATAGTCAAGTACAATTAATGACAACTCTATAAAAGCACAAAAAATACAAGCCAAAGCATGCGTGTCCCAAAATGTGGGTTGATCAAGATAACTAACTAATGGACATGATTGATTACTGGCAACATACTAAAGGTTGTTCAAACAACACTTAAGAATCGCTTAAGGATTCATGAACTATTTAAACTACAACTATATCAGGGGCTTATCTAATGTTCCTTCTGATAATTATGTTGCTCTAGATTGCAGGGGCAATTGAAGAAATATTGTAGATTTTAGAACAAATCTGACAGTCCTTTCTACCAGGGCGGGAAGGACTCATTTGATGATTGCCGAACAAAAAAAAAGGGTGAAAGTTTGTTGTCACTAGTTGTTGGATAGAATTACATCCTCACTTCATACTACAATTCGTCATCAGTCTTTATATGTTCCCACTGCTGGGACACAGGCTTCCTCTCTGAGGAAGTGGGCCATAATCCATTACGCGAGCTGTGTTACCAACCCGTATGTAGTACAGTCACGAGTAATAGTATGTATACAGTGAGCAGTATTCAAAACCGATTTTCAGCTGCCATATTTATTAAACTTTTGCCTTTTTGGTAAAACTCTATTTTGGAAGCAATACTATTACGAAATAGGTCTTATTTCAAAGTGGAAACCAGTATTTCAGGAGTAATTTGCGTTTGAATTTAGTTAAGTGTATACATGTTATTGCTTGTGACTGTATAACCAATGTCTATTTATAAGTTCAGATTTTCAAAAAATGGATTTCTATTAAGTTATTATTTATAATAATTTCATTTTATCGGAGCTTTCAAAAGCGATTCATTAAATTCAGGTCACTAACAAGCCCGAGTTAAACTTTCGACAAAATATTGAACAGAAAAGAAAATTACCACAGTCAATATACAATATTTCGTATTCCGATATGAATTCAGCTTTACGTGCTTGGCCGACCAGTCCGGCAGTAAAACCCCGGAGATCGTTTCGCTCAGATATTTCGTTTCGTTTAACTTTGTTAGTTTTTTAATGCCGCCGACCAAGCTGCCAGACTGCAACGCTGTTTCCGAACGTTACGCGGCCATACTTAATTTACTGTCAAATTCGCTGTTCGGATTTCGAAAAGTTTTGCTTTTCCGTAGACGTCATATTTATTGCAAATGGAATTTGGTATCTTTGGCAAAGGAAATGAAATTTTTCAGTTTCTTGCAGTAGTTTAGAGAATCAGTTAATGTTTAACAAAGCTTATGGTTTGAGCTTGAAAATCTTTTCTCAATAACTACCTACATTACCTGTTTAAATGATTAAAACCTAAACGAAGTATATACCATACCCATTTAAAAACACTCCCTCCATACATTTTCAATGTGCTCTAAATATACCGAATTGATCGATTGTCACATCCGAAAATACTTTGGTTATAACATTCGTGAATCGTATCTGAACAACGAACTCCGATATATTTGCCGTCAGTTTTATAAATGGATAATATTTTCGTAGATGGGAAAGATTGATTTAACGGTTTTTAACAAATGCTGCCAATTTAAAAAGCGGGTGTTTTAAAATTGCGAAGCCAACGAATAAATCGTGCAAACACACCATTTTGCGGCCGATCCGATCATGTTATGAAAATGCTTAAATAAAGGTTTTCTTTTACCGTTAAAACTTCGTTTCCAGTGTGTTTTTTATATTTTGTAAAATAATATTAGCTATTTTAACATTAATAATAAATAAATTTTCCATGAACAACGTTTTTCCTCTTTAAATTGGAATCAGTACCTACCCATAACACGAGTTTTCACTATTTTACTTTACGGCGTCTTTCCAGTATTTACAGCGTTTCTTGTATAAAAAAAATGGAACAGCGCCGCTGGTGTGCAAAGAAAGAACTAATTTTTTCCTTGTAAATTGTCAGTTTGATAAAGTTCCAGTTTTTTTTTTTTTTACAATTTTTTTCTAACTCTTTATTTTCAGTTTATTTTACGTCTCAAATATACTGAAAACTAAGGGTACAGTTTTTGTAGTAGGAATCTACTTTTTAGTTATCTACGCATCATAAATCTAAATAAAATAAGTTAATAAAGCCTCATTTAGACGATGCAAGAACTCGAACGCGAGTTGCGTTACATTGCGGAATTTATAGGTAAAACGAATTCAGTTAATGAAACAAATGCCGCAATGTAGTGAAACTCGCATACGAGTTCTTGCTCCGTCTAAATGGCGCTTAAGTAATAGGTAGCAATAGTGGTAAATTAATGTTTGATTGATAAAATTTGACAGATTCGGGTAGGTTGACCTGCTGGTGTGGGCAATGCTAGAGAATCACCACCTAATCACACTGAGGTATTACTACTACTTCAATGCCTAATCAACTACTATGTTTATAGAGACATGCGGCGGGAATGCGGGCGGCGAGTACAACACAGTTTTTCTTTCGATATGCATGTTTATTCGATACAGGCAAGGCACACAAAGTTCACATAAAAAAAATACAAAATAAATTGAGAAGGAACGCAAAAGAGATGATCACTAATTTCAAAGATGCATGGAGCTTAAAGGTAATGCCCTTCTATCTAAAAAAAATGTTTGCAGTGCTAAATTATCAAGTATTGCCTCGTTTAATTAAAAAAAAAAAACATTTTATAAGTATCCCACCACAATTGAAAACAAAACATTAAAATCTAGAGCACAAAACATTCAACCCGTAAAGTAACATCGTCAAATGACATTGTTTCTCCGATTTGATTACCAACCGTACACAAAACCTTTTGTGCCTAAAACATAATGTGAAGATCAGTATTGTTGCCGTATCCATTTCAACCTTATCACTGGTCCGCAGTTTAATTCTGCTCGTCACAGTACACAATTTAGTATTAACAGTATTTCAACTAGGAAAAATAATTACTTTCAAAATATTCTGCATTATCGTGGTTGCATAATATATTATTTATGTGTGATCACCTTTTAGACTTATTTTTTACGAGATAAAATCGTCAAAAGAGGTCTCCCACCCAGGGCAGGACGGGACTTGAACTGACTAAAATCCACGGTGTCCTTCAATAGCCCTTTACGTTGCAGGGTCACGGATACCTTTTTTTTAAAGAAAACCTTGCCCCACACTAGGATTTTTTTCCTCTATCGTGGGTGCGTTTACAAACATAGATACTCACATAAACAAATACCCAACCCGGAACAACTACTTGCAGATCATATTTGTTCGGAGCGGGGATCAAACCCGCAATACTCTGCGCAGCAGTCGATCGCTCAGCCACTGCGCCGCAACCATGTCGTCAACCAACAACCTGATGAGACAGTCCCGCGACCCCGGCAGGATTTGGCCCTAAAAGGGGACCAAAGTTTGCTGACAGCTCTTTGAGGCGCGCGTGGAACACGACGCGCCGTCGACCCGTTACTCGCCGAATGCATGCCCGCAGCTACGGTGACCGGAAATCGCCACCACCTTTAGGGTGCTTTCACAAAAAGACCCCAGTTGAGTTGCTTTACTGTTTACTTTAGACTGTGGCAGAATCATGAATAACCCGTAAATATTCATCCTGCTATTGTTTAGGGATCATTTCCGAACTGTTCCGTTATTCAGAACGGAAATAATTTAGATTCAGTAACTGTTTTTAGGAACGATAGCAGTTTGATTCATCCGTTTTGTATTGAATACTCGAATGGAATTTGTCGTGATAAATGGCTGGGTAATGGTGTAACACATTTACCGTTGTAAAGGCTTTTATTCAACAACATTTAATACTTTGTTGAGATAACAAAACTCACGAATATTTCTGAAGTTTGGGATTCCAAGTTTCTTCGTATTGTGTGAGTTTCGTACCCATTCATTTTGTCTTGTAACCTCCTCTTTACAGCTGAAATCATCGAATGATAAACCAGTCCTTCCCACCCAGAGCAGGGCGGGCTGGTACTGACTAAAATCCACGGTTTCCTTCAATAGTCCTTTACGCTCCGAGGACACGGTTACTCGTTAGTCCCGCGACCTCGCTTCGTTATGCCTACGAAGGTGTAACGTTTAAAAAATCAAATATCAAAATCATTTTTTCGGTAAAAAATGATCAGTTGAATGATGGGAATACAAATTACTTTTAAAGATATCGACCGTAGTTCTAGTACCGCAAAACATTTTTATTTGCGGTATATTTTATGTCGTGTACTCTCCCCATTGTTAGTATTTTCCACATTTGCGTTTCAATCGCAACTCCAATCGATCAAAAACTAGACCGCGGGCGAAACGGGATGATTTGTAATTATTTAGCAGGCATTCCACCCCCGGGGTGTACGTTCAACCCCCGAGATTGTTCTAACAGCTGCAGGATTATGATCTCAATGGGGTTGACTGGGGGATTAGTGGGGTTGAAATATCTTGCGGAAGATGGCAGTGATGTGGAATGAATGTTTTGGTTTTCGGTAGATTTTTGAGAGATTAAATAGAATATACTTTATTGAACGGTTAGCTTTAAATAAAAGGAGTAAGGGGTTTATTGAGAGTGACATTACTTACTAGATACATAAGGGAATCTTTTACTCTGTACACAAAAATTGGGGCGGTCTTATCTTAGGCAGTGGTCACAGCGGATGTGATTAAAGCGTCACAGCGGAGAAGCGAGGAAAATGTGAAAAAACAAGGGAAAGGAAAAAAGGACATTTAAATTTAAAAGAAGACTACTTAACAGGATATAAATTAAACAAAGAGTAGAGTAACCGTGTCATCCAGCCACGGTTGGCGAAATAATTAAGTGATGGACTGCTACGCAGCGTGTCGTGTATCCGTTCCCCTAGTTACCCTAGTATAAGTAGTTGTTCCAGGACTGGTTGTGTGTGTATGTGCGTTTCTTTGTTTATAAACACACCAGAGATAATGCTAATTGGGGGCAAGATTATGTAAAAATCCTGAGTATTAAATGTGTCTCTTTTAAAACTCCTTTTTGTGTCTTCCTAAAGACCTTGCCCCCATTCTAACCCTCTAAATTAACATCCCCATTAAAAATATGAACCTTGCTCACTAATTAACATAATCGCAGCTGTACCACCCACCACGTAACCACTTGAAAGATGGTTGGGCAACCTCCACACGAGAACGAAGGCATTGATAAATTTCTTACAATCTGTTTTTCGACATTTCTCCGTGTCAGCCATTAACTTTGCTACTTCAATTGGATCTCCAACTCAAAATCCACCCTGAAGCTTTCATTTTAAGGTTGTTTGTTGTGTGATGGGTAGTTAAGTGCCTATTTTGGTACTTGTTATGCCTTGACAGGTGCGTGTAGCCGCTGATAGTGATAAAATATGAGCACGTTAGATGTATCTGTTATGTTTCGGAATAAGTTCAGGGGGGGTTTCATTTTGGTGTAAACCAATAATTAACAGATATTGAAACGTTTTGTCGAATGGGATCAATAAATGACAAATGATAAATGACGGGCAACCGATGGATGCAAGTGTCTAAGGTCTAAGGGGCAGGCCTATGTTCAGCAGTGGACGTCTTCCGGCTGATGATGATGATGATGATGACCTTTCTATTTTAAGATATTAGTGAGGTAAATTAACTTTGACTTAACATTAAGCAACTTTGTGCAGGTTGTTTAGTTTCCGATTACCGCTACTTCAAGGGGATTTAATATACTCATTTTTATCGACAAAACTGCTTATAAAAATTTCTAACCCAACACGTCGTGAATGGCAGCCATCTTATTTTTTTAATTGACCCATCTGAGTTCTTTACAATAAAATGTTTTTAATAAATAAATAAACGCAAACATTATTTTTCATTTCAGACCAGTAGTTCCTGAGATAAGCGTGGTTAATCAAACAAATTTCAGCTTAATATTAATAAAGATAAAGTAGAATAAACCTATTTTTTTCTGTACTACACCTCCAATAATTGTTTCATAACCCATCATACAATGAAAGTAAATAACATCTCATCTTAGTTATCTAAGCTGATTAATGGAATTATCATCAAAGGATACTCGGTAAAAATAATAAAATCAACCAATGAGACGTCGATGTTTCAGTATAAACAAAAATAACATCGGTAATATTCTGTTTTTCCTTTCTCTGAATCCAAATAAGAAAAACAAGAAGCCTTAGAATACGTGTTGTTATCGAATAAAGAATAAAGGTGCGTCTGTGAAAATCCTAGCCATAAGACTAACAAAATCCCGAGGATTTAGAAAACTGACAACGTACGGAATATTTTTTATACCAAATTGTTTTCTACGTTTCTTTTTTCATGTAAATTAAAATTTTAAAGGCTTTGTAGTTGTAAGACTGTTTAATAAAAAGTTAAAATGCTTCCGCAGCCTCGAAACGTTAAGGAAAAATGGAGGAATACTTAGTTTGGTTTTAGTTAATCAAGTCTGTCAAGTCCCTAATCCCTTTCGATCCAACCAAGCACTGGTTGAATTTTATATGATATTTGAAGATAAGTAGGATACACCTAGGTTTAACCACATGTGGTCGGTTTCACCTAGGTTTAGCTGGTTATACTTCGGTGTAACCGCACTTCGGGCTTTCATCATCATCAGTCGGAAGACGTCCTCTGTTGAACATAGGCCTCCCCCTTAACACCGCCACGCCGAACGACAATTCGCCACTTGCATCCATCGGTTGCCCGTGACCCTCACTTCGAGCTTTAACTGCAACATAATGCATTAGGTGAACAAATAAAAAAAATACGTATCCACTATTTTTCAAAACTCTGATGGAGTAATTAAAGCTATTTATTGATGCTGACAACATGTCTTTTTTAACCGACTTCAAAAAAAGGAGGAGGTTATCAATTCGACTGTATTTTTTTTTTTTTTTTTTTTTTATGTTTGTTACCTCATAACTTGCGACTGGGTGAACCGATTTTCATGATTCTTTTTTTAATCGAAAGCTGATGCTTCCCGTGTGGTCCCATTGTCACCATGTCAGGATCTGATGATTGGATCTTGGAGAAATCGAGGGCAACCCTCAAATTTTATTAGCTGACACATAGTTTTTCGCAAATCTTATGAAGTAATTGAAGTGTTTGCGTATAGAAATCATCATCTCATGTAGCTGAGCTGATGATGGAAGGTACAACTCCTCAAGTAAGAAAATTATGTTTGTGTTCGCATATCTCCGGAACTACAAGCCCGATTTAGGTAATTATTTTTTTGTTGTACTAGGTATCATTCAAATTAGGGAATACTGCAAATTTTATCAAAATCGGTTCAGTAGTTTTTGAGATAGGGAATGAATGAAAGAGATGTTAACGATGTTATTACCAGTGCTACGGATTACGAAATTCTAGTGCACATGTGAGAAAATTATGTATTTGACAAGAATGTTGGTTGAATATTTAAACTAAAAAGATTAAAATAAAAACTTTTTCCAAAAAAAATATGACCGCCTTCAAAAACAACCACAGAAAAGGGTAAAATAACCTACAAAACTTTTCTTTCGGAAGTCGGTGGCAAAAAAGACAATGAAATTAATAAAAAAGTCACCGACTTATTTCACCGGTTATTTTACCCTTTTCTGTGGTTGTTTTTGAAGGCGGTCATATTTTTTTTGGAAAAAGTTTTTATTTAAGATTAGTGTTGGATTAGGATTATGAACCTCCAGGTGTAATATTCGGATTAGATCTGTTTAGGCAGTTGTCCCAATGCTGGCGAGTAGCTAGTACTCTAGCAGAGCGAGCAACTGAAAACGAGTTGGCGAGTCACAATCGAGTGTGATTTCGGGAGTTTTGTCGTTATGGCGTGCAACTGACGATTTCTTTTTTTTTGTATGTTTATAACCAGAAAGTTGGCAACGCCGCTAACAGCTGTCAAATATTTTCAAGTTTTGATAAATAGACTATTCAACACAAAAATAATGTTACGAGCTGGGTATTGGGATAAATTAATTAACACCAATTAAAACCAAATACAACTTTATTCACAGACAAATCACAAATTAAAACAATCACAAAACACTACTCAACACTTTAACACTTATACGCACTCTTAATCACACGTAGAACTCACTTAGATATCGCTTGTATTTCACTTCGAGTCGCCTCGATCGTAGTCAAAACTAGACTGACTGAGCTCGCCACTCGTCGCCCTTTTTATACCCCGGCCGGACCCACTAGATGTTTCTAGAAGGTGGTCGAATGTTCTGGAAACATCCATAGACTTCGACATAGTCCCATACCTTCTGGAACATTCTAGAACCATCTCGAAACATCTAGAACAGGGTAGAACTTTCTAGAAACTTCCAGACCAATCTTCACTCGAATAGTCGAGAACCTCGTGGTACCTTCAAGAAGCTTTTAGATTGGTCTCGTAATCCGATCGACGTAACACTGCCCCCTCCTTAGACATGCTCGTCCCGAGCATCGTTAATCCCGATCACTCCCGAGCATGCACAGTCCGTCGTAGTCGTCGTTGTATCGCGCCAACCATTTAACGTGGTCAAACTTAGGCGCACCACCTTGAGTGGTCTGTATGCGGTAAGGAACATCACTGCTCCTGGTCGCAACTCGGCATAGTCCATCCCGTTTAACTTTCGATTTACGGGACTTCCGTGTACGGCGCACTGGTTTATGCACAACAAGTGACGCTACGTCAAAACCACTACCGTTTGTCTGGGGTCTTTTCACACAGTTGTCCACGTCATTTTCCTGCGCAGGCCGTAGGGTTTCCTTCTGTTCATTAGCGATATCTGTTTTTCCTCTTAGTGTCCTCACGAGCACTACTTCATTAGGCTCTTGCTTGATGCTTTGCTTACTGTCTTCAGGGCAAGGTCTTCTAGACAGTGTATGAGAATCACCTTGCGATCTCCAACTGCGATGCTGGGCAGTCATATCGGCTGCCCTTCGCTTTGGACAGCTTGACTGAAGGTGACCCCTTTCTCCGCAGGTATAGCACCTAGGGCTGTATCCTCTCGAACTGTTGCGTACAAAAGATGGCACCACCTCCCTACTACGAGTTCGATGGTCTTGCCTCGCTGCCTCCACTTCCAAAGCATGGGCCAGGGCGCCCTTCAAGGTCTCGTGATGCCCAAGTCTTACAGCTGCTCTAACTTCCAAATCACGTATCCCGTCGATGAAAGCCTGTACCAGATTGCAATCGATGAGAGCCGGGACGGACCGATATGCTTTCCGGACCATCTTCTCAATTTCTAGGGCCCACTGTTGTAGATTCTCAGCACTACGTTGAACCCGATCCTTCAGCTTAGCACGAAATACGTACTCCAGGTGCGCGTCGCCGTATCTGGACTCCAACACTTGCAACAGCTGCTCATATGTCACGTCCTTGCCAAGAGCCTCAAGTACGGTTAGAGTCTGGTCTCGCAGAGCCAAGATGAGCGCGGTCGTAGCTTGCTCCTTGGTCCACCCATTCGCCTTCATAACGGCCTCAAACTGTATTCGGTAAGCCGACCATGATGCTGTTCCGTCGAATGGTGGCACCTTAAATCCACGTGCTGAAGGTACCGCAACCACTGGACACACAACCCCGTCTCCAGTACTAAGTTCACCCAAAGTCTTCTTCATCTCAGCTATCTGAACTTCAGCTTCTGAGATCCGACTCTCTAGCTGGTGAACTTGTTCCTTCATCATCTTGAACTCCTTAGCAAATGTCGAGTGCAGGTCTTTTATCAGGAACATTTGCTCCTCCTGGCGGCGGGCCTGCTCCTCCTTATCCTTTTGTAACTGTTCTTCCAGGCGGCGGGCCTGCTCCTCTTGGCGTCGGGCCGGCTCCTCCTTATCCCTTTGTAGCTGTTCTTCCAGGCGGCGAGCCTGCTCCTCATGGCGGCGAGCTTGCTCCTCCTTGTCCTTTTGTAGCTGCTCTTCCAGGCGTCGAGCCTGCTCCTCCTGGCGGCGAGCCTGCTCCTGCAGCAGCGCCAGAAGCGCAGACAGGTCTGGACCCACTGGTGCTGAAGAGACTGCAGATGGACCAGCGGCTGGTTCCGTCGTAGGCTGAGCACCACCCGGCGTCTGTATAGGGGAACTTCCAAACCGCCTCTGGTCCATGTCTTGCTGGCGCTGACTCCTGGTACGAATACCGTCCGTGTCGTCCTTTGGTAAAATTGGCATTTTATCCCTCACTTCTGACACCAAATGTTACGAGCTGGGTATTGGGATAAATTAATTAACACCAATTAAAACCAAATACAACTTTATTCACAGACAAATCACAAATTAAAACAATCACAAAACACTACTCAACACTTTAATACTTATACGCACTCTTAATCACACGTAGAACTCACTTAGATATCGCTTGTATTTCACTTCGAGTCGCCTCGATCGTAGTCAAAACTAGACTGACTGAGCTCGCCACTCGTCGCCCTTTTTATACCCCGGCCGGACCCACTAGATGTTTCTAGAAGGTGGTCGAATGTTCTGGAAACATCCATAGACTTCGACATAGTCCCATACCTTCTGGAACATTCTAGAACCATCTCGAAACATCTAGAACAGGGTAGAACTTTCTAGAAACTTCCAGACCAATCTTCACTCGAATAGTCGAGAACCTCGTGGTACCTTCAAGAAGCTTTTAGATTGGTCTCGTAATCCGATCGACGTAACAATAATTTAGTTCCTGGGATAGCGCGTTCAACCAAAACTCTAAAGCTGTAATATTAGTATAGATGCTAATTTATCCACCTATAAACACGAAATGGATATTATAATAGCAAGTTTTTGGAGCGTGGAAACACCTGAGAGTTAATCACTTCCTCGCTGTTGGTGGGACAACAGCCTTAATAAAGCAATTCTGAACGAACAATAAAACCAACCTGCCTTTTGTTAGTGAAACATGTGCTAAGTGAATTTCAACTTAATCAGATTAGCTCGCCTTAAATTAATCTTTTGTAAACAAACAATGTGCTAGTCTATTTTAATCTATAAAAGCCTGAATAACATTACTTTAGTAAACTTTCAGGTTTATCTCTGACTTAATTGAACCCGAGGATTCATTATTTTCAGCTGGATTATATGCTGAAAATACTGAAATATCTTAAATTTCACCTGCACGCAAGTGTTTAGCAACTGCAAAACTTAAATTAATTAACTCTAGATTATATCAACTTAGTAAGAATACAGACGATAGCACATCAACCTACCTCAAACTGAGTTTATTTAAAGATATTCAACCTTATCACAATAGAGTAAAGTTAATGTTTGACTGATAAAATTTTATAGATTCGGGTAGGTTGATCTGCTGGCCTCTGTACTTTTGCATGGGATTCAATTCTGTTTAAAACCTTGCTTTAAGGGATGCTCACCTTTTAACATCGTTTTAGATCGACTTAGAAAAATGGAGGAGCTTTACAATTTTCTCAATTGTATGTTCCCCGATTTTTCGTTGACATCTGAATCGTTTTTGAAAATTCTTCATTTGTAATTATATGAATACAAATAAACGAAAATAAGCATTATTGAATATTATGCACATAGTTCGGGGTCACATAGTGTTACTACTTTCACCTCTGGTTACCGCTCGGGGCTTGTTATGCTATGAAACATTAAGGCACGTACCGACCGATGTTACGAGGGGTAATGTAACGTATAAGACAGCGAGCGTTCGTACAATCACTACGGGGAACAAAGCGCTCGCAATGAGAGACTTAGCCCCTTTGTACACTAGGCGACGCAAATCTCCGATACCTTACGATTTTGGTATTCAGTGACGCGTGCTTGTGTTCGAACCTCTATGGGTTTGTATTGCAATAGCCGCTTGGATACCGAAGTCATAAGGTATCGGAAACTTGAGTCGCCTTGTGTACGAAGGGCCTTACTTCTGCGAATGTGTCCAAGAACTCCACGACCTCATCTCACTAGCCCCCTTAACTATCATCGTATATCTAGACGCTCGGCATATGACCATCCTCATCATGTTGCTATTCCATTAATTCGCACTAATCGTTTCCAAACGTCTTCTTCATGACCAGCAATGAGTGGCTCTGCTTGCGTCTATATTTCCGAACGCATAGGAAATCTCTTCAAAATTAAGGTGGGCAGGTTTTCTGGGTAAGTTCTATCGTCGATCTACCAATAAATAAAACAACTAAAAAACAGGGAGCAGTGGTGGCCCAGTGGTATCTGTCCCAACTTAAGAGTTGTAGGTCGTGGGTTCGAACCCCGCCAGGCGCATTACTTTGTGTAATTTAATTCATCACCACTGCTCTCAAAACGGTGAAGGAAAACATCGTGAGGAAACCGGCATGTCCTAGAACCAAAAATTCGAAGACATGTGACATCCACCAATCCGCACTGGGCCCGCGTGGTGGATTATGGCCCACCCCCTCTCACAGAGAGGAGGCCTGTGTCCCAGCAGTGGGAACATTAATAAGCTGATGATGATGACAACGTATCTGATCTATTGTTATTAATATCATTGCTTGTTACACCGGTCAGTACCAAGCTTTATAATTACCTAAATACGGAACTCCTGACCCCCCGCCTTCCTTGTAACAACATAACCTACTTGTAAGAAAACATCGAATGTCGGAGGAAATAGGTCACTTCCCCGTAATGAAGGCAAAAGTCGGGCGATACTGTAAAGTGACATGTGTTGCGTGAGGACGCCAGTTGACACGTACGTACGTACGAACATTATTCCCACATTTGCGTGGTAAAATCATCGAATGAGTCCTCCCACCCCGGGCAGGGCGGAAGGGACTGTCAGACTCGTACTGACTAAAATCCACGGTGTCCTTCAATAGCCCTTTTTGTTCCGGGGTTACTTATGGGGCTGTATGTACCATTAAGAAATAAAGATGCAATTCTATTGACTTGACGTAGTCATCGTGTTTTATATAACAACGTGTTTTATGTCTTATGTTAAAGTGGTAAGGTTTATTCTCGCTTGTAGTTGGAATTCGTTCGAATCGCATTGCGATTGCGTCGCATCGCGCCATGTCAAAGTCCCTAAGGCCCGAAACTCCGAGCTAACGGGTTAATTGTGACGTCACATCCTCTCGCCTTGCTTGTAATTAATCACAGGCGGTAGACAGGCTCCCTACAACGTTGTTATCGTGCTGGTACACGCCCGAACTTCACTTGTTTCACACTAAGTTTGCTTGAGAAATTGGGTGATACGCTTTTTAAGTAATGCTAAGTAGTTTGTGATGTAAATTGGAAGTTTGATTCTGTTCGAATTTTGAATTCTGAATGATGGCGTTCTATGTTATTTGTGGTCTACTTCGGTGAAGTAAAGTTGTGACCAACAGAGACATTAGCATGTCTTTTCACGTTTATAAGACGTAAAGTACCTTATTATTACAATATTTAATTAAATTGATAAAATATGTACTCTAGAAGCGCTTTTTAATATTTAGTACAGTAAACGCCGTAAATATGTAGGTACTTCAATTACGCTATAGATAAAATACGGAAATCTCGTGAGACCTCTGGTCTCATCGGGTAACCGACCCTGGAACGTAAAGGGCTATTGAAGGACACCGTGGATTTTAGTCAGTACGAGTCCGGCGGTTCTCCCCGTTCTGGCCCTGGGCCTATAGTCATGTAAACAAAACCGGCCAAGTACGTGTCGGGCCACGCACAGTGTAGGGTTCCGTAGTTGCCCATCAAAATACGTATGCGAACTAACTAAACTGATTCGCTGAATTTAATTTTAAAAAGAAGAATTTTCAAAATCGGTCCAGGAGTCTTTGAGAAATCGGGGAAAATACATAAGAAAAAAGATTACAACGAATTTAGAACCTCCTCCTTTTTTTGAATTTAGTCAAAAATAGTTGACGATAAAAACCTACCAATCCCCAAAAAACATACCTATATAAGCTGTAAAAATAAAGTTGACAAACTTACATTTGCAGTTGTCTATACATTTTGTTTAAGAAAACATGGATATAAGTACATTTTATAAGTTGGTCGACTATTACTCGTAAAGTTGTAAAGCCTACTTAGTCATGATAATTTTCTTTTAAACTTCGTTATATATACTACTATTGTGAATTTTTTCACACCCCCAAACATAACCGTTTAGCTGGTAGAGGGGGGGGGGACACTCGAATCGAGCAAAATTTAGCACTTTAAAGCTTAATATTTCACAAACGATTTTTTTTATCAAAAAATTGTGAATGGAAACTATCATTATTTTTTAAAGGCCTATTTAATGATACCCCACACTAAGGGGTACGCGAGAAAAAAAAATCCTCACTTTACGTGTAAGTACTGGAGGTACCCTAAAAAAAAATATTTTACGAGATTTTATTTTACCACTTTTTTGGCACAACAAATCCGTATATTTACACCAAATTTCAGCTCTCTAGTACTTTCCGTCTCTGAGCTAAACAGCGGACAGACGGACGGACGGACGGACGGACGGACGGACGGACGGACGGACGGACGGACGGACGGACATGGCGAAACTATAAGGGTTCCTTGTTGACTACGGAACCCTAAAAACGGTAAACACAAACGCTGAGTAGGGTTTAACAGATTTTCAACTTTATTCGCTTGGGTATAAACTTGAAGATTTCATAGCGTTGTCGTTCGTTCTAGTCGCAAAGGCTCAGAAATCTTTAATAGAGTTTCAACTTGAGGCTCTAGGGTATAAAGTTGAAAATCTATTGGGTAGTTCCAAGCGTTTGCGACTTGTTGCGACCTGGTAAGGGGGCTGGTCACGTGCCATCGTATACTCGAATTCTAAAGTATGGAGAGCGAAACCGAAGGTAAAAGCTAGTTTTTTGGAACCAAAAATAACCATCAGCCTAATAAATTAAATGTAATTTAAAATTATTTTGTTTGTAGCTCATGAATTGTATCAGTCCTAGCTCATTTTAGTTAAGGGTCGGTCGGAAAAGTTGAAATACATAATAATAATATTGAATTATTTTTGTTAAAACATTTACATTTTATCTACCTGTGTCAAGTTAATCCAAGTTAACGCTTTTTGAATGCCAATTAGTACGTGGCCCTCATAAATAATTTTGTGGCACTTTTGATAATTTTACACGGAACGATAAAATGTAAAGATTTCGAAGAAAAAAATAGATGTTGTATTTTAAAATTACATTTTATTTAATTGCTATCCGTCACAAAGGAATTTTCTGGAAATAAAAAATTGTTACAATTGGGGCTCGTCTTAGTACTCCAGCTACGCTATTTTTGAAAAGAAATCAAATGAATAGCGTATGATGCTGCGGAAAATGCACATAGGGGAGGTAAGCCCAAGACGGCTAGCCCGCCTAAAAGGGGTATGCATATGCACGTTAAATTAAGAGTGGGTATTATGCCAGGAAAAAATCAGATTTCACCCTCGCGTCTCACATGCCGCAGCTCGAGTACCAATAACAACCACGGGCGCTGTGACGACGCGCTCTGCAAAACTTCTTTGAAAAAACAAAACAACTACAGTGCCACAGTCTAACATTATGACAGTAGGTACGACTCGGCTTCAACTTCTTTCATGACACTACTTTCACCAGTTTCACGTGTAAACGTTCAGTTTTACAATGCATGCATTGACACGTGACACTGAATTACTGTCGTGCTATGCGCATATTTTTGTGAAACTAGTTTCATGCAACTACTTTCATCATGTAAATACGACGCGAAAGTAGTGTCGCGACAGCACCTGCGCTGAGAGGACGTGTGGTATTTGAAATTAAAATGATTTTAACCCATACGAAAGTAATTTGCATAGCTTTTAGGATCATCTGTTAATTCAGAGATTAACGGTGTTGCACCCGGATGCTTTTTTTCAAGTTTTCGCCTCGAGTAATTCCATAATGGGACTAGACAAGGGAACTAAAGACGTTGGTGGATTTATCAACGTCTTTTTTCCGAGACAAATTTTATATTTATTTTATACTTTATCATTTCTACAGCGACGCTTTGCATCATAAATGAAATACAGCTTTGATCTTGACAGGGCCAGTATCTCCGCTATACTGGTAATTTCACGACACTAAAATTTAAACGAAAGTACTTTCACATGTGCTGAAACAAGTTTCACGAAACTAGTTTTATCATGCATGACACTACTTTTGTAATGTAAATCCGGCTTAAGAGTCACTCATCGAGCAATGGAAAGAGCTCTGCTTGGAATTTCTTTGCGGAATGAAATCCGAAACATGGATATTCGGCAAAGAACCAGAGTCACCGACGTAGCTCATAAAATTTGCAAATTGAAGTGACAATGGGCAGGCCACATTTCTCGTAGAACTGATAACCGATGGGGAAGAAAAGGTCTCGAGTAGCGACCACGGACCGGAAGACGCAGCGTAGGCAGGCCTCCCACTAGGTGAAACGACGACATCGTGAGAGTCGCGGGCAGCCGATGAATGCAAGTGGCGAATTGTCGTTCGGCGTGCGTTCGGGCAGCAGCGTCCTTTGCAAACTTACGGTGACCCTACTGCGATTCCCAAGCCGCCTGCCAAGCGTGGGGATTATGGCAACCCCCCCCCCCCATTATGATTGACAGTAGAAGCACACGGCCCCCAGTCCCCGGCAGCTCCGCTATTCCTGGTCTGGGTAGCGGATCGGGTAACGGCGGAGCAGGGGGTGCTAAGAATCCCCGGCAGATGCCCCGCTACCACCCCCAACGGACTTTGGCCCTGGCAACACACAACATCCGCACACTGAGGACCGATGAGAAGATTATCGAGCTGGAGGAAGAATTGAGCAAAATGCGAAGGGATATCTTGGGATTATCTGAAATCCGAAGAGAGGGTCAGGATACGATAGTTCTAGATTCCGGCAACATGCTCTTCTACCGGAAAGGAGACCGTAAATCCCAGAGTGGTGTTGGATTTCTCGTCCGCAGGTCCCTCATCAACAACGTTGTGAAAGTCGACAGTGTCGAGTAGGGTAGCATACCTTATACTCAGAATAACCGACCGGTATTCGTTGAAGGTCATACAGGTATATGCGCCGACCTCGACACATTCTGATGATGAAGTAGAGGCATTGTATGAGGAGATATCCGAGGCCATACAATACATGACCCTGCGCTCCTTTAGTGCGGCACGGATCAAAGAGGCAATCGAGCGGAACCAGGGCTCAAAAGTCTTCGCAAAGATTTCGTCTATTGGGCAGAGCCAAATGACAAAGCTGAAGATTAACGATGGCAGCATCATTTCGACGAAACCGGAGATCCTAAGGGAGCTTGAGAGGTTTTACGGACAGTTATACACATCAACACGACAACCCAGTGTCGGTACAGCTCGAGACGCAAGAGCTAAACTGACTCGACACTACACTGAGGATATCCCGGACATCAGCCTGTACAAGATTAGAATGGCTCTTAAACAGCTCAAGAATAGCAAGGCGCCGGGTGAGGACGGAATCACAACAGAACTTCTGAGAGCGGGTGGAAAACCGGTACGTCTAGTCCTCCAGAAGTTATTTAATTCCGTCATACTCGAAGGTTCTACGCCAGAAGCATGGCACAGGAGTGTGGTTATTCTTTTCTTCAAAAAGGGTGACAACACCTTGTTGAAGAACTACAGGCCAATCTCACTTCTGAGCCATGTATACAAGCTGTTCTCAAGAGTCATTACGAACCGTCTCGAACGCAGGTTTGATGACTTCCAGCCTCCCGAACAAGCCGGTTTCCGAAAAGGTTTTAGTACTATAGACCACATACACACGCTCCGCTAGATTATACAGAAGACAGAGGAGTATAATCGGCCATTGTGTTTAGCGTTTGTGGACTATGAAAAAGCCTTCGATTCAATCGAAACCTGGGCAGTATTGCAGTCCCTCCAACGATGTCATATCGACTATAGGTATATCGAAGTGTTGAAGTGTATGTATAGAAACGCCACCATGTCCATCCGACTTCAGGAAGAGAGCACGAAACCAATCCAATTGCAGAAAGGCGTGAGACAGGGAGACGTTATTTCTCCGAAACTGTTCACGAACGCGTTGGAGGACGTTTTCAAACTCTTAGAATGGAACGGATTCGGCATCAACATTAATGGCGAATACATCACTCACCTTCGTTTTGCCGATGATATAGTCATCATGGCAGAATCGTTGGAGCACCTCAATGCTATGCTCAGCGACTTCAGTATCGTTTCCCAACGGGTCGGCCTTAAAATGAACATGGACAAGACGAAAGTCATGTCGAATGTCCATGTGGCACCCGTACCGGTTGTTGTTGGGAGCGATACTCTCAAAGTTGTAGACCATTGTACTTACCTTGGACAGATTGTTCAGTTAGGTAGGTCCAACTTCGAGAAAGAGGTCGCCCGAAGAATCCAACTCGGATGGGCAGCGTTTGGGAAGCTACGTGATATCTTCTTATCGAGAATCCCACAGTGTCTCAAGAGAAGGGTGTTTGACCAGTGTGTGTTGCCAGTGATGATATATGGCTCCGAAACGTGGTCCTTGACTGCTGGCCTCTTAGAGAGACTAAGAGTCACTCAACGAGCAATGGAAAGAGCTATGCTCGGAGTTTCTTTGCGGGATAAAATCCGGAACATGGATATTCGGCGAAGAACCAGAGTCACCGACATAGCTCATAAAATTTGCAAGTTGAAGTGGCAATGGGCAGGCCACATCGCTCGTAGAACTGACAACCGATGGGGAAGAAAAGTTCTCGAGTGGCGACCACGGACCGGAAAACGCAGCGTAGGCGGGCCTCCCACTAGGTGGACCGACGACATCGTGAGGGTCGCGGGCAGCCGATGGATGCAAGTGGCAAATTGTCGTTCGGCGTGGCGGTCTAAGGGGGAGGCCTATGTTCAGCAGTGGACATCTTCCGGCTGATGATAAGTATTCTGCTCCTAAACCATAATAATATAATAACGTTAAAATATTTGTGTCGTACTAGACTTAGCATGGCGATGTTTGAAATAAATGTGTTTGTATTTATAAGTATGTAACATGAATAAATCTATACAAAAACAAATCATCATTTATTTTAAGCCGACCTCATTATACAGTAATAAAAAATACTCGACCAGCAGAACAATTGACATACTGCTATTTAGCGCGCATGTGGCAAAAGAAATTTCAAAAAAATGGTCTTCGGCTATTTGAAATTATTTCAGTCTTAAAATATTTTAGCTCTCGTATTTTTGTTGTATTATGTGTTGTTTCTCTGATTATATCAACAAAAATATTATTATTTTAATAGCCGCCGGGCGCGGTGCAAACTGTCATAGTCCTCCCGTCTCAATAGAGCGGCGCCGACTGGCAGGTGAAACAAAATGATGCCTGAAGCTAGAACCCGCGCCGCGACAAAAGTCGTTTTGACGCGGCGCTAGTGTCTATGTCATTACATCAAATTGTATTAAAAAAATGTAGTACCACGAATTTTCCGCAGACCTTCACTCGTGACGCAGATTCTAGTGTGCCGCGAAATGGAAAATAGCATTCTACACGGTTTAAAAACGTCGTAAGCGCCGAATGCTAAGAACAATGATAACTTTTATTATAAACATTATTTCAAAAAAGTGCCAGACACTGCCCTCGGCTACGTAATTGTGTTCATATTGATCTAATTTATATTTCTGTAGGACGAACCAAAATAGAATGAAATCAAAAAAATGTGAAAATCAGAGGCAACTTTGTGATCATTTTCTATCGAGAAAAAATTGTCTTTTTATGTTTTCTGTTTGACTCTGCCCTCGCAAATATAATGAAGTTTCCCAACATATACTTTTGTTCCGAATTAAACACGATTTAGTACTTTAAAAATCCAATCCAAAATTGAAGATTTCGCTTGCAGCGCAGCCTTAAGCGTCGTTCTTGCTAGTGAGAATGTGTGCCTGCAGGATGCGGCTCCTCATAGTGAGTGCGACGCGTCTTGCACGCACACATTCTCATAACATATCCGTTACATGCATACCCGTTTTAGGCGGGCTACCCGTCTTGGGCTCACCTCCTACCTAGTTATTTCCCGTAACGCCATTGGCTTTTCATTCACGAAGGTGAATCATTTGGAATATTGCTAAGTGGCCGTATTAGTCTCAGGTGGCCTACTATACGTCTTAAGAAGTGAGTAGTTAGGCTGTGGGAAAGAGACAGAGCTGTGCAAGTCGTCTAGCACCATCTCGTTCCCTGAACGGAACCACTCACAGGTCAGTTCCCTCTAAAAATAATAACTCTGCCTTCTTAGGCTGCCGTAATTTGATGTTTACCGAAACAAAGATTGTATTCCATAAGGGAATACAAAAATGACAAAATAAGATATTTAAAATAAATAAGTAAGTAAGTAGAACGTCAATTTTACCTTCCAACACACAAATCCCAAGCGAAATTCCGCTCTGATCTTTTATTGTTACAAAAACATTATTATTTGTTCGTATCGACTAGAGGTCACAGTTCCTCGACCTACCCAGTAGATTTTCCCATATTTTTCTTTCATACAAATCTTGTTCAAAGCTTCATTTAGGCCTATTCAAGAAATTGCATGAAAATTGCACTCAAGATTAATTACATTTTAGGCTGCTACCGGACAATGAATTCAGTTGACCAATCAAACACCGCAATGTAGTCAAAACAAACCTTAATATTCAACACAAAAAAGTAATTACCTATATGTACATTCGTTCAAAATATTGGCGTACAGACGGACTTAAACCACTTTGTTTTACACTACGTAATATTGAAACATCTCTAATAATAAATGAACAACGGAACAAAAAATGTTCCGTTGGAGAAAATAACGGCTGAGCCAAAGCGAAATGTCCTAAGTTGATCACGAATGAATTAAATATGAGTTTAATAAAAAAAAAAATGAGAATAAACAGAAATTCTATATCGTAAATACCAATTTTGTCTTTTTTATTTTAAACCAGCGGCCCGTCCCGGCTTGTCACGGCTGGAAAAATGATGATTTTCGTCATCTAAAATCTGGCGCTGATGGTTACAAACACAACAGAAAAAGAAGTAGCCGAATCGGTCCAGTCGTTTTCGAGTATGAGCTTAGCTTAGATCCATTTTTATACTATAGAAGATAGATAAAGATAGAAGATGGGTTTACTCTTTGTCTCAATCAAGCCAAGAGACAAAGATAGAGCAAGCTTACCCAGAGGCAATTGGAACTCCTGCGCAGCGAAGGATCACAGTAAAAACTGTTTGGCGCCGGACTCTGACGGGATGATGGTCGCGTGTCAGACTGACTAGTGACACCTATTACATTACCAGTTTCACTGGTATCACTCAGCTCTCTGACTGATAGGAGATGGATCCTTTTCGCCCCTTAACTAACAAAAATAAATACATATACCTTTTTTCTGCTAATAAAATAATGCACATCGTGTCAAAGGCATAAGGCGCAGTGGTGGCCTAGTGGTATCGGTCCCGACTTAACCGTGGTTCCAACTCCGCCAGGCGCATTTCTTTGTGTAATTTATTGTATAATCACCACTGCTCCCAAAACGGTGAAGGAAAACATCGTGAGGAAACCGGCATGTCCTAGAACCAAAAAATAAAAGACAACTCGCACTGGGCCCGCGTGGTGGAATATAGCCCACTCCCTCTCACAGAGAGGAGGCCTGAGTCCCAGCTTTGGGAACAATATAGGCTGATGATGGGTTAAAAGCCACTGTGACACCATCTTAATAAATGCATTGAGATAAAATACGTGAAACTTCACATTTATTGCTCAAACAATAGAGTAACAATTTTTTAACATGCTAGTAGCAACATTACTAAAATGACGTTTTTAGACCTCCAGGCCTTTATAATGTTCATACAAGAGTGTTTAATAATATAATAACTGCGAGCAATTTTCGCCATACCTATTAAGCTTCGTGATCTCTAAGCAATTCGTTTGAAGTAGAGAGCTTGTTCGTGAATTATTTTAATTCTGCGTTCCTTTGGAGGCTCCGCGACAAGTTAATGAGATAACAGATATTAAATGTGTAACCTTTCACGAAGTAAGTCGGCGTATTAATTAATTTAATTAGATTTTATGGAATTAGTACAACTTGCTTGAGAAATTCATGGCTTGGGGAATGGGGCTTGGGCAGAGCTTTTTGGGTCTCTGCTTGACTAGGGGATTTCATATTTCCCTAGGCGCGGGCCACATAGAAAAGACGTAAGACGCAGACGGGGCGGAGACACATGTCTCTTCGGCGTCTCTTTCATACAAAATGTATCGTGTCGCGACGTAAAACACACAGAAGAGACACACGTCCGCGACGCGTCCTCGTCTGACGTCTTTTCTATGTGGCCCGCGGGTAATCGCTCCATGTCAAGTAGCCCTATTCTCAATAAACACAGCCATGAGACTACGCGGCCACATGCCAGTAACTTGCACAAAAGTAAGCTAGTAGCTTGCATGCCATTAAGCTGTATGACTTCTGAATGGGGATGGCAACTGGGGAACTAATGGCGCTAGCATATCTTGTTCCCAGCATCGTCATTGGTTCAAATCTTAAAGGTACTTCAAAATAGTACTACCTCATTGGTCGGATTAGAGGACCTAGCTATGGTGGCGCCATCTACAATAAGCTTTGACCGGCCTTCCCCATTGTAGGATATAATGGGATGCCAGCTTCTTGCATACTTGCATACAAAGCCTGCAGCCTTATAAAAACAAAATCCCACTTTTACTGGCAACCCTAGCTGCAATGAATTAGATATTTATTGTATCGTTTTTACGGCGAAAAACCGAGTTTGATTATGAAATATCCAATATTCCGAACAGCTAAGTGAACAGAATCAATTTTATTAAATGCCCTCGATTGTGGAATCCGACACGGCTTTTCTTTCCTTTTTTTGTAAAAAGAAAATGGAAGCTTTGTCTTTTTGTATATTGATTTCTTGAATATTCATCGTGATTGAAGCTTTAGCTCGGTGTGATCCTATTGTAATGTTTGGGCTTTGTTTTCTGGAATTTTCTTGAATTGAGCGGGTGAGGATTTTGTCTTTGTAACTTTTTATTTTTCTTTTTTATTTATTATTCTCTGCACTCAAATATTAAATCTCTTTTTCTCCACCTTCCTACACTGTAACATGATTGTCTGCTAATATGTTTACAAAGTTCACATTCAAATACTAGTTCCCCCCGTGACTTTAGTATACCAGTATTGTTTAGGATCAAAAATAGTAACTTCTAATGCGCAGTCATCAACATTAACAAATAAATATAGAAAGAATTCTGGACTGTTACATATTTATGGCAAAACTTTCGACTTTCGAATGCTTTATCCCACAATCTCTAGACAGGGACAGATGGTCTAATTTTATAAAGATATATCACGTAGAAAATGTAAAAGATATTCCAACTTGAGACTGCAAGATGGAAGTCTTGGATCTTGGAATAGTGACGCGGAAAATTGCAGAGCGGTTGAAACATCACACTTAGAGGATTACTTACGTTGCAAAGTTGAAGTTTTCCTCGAATAAGTTTATACAAAACATGTTGCTTTAATGTTACAAAACGTTATTTTCGGGATTTTGAAGCTTTGTATTGAAATGCAGGTTGTTTTTGTTTTGTGTCAACAGCAGAGGTATATATCTTTTTATTTTTTATCTTTATTAATGATCCTTATTCAAATTCGTACATTACATTGTACTTGATACCATAAACCGCCATGACTGTTTTAACCACACAACTTATCGTTGGACATGTTCATATTTGAGAAAAAGTAGATAGTATAGTAGTAAATCAATAAATTAACTTTTTATAAATAATGGTCTTTCTTTCATTATTAGTCATCCTTTGTTGTTAATATAGGTACTCAAGTCTTCGGAAGGTCTATAGGTAGTTGTTCACCGTATAAGAGAAATTCATAGAGTGGGGTAATGCTTTGTTCAAAAAATGCAGATCCAGCTGTGTTAAAAATAACACACCTACTTTTTGAAACTTTTTCCTTGACAGTGAAAACCAATGGTTGTCGCAAAACTGAAATCATCTTTTATCCGCTGGACTGATTCAAATGCAATCGTGAAAGATCTAAAGATTACTAGAGTCCACACGCAAATGACCGCCACTTTAGCAATGCTGTTCTTTTGCAATGTGACGCATTATTATTGAAGGAGCTTCATCTTTGCCAATACCTGTCTATTATTTTGCATTATTCTGACGGAGTATATAGATTTTATATTCGTGTCTCGATACAGAACAAATACAATACATCTTTTTCTAGCAATATTCATTCACATACTCAACTTAGTGAACATAAATAACAAAATAACTTCTCATCCATTTCTTCAAACAAAAGTATCATAATGCTTGCTGTACATAATATGGTGTGTGACGTCACACGTGGACAGCTTAGATCCGGGCGAGGGGAGCCGGCGACGTCGCCACATGCGGTCCCTCCATGACATCCGGTAAAAGCTCCATGGTATTCTTAAAGTGTTCGATATTAATAAATGATATTTATTTTGTAAGTTGTTCATAAAATAACACTTTTACACGTCACAACCAATATTTTTAAAGCTAGATGAGGCCGGTGTTTCGTACCTGACTACTCTGAGAACAAACTCAGAGGTCACAGTCTCTCTTTAAGTACCTATGGACATTGTTTCGCTCAGCACGCGCAGCATGGCGCCGTAGAAAGGGGTTTTGTCGACGCAAGAATAGACAAAATGACAGAACGTAGAAATAATTTTAGCGTTTTAAGCATGTTTGTGTAAAAAATTTGGAAAATAAATATTCTTTTCTTCAATAGTGTAAGAATGGTGTCATATTTGTGCAAAAAAACAGTCGATTTGTGTAGAAATAACGATGAAATAACTTTGTCTTTTCTTGGTAGAATAGAGATAGAATCGCCATGCTACGCGTGCAGGTTATACGAGGACCATGCGGGTGTCTGTCTGAGATGGTCTTTTGAGGAAAGAACCACACAGATATGAGTGGACCGTGTAAAGTCAGTGCAAGCATTTGTCGGTTATCGTGTAGCTCAACTCAGAACACAAGGAGCTAAACAACACGACGAACAGTAACGAACATGATTGCAAAGTTGAAACTACGTGTAGGCTAGCACAGTGGCTGAGCGATTGCGATTGGACTGTTCCGTAGCGTGTCGCGGGTTAGTTTCCCGAACAAATATTCGTATAACCTACAAGTAGTCTGGATGTTTGTGTATGTGAGTTTTTTTGTTTCTAAATACACCCACGACACAGGAGAAAGTCCTGGTGTGGAGCAATGTTAAAAAAAAACTATTCTTTTCTGAAGCCCTATCATGACTTCCCAGTTTTTGTAAATAAAATACAGAGATCTTGTGATTAGGCCTCTGATTAATTTCGTATCAGGTTTCAAGACAGACAGTTAAATTCATTGTTCAGGACACGACGAGCTTCATTGTCTTGGCGCTTTTTTTGCAGCGGTTTGGAAATAGTGTGGTGATTGGTCCCAAAAAAAAACTTAATGCTTGGAACCACACGGAGAGTGGCCACTATTCGCCAACATGGCCCTCGGTCTTGGACAAGACCGTGAAACCTCATTATCTCCTATCCTTTGAGGGTTAAGAAAGGAGGAAAGAACAATGATAAGAGAAAAATATAGAAATCATTTAAAAATCCATTGATTTTTTCACATAATGGTCTGGTTGGCAAAATGGTGGCAATAATTTTTAATGTCGATAATAGTTATGTATTTACACACATGATCCATCAAAAACAGCCCACGCTTTTGTTCTTAGTACACAAGAGTAAGATAAATTATCCAATAATCTCAAGTTTTACTCGTTCTATAAAACAGTGGATGACAGAATACACCCCCAAACCACGTCAGCTATTTTTTCGTTACTTTAGCGTCGTGCTACCCGTGAGAAATCTTTTTAGATTTATTTTTCAGGAGCTATTAGTTGTTTTATTTTCTGATGCAAAATAAAAACGGTTGGATTTTTCTTTTGTATTTTTTTAACGAAAGAAATAAGGAAAGTAAAATAGTTTTCAGAGCACAAACACACAACAAAATAAAAAAACACAAGGAAAAGAAATAAGTACTTAAATATAAAACAAAAAAGATTTCTTGTGTGTCCCATTGGTGCGCCAAATAGGCCCATAATATGTGATCGTATAAAGGATCTCAAGCTAAGCGCACATATAGCAGCAAAACACACAAAACAAAAAAAAAAAAAAAATTAAAAAAAAATTCTGAAGGCTTACCTTATACCTAGCCCCTAACATTACCAGTCGCGTTCGCTCTGACACCCTTTGTGTACTTGATCGGCAAACGGCAAAGGATAACAATTTTTTAGGTTTCCCTTTGTAAAGCTCGCGGCACTTTCAAAGAGATTTCGCCGGTGACTATAAATATCGGGTCTTGGCTTTTATACCTCGAGGAATGTTCAGATTTTGACTCTTAAATTATTTTGTTTGATGTTGATGTCTTTAAATGTATTTATTCTCTTTTTGGTGTAAAAAGTTTCGCAGTGAAAAAAAAAACATTATCATGAATGCAAAAAAAAAACTCCTGTATCGTGGGTATACTACGTTTTTTTTTTAACGTGAAATAATCATCAAATGTGTCCTCCCGCCCCGGGTGGGGCGAAAGGGACTGTCAGACTCTTACTGACTAAAATCCACCCGTATTTCTTCGGATGCCCTTTATGTTCCAGGGCCACGGTATCCTGGGTTAAGAAAAAACCCTCGACCCCAGCAGGCATTTGGCGCGAAACACAACGCGCCACCCGACCCGGGCTTGGTCCCTGGTCGGACGACGAGCTACCCATCACTCACCGTCCACAAGCCCGCTCCGCCGCTGTGCCCTCTGCTGATCAGAGGGACGTCCACCCGAGCGTCCACCCGACAGGCTATTCGCATACGGGCAAAGAGACCCCGTAGGCACACAGTGCCTAAAGAAGAGTTTTTGCCCGCATCCCAGGGTGCACCGGCCCGAAAAACTGGTCTTCCCCCCGGACGTATCCGACAGGGAACTCCAGTCCACGGGCGCACGTGGAGGTTTCCTGTCATAGCACCCCATCGTGGGTACGTTTAGAAAAATTCAAACTCATACTCTAATTTGGTCCGCGCGGGAATCGAGCCCGCGACCCATGGCTAGACGATCGTCTAGCCATTACGCTAGCCGTACCCACGGCGACCACGAACCTAAACGCACTTAAAACCAAGAAACACGATCTAATATCAACTATCACTTTACCTACCTTGGAAAGGGTAAACAAGTAAAAACAAACACATCTCCATTGTTTTTCACATAACATCATGACACGTCAATATTTGTTCTATTTCCGATGTGCGATCAAGTTGCGATGTGAAGGTAAAGTGCTTGAAAATAACATTACCTTTGTATGCGAAGGAGTTATCTTTCGTACCTAATACTTATAACACGGACACATTGTTCTTTAATAGATCACACTTTTAATTTTCCCACTACTGAGTCACTAGACGTCTATAAATCAACCACGATTGCCCAGTGCGAGATTTTTGAAATCAGATTTCTGCAATTTACTAAAACTTTAAATATAAAACTTTCAGTAAAGCACAAAAATCAAATTGTTTTTAGACTATAAAATTGTGGACACAATATAAAGCTCTGTTTAAATCAACAGCAAATCAAGAAATAAAATTCAGTGCCCACTGGAATTTACGATTCCTGTAATAAAATCTCGCGAGCCACCCGAAGAGCGAAAGTGTTTGCCCATAAAATGCCCGTTTTTTCCATCCGCTGGGCATTTCAGACAATCATGGGCATCATAAAAAGAATCTCCACTAACCCTACAATTCACACCGTAAATACGAGAATAATTTTGCCCGAAAAACTCGTGAAGTCATAAAAATGCTTCTCAAATGAGATCTAGTGCCCGCTGTTAGGTCACTAAAAAATAGTTGTAGAAAGCCTGATCTGTCCTACAAGGGAAAAATCAGTCAACATACATAAACACTTAAACCTATAATTATAACTAGTGAACTGATTCGGTTTTGAGCTCATTTTCCTTGAGGAGCTCGTGGCAAAATAATTACAGCCGCACAGACTGATCTACCGGGTAAGCCCTGCTTGCCGAGGTTGGTCTGTGGATGGGTGACCATCTGTCATAGCGAGTTTCCTCCGTGCCTTGGAAAGCACGTAAAGCCGTTGGTCGTCGTTACTATTAGTCAGAAGCTGTAATGTCTGACAACCAGTCCTACCATCGGGTATCGTATTGCCCAGTTACTGGGTTGTGGATGTAACCACCATGTAAAATACTGATATTCAGCTGCAGCTGGTTCGATTGGAAGCCGACCCCAATATAAATGGGAAAAAGGCTTTGCAGATGATGATGAACTGACTCGGTTTCGCACGGGTGTAATTCACTTTGAAAAAGAAGATGAGGTCACATCTTTTTTTTGGGGGTGGTAGTCAGTCCTTCCTTCTTGGGTGGAACGGAAGGGACTGTCAAGTCTCTTACTGAATAAAAATACACTCTTTGCCTTTCCGTTACAGGGCCCCGGTGTTCTTTTAGCGTCCCCAGTAGGGATTTGGTCATATTATGAGCTGCCCATTAACTTACCCATCTGGGGAGTTCCACCACTTCTTCTTCCCAGCCAAAACACGGAAGTCTCGAAGGGGGGGCGCTTTGGGGGACTGTCTTATGTAAAAATTGACCTTCAAAAAGTGTTGATAAATCAGCCTAATCTGAATAAATGACTTTTGATTTGGATTACCCGCCCTCCACAAGCCCACGCCAGCGGTGGCCTGTAATCGCTCCGTGACAACCGATGCCTAGGCCTAGGCGCTAACCACGGCGGCTGGGTAGTGAGGTGGATGATGTCCTCTCTCTCACGTATTTCGCCTTCTCCTTCGCTAATATTACGTGTGTCCCAAGGACGTGTCTATGAGTGTATTGCGTCCTTTTTTTGCTTGCCGTATGCCATATGATACCGCATTACGCTCCAAAACTGGGATCGCTGATGTTGGCAACATGACTGCCAGGTTGAAGTGGGACTGGGCGGGCTATGTCTACAGAATGCATCAGGATCGATGGGCTAGGGTCGTTACACAGTGGGTGCCGGACGGGCGTCGTTGCAGAGGGATGCCTATAGGAAACGCTGGCGTGACGACGTAGACACCTTCATGACGGATTGGCCGGAGAAAGCCGCACACAGGACAGATTAGAAGGTTGTGGGGAAGACCTTTGTCCAGCAGTGGGATAAGATAGGTAAAAATAAAAAAAAATATATGAGGCTTCTGTTTTTATCTATTTTGTGGCTGTATGTTATTGCATTTGTACCAAGATTTATTGAAGCTTGTTTCGCGTGCGTTTTTATTAGAAACATTGTTTGTTTCAACGAGTAATGGTTTTGATCGTACTTGTGTGCGTTATGGAGAATAATTGCAATGGGTCAATGCTTGTTCAAGGAGAAGGATTACTTTTTGAACCTCCCTTATCTTCGTTAATTTTAAAAGTTTATTTTACGAATATACGAGTATTAAAACGTAAAACAATTATAATCATGCTTACAAGATCAAAACATAATTTTGAAATGTCCACTGTGTCTCTCACATCTTCACTTTTTGGTAGATACCTCTCTTTATTGTGGATTTTTTACTTGTGTTTTGCCAGTGGCTTCGCCCGCTTAACGCCGCCCTCTGGTACTGAATATTTTTTTATATTCACGGTTATGAAAACTGGAAAAAAAAAATGTTCGTCAATGCAGTATGAATGCAATTCTAACTCTTCGGTATCAATTTATATAAATTAAACACACGCCGAAAAATCTGACTGGTGTCGAAAGGAAAAACGTTAACTCATCCAAAGGAGTTAAGACTCCAATAACCTACAACTTGTTTTTTTTTTACACTTACGTGCTTAAAGCTAGGAGCTTAAGGTCAAAAAAATATTATGCCAAACTAGTCCATTCTCCACAGCCAAAGGATAACTAAATTCAACTGAATATTTCTGCAAACTTGCCTAAAAGTGTTTACACAGAATGATGTTAAGTAGTCTGAAAGCCAGAGGTCTTTGTTTACATAATACCGTCATGTAAAAACGTTGAGTACATAACATTTGTAAGTTACTACACACACTTATTTGGGTCTAGAAAACTCTTTGAGTACACAAACCAACATTTTGGAAAAAATAGGAGGTGAAAATTTATGTTATTTTGTATTTTTTTATTCTTTACTAGCTTATACCCGCGTAGTTGTTTGCGTTTTGTTCGGTAAATTATTCTATGAGAACCTTAATATTTATACTAAATATTATAAAGCTGAATAGCTTGTTTAGTTGAATGCGCTAATCTTAAGAACGATTTATTCGAATTGAAAAATCTTTTTGTGTTGGATAGTCCATTTATGCATTTACACAACGTACAAGGCACAAGCATATAAACCAGTCAACAAGACAACTCTGAATATATTTCTTTCCCTTACATGTTTTTTTTAGTGATTGTACTTTTTATAAATCTCGTGGTTAAGTTCCCAAAGGTTGTTGGGAACTCATGTAAGCAAATTCAAAACAATATTATAATTTGTCATGGAGCCGTTGAGAAACAGAGAACAAAAGAATCTTGGACCTTTGGGAACGAGCCAGTTGGGAAAAGGTTAGGCAGATGACGTACATGCGAAGCCGTGACAAAAAATGTAGTATCCCATAAAGGCGAGTTTTACGAAATGGCAATGTGCACATGCCCATTTAGTCTGTTTTTATTTATTTAACAACCACTTAGAGTGTAGGATAGCTTGCAGTATATTACTTCAGGCTTACAATGGCTGTAAACCCCGTATAATAATAATCTCTCTACTGGGAGAGATATTCATGAAACTCGCTTGAAAATTCGTCTCATATTAGCTTAAAGTATTATATTTGTTAAATAATTGAGCTATTAAAATTAACCCTTAAAAGCGAGTTTCAATATTTTTCATAAAAATTGTCATGGAGGTTAAAGTGATTTGACTAGCAGTCCGCCCCGGCTTTGCACGTCTTCTTTACAACGTACACGCTGAATAAAAGAAACATTTATTGCCCACTAGCACATAAAATCAGGATAAAAACTTTCCTGTGTTAATCCAGGTTATAATTTAAACTATGTATGTACTAAATTACATTTCACATCTTATTTAGTATCGTGCGAAAATCATCAAATGAGTCTGCCCACCTAGGGTGGTACGAAAGGGACTATCAGACTTGTACTGGATAAAATCCACGGTGATCCTTCAATAGCCCCTTACGTCACAGATATCTGATGGGTCCGTCCCGCGACCCTGACATGCTTTGGCCCTTTAAGAGGGTCTCCGTCAGATTGCTGGATAGCTCTTTGAAGCGCACGTAGAACAAGTCGCGCCGTCAGTTTTTTCTTTCTTTCTTTCTTTCAACCAGGCATGGCCCATGATCGGACGGCGAGTAACCCACTCACCATTCACATGCTCAATAGGGACCTATAAAGTAAATTGATTTAACACCGTCCGTATTCCTAATTTAATCTTCATTATTATGGCCGGGTTTTGTTCTCCTACTGTAGGCATTTACCTTTTACCTTTTTATATCATTGTTCCCTATTTAATGCCATTCTTGTCTCCGACTTTCCAAGTACAGTGATAATGTCAACGGCCTCTAACCACGCAGCGTATTTTTGGCTATCTTTTATGTCAAGGACTTATAATCTAAATCTAAAGTAAAAATCATCAAATGAGTTCTCCAACTCCGGGCAGGGCGGGAGGGACTGTCAGACTCGTACTGACTAAAATCCAAGGTGTCCTTCAATAGCCCTTTACGTTCCGGGGTCACGGTGATGGAATAAGTCCCGCGACTCTAACACACTAACACTGAAATCTAAAGTACCTACCTAGATTGAGATTGTCATCCAAATGTGTTAAAAAGTTTTTTTTTTAATAAGATTTCTATTTTACCCGTTTTCGCAAATCCTTTGCAGTTAAGACACATTTGACACTAAATAATCTCCATTAGTCCATTATGCCATAAAGTTTACCTTAGAACCGACGCGATGATACCAATAGAACATAAAACCTCCTCCTTTTTAAACAGTGTATATTTTTACATTTTTGTATTTGGTTTAGAAGTCGGTTAGGTATATTTTTTCAAATCCCTAGACATAAAGTCTAGACAAATGACAAGGCCAGACAAAGTTCAAGCAAAGTTCAGACTGGGGTTTAGGAAGCCGGACATTTCACGCTTTACCCCTAATATATCAGATCATAAAATAAAACAAAGTACCACATTCTGTCAGCACATAGGACGGTTACCTAACAAAATATATGTAAGTTTAAATAAGCAATACACTGCTCTGCCTAAATGGGGCAATAAAAATAACCATTACAGTAAACGAGCAAGCTATCTACTACACTTCTTAGTAATAGAATCGTTCTGAAGACCGTTAAAGATCTTAGAGAAATGTTCTTACACATTGTTTTATTTAACGTGGTATTTTGTAGTTTTCTTCGTGAGTATTTAATTATCGGGCGGCTCAAAGAGTGTCAGCATTATGACGGGGCCCCCTTTTAGAGGTCCAAAGCCTGCCGGGGTCACTAGACTCACAAATTACAGCGACCCTGCAATGTAAAGGGCTATTGAAGGACACGCTGGATTTTAGTCAGTACGAGTCTGACAGTCCTTCCCGCCCTGCCCGGAGTGGGAGGACTCATTTGATGATTTACCACGGTAAAAAAAAGAAAAAGATTTTAGAAGTTAACCGGTCCTTAATCACACAATACTTTGGATCTCTCTGTATCCCTGTGTTCACTAGCTTTGTATCTAGCATGCTAAGATGCACAGGACTAATTTTGTTTATTTTTTGGTTTTCCTTTTTGTTATTTTTCTATTATATAATTCTGTTTGTTTATATTCTGTGTCAATAAATCCCTTTTCTTTCTTTCTTTGCTTGATCAAGAATACCCGCTTACATGCCGCTTACCAACAAAGCCCACGTATTTCTTTCCCAACGAATCATTGTTAAAACTTCCAGCACATAGTAGAAGGTCCTAGAAACATCCTTAGACTTCCACACAGTTCCATTAAGTAGGACGATCCCAAACCTTTTACCGAAAACATCTAGTACACTCACTAGTAATGGAATGTTCGAGTACTTACATTGTAGAGACTTCGATAACATTGCAGAAAGGTCTCATAATACGGTCGACGTAACAATATACATATCTTAATCACAACCAGAAGTAAGATAAAAGGCAGCATTACAACCACAGCAGTAAACAAAGCCTGTATCAAATTATGAGTGACTTAGTAACTCGAACCTTAAGACGGGTCCAGACATGTTTCATTTGCCCGATCCGATCACCGTATCCGTATCGTCGACGCTTATCATGATCGCATTATATGGACGGGTAATGATATACGTATCATGATACGGGATCTCGATACGCCGTTATGATACGGCCCGTCCCATGTCGTGTTGGTTTTTGTCCGATCATCAAAGGTGATACAGATACGGACGTGGGTTAGTCTGGATGCGCATTTTAAGTCCTTAAGTTAATCGGTCGATAGTTAACCGATCGTAAATTATGTATTATTATGATTTCAACCAACTGCGAAGACATGTTTGATCGAGAGCAGAAACTGAACTGTGCAATTTGATACGCGATCATGACTATTGTGAAGATACGGAGCAAGTCGGAGGCGTCCACAATTTGATACGGGGCTTGATACAATACGCAAATACGGATACGGTGATAGGATCGGTCAAATGATCATGTCTGGACCCGGCTTTAAGCGGCTTGCGCAACGTTTACCAAGCATTTAGCTACATCGTCTGTTTGTTTAGAACCCTTATCTTTGCGGTCACTCCCTTTTTGTCACAGGCTGGCTAAATGATCTCATGATTTTCTATGTATACTTGGGATTTGCGTTGTATACAAATTAGAGGAGTTTCTTGTGGTTGGACGAGAAATATTAAGGTGATACTGTTAGACATGCAAATATTTACTTTTTCAGAGGTCAATACCTGGTTTTACCAACAATAACAAACAAATGTCTTACTAGATTAAGTTTAACAACTGTTGAACACTTGTCTGGAAAAAGTGTCGTTTTAACTTTGACAGTTTTTGTAGACAGTTACACATTTTAAAAAAAGGTGGATATAAAGTGTGACTGCAAAACGACCCGTATATCAACGTCAAATGGCGTTTTGTTGTTTTTTTACCTGCTTGAAATGTTTAAATCAGGGTCGAAGTTTATTATAAGAATGATTATTAAATCAAAATCAACCACAAAAAAAAAGTGAAATAATAACTTTTCCTTCAACAAAGAAAGTTAATAGAAATCTGACGAGACTATTGTTAAGACTTAGATCTGGACACATTCCATCAAAAAAAATTGCATACATGATGAAAAAAGTGGACTCTCCTAATTGTGATTTGTGCGGAGTAGAGGAAGACCTGCAACATGTTTTGATGGAATGTGTCAAGAATAGCCAGGAGCGAGAGTTGCTGAGAGAGGCATTTCAGATAAACAAGTATGATGTAGGAATCGCGCAAACTATTTTATCGAGAATGCTATGCAGTTTATTTTTAGTGCTTCAGTAGCTGTGTTCTTGATGCCTTTCTTATGAATTTGTCATCCGTAATGATGGACACAATGGGGTTGTCATTTCCAAATAAGGATAAAAGCCCCTCTCAAAAAAAAAACTGAATAAAAAAAAAACCTTTCCTACGAATGATGGTGGCTATGTTTTGTATTTGATTGACTTTTTTGCCACGGACTTCGTTCTTTAATTGCAAAGCATACAACGAGTACCTACTCAATGTAAGAATTTCAAATGCGATGTGTGTCTTGGGGGAAAACTTCACCGGTAACTGATTTAACACGCTCGCAACTGCCTTTGTTACTTCAGCCAAGATTTAAAGGTTTTGTCTTCAAGGCGGAGGAAAATTACGTTGTCTGCGTACAATATTGAGTTTGGAACTTTGTTATATGATGTTACAGTCGAAATAGGAAAGTTATGATCTCAAATTACTCTAGTCTAATTTACAGATAATCTTTACGTGGTATGGAACTGACTGCACCTAATACAATACTGTTTTTGCCAAGTTTTGTATGTAAAGTTGTAGGAATATACACAGGTAAGTCGCAGGACCCGTGCGAAGTCGGGGAGTGCCGCTAGTTCAATAAGTTTACATGTCCAATGACTTACTGTTGTTAGAGTGGTAATTACTTAAGCTCTTTCTGGTCGGAAATACCAGTTTGATTCTCATCAATGAATTCTCTGGCACTGTACCAAATACACTTGTTTTTTAAACATGTATTAGAACGTCCATTATTTATTTCTCTCGGACATCATTATCTAGCCATTCTCCTTGTAACTACTTTAACCTCTTTAAGGCTCTATTTACTACGGCAGATGATCTAGGGCCACCATAGGCGCGGACGTACGGGCGGCGAGTAATGGGCGACTCGCTGTCCGACCATGGACCACGCTCGGATCGACAGCGTGTTGTGTTCCACGCGCATCTCAGCATAATGACGGGCCCCCCCTCTAGAAGGCCAAAGCCTGCCGTTGTCGCGGGACTTATCGAATTTCCGTGACCCTGGAACTTAAAGGGCATCGTGGATTTTAGTCAGTACGAGTCTGACATTATGGGTGGGACCAGATAGGACACATTTGATGAAATTACCACGATAAAAAAATGCTCTATTTACTTCAGATTTTTCCATCATCAAACCATTCAAAAATATGTTCTAGTGTCACGAATAGACTCCCCAGCGTATATATTAGTGTGGATACGACACCTATAACCACTCACGGGAAAAAGGCCTATTGTTATACTGGGACCACGTTAGAGCGTGCGTGAAATGATAAAGATGGATGGTATCGGGTGTCCCTCTCTATTCCCAACACGTCTGTTGGTGTTATGGTATGATTCCACTAAAGTAGTATGGGGCACATTTGATCGCGCACTTCTTGTGTAGAACTTACCTACTAAGCTGGTATCGTTTTTAGTCTCTGTGTCCACCGGCAAGGCTTTGCGATTTTCTTTAATCCACAGTGCACATCTGAGTTTAGCAAATAACGAGTCTAATGTTCAAGTGTGCGCGCACAATAATATCCAGGTGTGTTTTTTTGTTTGTGTTCGTGAACATTTGTGTGTGCCACACACCGGTGGAATCGCATTGTGTATATTTTCATGACACGTTGTCAGTTTATTTTTGACGACGATCCTACGTAAACATTTGGTCAAAGAAACAGCTGTCCTTTTTAAGGGCTTTGACTGACCTTTAATTGTTCGTGTAGGTATTATATGAAAATAGAGTCGAGAAATAATTATTCCTTTTTGTGTTGCAAAAGGGTAAAATCACGGTTATAGAATCGAAGGCGTGGTGGTGTCAGATGAATCAACGCCTTTGTTTAAAGTCGGTTAAAAATAAAAAAGTGAAAATATTTTCTGCTTCACTGTCCAAAATGGAACTGTCAAAATGGGGGTTCAACGTGGAACAAATACATTTAAGAAATAAAATTCCACTTTCAACCCTCAGGGGTTGAATGTGGAAACGTTTAGGGGTCGAACGCGGAAGAGGGTAGAAAATCTTGGGGTTGAACGCGGAATAAACCGAAAAATGAACTTAATAGTTTGTTGGAAAAATGCGCTCGCGTTTCCAAGAAATGTCACAGCTGCCACGCTATTAATAATTATAGGTTTTTTGACCTGTTTTTGTAATAAATCCTCTACCAGTCTCACAAACGATGTAAATTACTTAGCGAAACGAAATTACTCTAAAAATTTTGAATTTGATCATTATGTTGGTGTTAATTTCGTTAACTAAAAATCAAAACATCTCACTGCTAAAAAGTTTTAATTTACCATTTTAATACACCACCTACTTGTAATGTGTCAACCAGTTAATATGATACGGATCAAAATACATACCTACATACACAGCACAATCAAGATACAGTATTTCAACTGAAAACTAATAGTAAGAATCGGCTCACGTTAAACGCGGGGCAGATGTTTCAAAATCAAAAAAATCAAAATCAAAGCATTTATTTCAAGTAGGCCAGTTACAGGCACTTTTGAATTGTCATAGACAATCAAAAGAATATTATTAAACACTACAAAAGTTATGGTGCTACAGTCCCAGTCACGAGACATACAAACTGTGAATGTACTGTAGGTAGATGCCCGTTCCAAGAAGTAGATCTCTATGGAGAAGACAGTAACTACAGTACACAGTACACAGTAACTAGTCATACACGCAAGGATATTCCCGTCAGACAGATGTCTAGCGTATGACAGTCGCACCTGGCGGGGAGAACTTCTAACTGTCAAGCTTAATTAAATTTTCGTTCATTTAACAAATAATTTTTTTTGGGAATTTATACCTTCCCCTATTCCATCCAAGAGCTCTTCTCCTATGTCTCTTTGAGCCCAGTCACGCCCAAACGAGTCTTTTTTTTTGGCTTTGCCCAACAGTAAATATTTGTCTTCTTTGTTGGGTGTGTAAAAACATTCTCCGTGGTACCACAAAAACTTTTAAACGTCTGTTGAACAGTTGTCCAAAAACTTGTCAGATTATGACGTTGAAATAAGGTCCGTTCTGCAGTCACACTTTTGACACAAAAAAGTGTCAACTGCAAAACAGTGTTTGACGTTGGTATAACGTCGTTTTGGAGTTCCACTTTGTAAGTCAAGTGTTCAACATATGTTTATTTTTCTGTTGTTAGATGGTTAAACTCTATTATACAAAGACTTAGACTCGCTTCAAACAACTTTCTAGTTGTAAATTATAAAAATATATTTTGTTTTAAATTATAAAATACATTTTTGCTTCCCCGCAGCGGCAGTACGCCGGTGCCGTCGCCGTCGCCGTTGCCGTGCCATCTAATGGAAAAACGCCCATCTCTCAGCTTCTGCAAAAACCGTGACTTCAAATCTCATAAAGCCATGCATGTGTCTTCTAAAAGTACCTAGATTGTTCACTGTTTTATTTTATACTGTGACGAAGATAAAACTTTATCATTCGTATCACGTTCATCTATAGGCTGTTGTATTTTCACGGCACGTCGGCCATCTTTTAGACGGCAGTTGTAAACATGAGACGACGTGGTGAAAGTATGCTGTCTCAAGTTTGAAGGGTATGAAGTATACGGTTGCCGTAGGGTATTATTATTTTTAAAGGTTATTTTTACTGTTGCGGGTTTTGTTTTTATTTTACGGTTTGGGGTAAATATTGGTACTTATACAGTCGCCCTGTGGCAATATGGGTCGATGATTTGAAGAATGTGGCTGGCAGAGGATGGGTGCGGACTGCCCAGGACCGGAAGGGTTGGCACTCGCCGGGGGAGGCGTACGTCCAGTGGTGGACAGCAATAAGCTGATTATAATTATGAATGCGACAGTGTCTTGGTTTGTTTGTTATTTTTCACGCTTATACTTACCACTAGACTAAACTCAGCCTGGTTTTTTATTTACGTTGGTATGTATACCGAAACGCACTTTTTTTTTAGCATGGTAAAATCATCAAATGAGTCCTCACACCCCGGAATCATCAAATTAGTCCTCACACCCCATACTGTCAGACTTGTATTGACCAAAATCCACGGTGTCCTTCAATAGCCTTTTATGTTCCGGGGTCACGGTGATGGAATGAGTCTGCTTCCGTAGATTTCTCATTAATCCTTACTAATATTATAAATGCGTAATTTTTTATGTTTGGATGACTCTTTTTATCGTGGTAAACTCATCAAATGAGTATTCCTCAGGGCGGGACGGTAGGGACTGCCAGACTTGTACTGACAAAAATCCACGGTGATCCTTCAATAGCCCTTTACGTTCCAGGGTCGCGGTTACCTGACGAGACAGTCTCGCGACCGTAACTTTTGAGTAACAATCATTGATACATGTTTGGATGTTTGTATCGATGTTTTTAACTCAATCATATGGTATGATTTTTAATTTATACACGGGAAAAGCCGTTGGCAAAGGCTAGTTTAAAAAATAAAAAATGGCGTCCTACTTAACAAATGAAACAGATGGTTTCATGCAATGAATTTCCATACATATTACTTCCTTTAATTGATAGTTGTTTCAACAGCTCAATTTATATCGCGAAATTAATTTTAATTTATTTAATGACTCTCTCGGGATAATTGATTAAAATTTTCCTCTTCGAATTGAAACATGCAATCATCTGCCTTACCTACTTATTATTCCACTTTCGTCGAACGAATTTTAAATTAATCTCGACTGCTCAATGTAAAAGCCTTCATTACAAAGATCCTTTTCAATCGTAGACTTGAAGATACTTACGATACAGATTTAGGACGGATTTAACAGAAAAGAAACGAAGGGTCAATACACACTGAGACGCGACGCTACACATTTCAACGATGATACGACGCAACGCGACTTAATTGTGATTTAAAATATAACTTAATTTTCTACTCGAAAATAACACATTTCCAGTATCGTCGCATCACGTGGCTTCACGTCGCGTCTCGGTGTGTACCGACCCTAAGTAGAAAATTTTATTCCAGACATTTTCAATTATAAATGTAGATGTTTTTTTTAATTATCTTTGATGGAATTGGAGAAAAGTTGTAGTTGTGTTGTCTCTTAAATTTTAAAGCAATGACATACAAACTTTTTTACGTTAACGACCTACAAAGTAATTTATGTAACAACATTGATTGCACTTAGGGTGCTTGTACACGGCGCATGTAACACGCGCAAGTAAAGATGCGGGTTACCCGCGCGAGTAACATGCGCAAGCTACTTGATGAAGCTACCCGCGGGGTGCGTGTACCCGGCGCATGTAGCTTGAGCATATTGAGGCACTTGCGCGGGCTACATGCACAGTGTACAAGCACCCTTACGTAGAGAAAGGTTTCGTAGCGCATAGCTACGCCGTAGTAGCTTCGTAGCTTGGTCCGTAGCGAAACGCTACGCAGTTTTCTATTTACCCGACTGCGCGACGCAAAGGAGGGTAATGTGTTTATCAGTCTATGTATGTATGTATGTATGTATGTATGTATGTATGTATGTATGTTTGTTTCTATGTGGCGTTCTAGAGACCAAATGCGTAGGCCGATTTTGATAATTTTTACGTCAATCGATTCGTCTTAACCTTGCGAGTGTCACTAAAGACATAATAGTAATCAAAATTCACCACAGCGACAACCAGACGCCATATTGTCAAAATGAAAAAAAAACAAATGTTGATGAACTATGTCATGTGGGGTATCGTTGAATAGGTGTTTTAAAATCATCTTTAGGTTCCCTTTATCATTTTTCATTTTAAATAATTGTTTAGGATATTATAACGATTTAAAGTTGTTTAGCAAAACAATAATTCTTTGAAAGTAACTAAAAAGTATGAAATAAAAAAAAAAATTATGAAAAACAAAAAACCCGACTGCGTTAAAAAAACTAAAAAGAAAGAAACAAGCTCAGTAGTTAAGAATTCACTCATTCACACTCACAGTCGGGGCCCGTTGGGAAGATTTGATTGGTATAATTTGAATGGGCCCCGACTGTGAGTGTGAATGAGTGAATTCTTAACTACTGAGCTTGTTTCTTTCTTTTTAGTTTTTTTAACGCAGTCGGGTTTTTATTAATTATACCGATAGCGGTGGGTCACACGTATTTTTTTTTTGTAAAAATATTTAAAAATACACTTAGTAAGTGAAAGTAATGAATAAATGAATTGTATCATTATTGTTTTAATTGTAAAAAAGTAAAATAAAGATACTAATCAAATAATTATGGTGTTACAGGCCCAGGCGGTCTAAGGAAGCCTATGTTCAGGAGTGGACGTCCTCCAGCTGATGATGGTGATGAGTCCCAGTCACAAGTCATAATAGGGTATTCGACTGAAAAAAAGAATTAGTTCGTCACTTAAATTATCAAAATATATTTGACACGTATTTTTTTTCTTTTGTTACGTAATTTAACGACGATACTACATTTTTAAAACTGCCTATACGTCACAAGCAAGTACAGATTTTACTTACTTATATTTGCTATATCATTGTTTATAAATATGCACTGATTTAACAAAAGAAAAAATACGTATCCATTATTTTTCAAAACTCTAATGCGATTTGCTATTTATTGATACTGTCAATATCCTTATTACTGTCACAGTTCATTCCAAAGCATAAACCTCTGTAGAGAAAAACGGGCAACTTTGAATTCCATTTCAGTATCGTTTTAGTTAATCCTTACACAGGTGACATCGGTATATTCTAGTATAATCTAGGTATCTCCAGATATATCCAAGAATCGTATTCTCCATACAAGAGCGGCATCGATTTACTGAACCTCTGCAGTGCCGTATTATCCATAAGGCACTTTAGGCCAGTGCCTAGGGGGCCCACTATGACCAGGGGCCCAGGACCACCGATTAAAAAATGAAAAAAAAGGGGATTGTGTGGTTTTATGAAACCACGGTAAAAGTGAAACTTTTTTTCGCATTATAAGGTAAAAACTCCCATTATTGACACTATAAGAGTGACGGTGAATGTCTGAATTTTTTACTTGTGTTGAAATTAAGTTTTTGGAAGGCGGTTACCTTTGCGATGTGATGATAAAATGCAAATAATGACTTTACCTTCATTCTATTTCGTAATGTAGACACACACAGACAGATAAAAAATTCCAAATTGCGTTGATGTGGAAACGAAAAAGGGAGGGCCCGAAACGAGCAGTGCCTAGGGGCCCCGAGAATGTTAATCCGGCCCTGAACCTCTGGGAGGGAACCGATGATAGCTACTATAGAATTACGATCCGATCGAGTTGGGATCCTCTCGACTCGATGCATTTCACCGAATCGAATGAATACTCGATGTCGTTCAGATGGGTTTGTTAAACCCGGTATGTGGCAACCTATTTTTTATTATATTTGGTGCTAAGCTGTCTTGGTTCGAGCTGCGATTGTTACTGTTATTTTAGTAAGTTTGGTTGTAAACGCTTCCAATGAAAATGTAGAACTTTTAAGAGTATTTCAGAGTTTTATTTAGTGTTGGGAAGGAGGATAATTGTAGTTACATTTGTCGTTTCTTTCAAAAACTTTTTTCTATACTGATTTTCCTGCTTCGAATGTCCGTTTACAAACATTTGAACTTACAAACTACCAGATACGAAACAACAACATATTTATATCGCGCGGGAGTTGAACCCGCATTGCATGCCGACCTATTTTATATGCGGCAAGATGGACCGATGACCTGAAGAAGGTAGCTGGATGGAAAAAGCAGGAGATCGTGCGCTATAGCGCTCCCTGGGAGAGGCCTATGTCCAGCAGTGGACTTCAATAGGCTGAAATGATGATGATGAAAAACCACAAAAATAATTTTATTGCATAAATAAAATAAAGACAAGCGAACGTTCCATAACACTTTCAATTACATGCATCGCGTATTAGTAACTTGCACAAGTTCGCCCATAAACTTGCACAAGTGGATACCACTTGATGCGGTTGCTGCCTTTGCTAGCAACTTGCAGAACATATTATAACTTTGTTTATTTCCTCCGCAAGGCATCGTACTCGCTGTACATGTTACGCACTTGAAAATTAAAGTTTTTGCAGAGTTATAAGTGTAAGTTAGTGGTCTGAAACGTCGATGGATTGTTTATGGGTGAAGAAACTTATTTATTTAATATTTGCTTTTTAGTTCATAACTTAAATAAGAAAAAAAAATCTTAGGACCAATTCTATGTCCTCGTGTTTGAGAATCTGTCAAGAACCTTTGCTTAAATAGAGCATGTTGTGATAAGTTATTTTCAACCATGGAACTATTTATTGTGCGTCCCGCACTTGCTTGGCCAGTCTTTTTGTTAACTTGCAAAATTCCAAGAGAGAGGACTCTTGGAATTTCACCTGTAGGTATATTGTTTACGTTTCAAAAACAGCCAGTTCATGAACAGCTACTTCTAGATCATGTAAATAATTGTTCTCCATACGGCGCACTGTTCAAATGCTCATATATTAGTTTTCTTTCTCTGTCAGACCGCGCGTACGAGCGGTTCGTATGAGAAATGCCTTCCAAGAAAAAACCTCCTTTATCTCTCTCAGGATATTTTCCGTCCATAGCTGGACATAGGTATCCATTCCAAAGAACGGCAATATTCCCGTACCTGGTCGATTTTCTCTTTCATCATCATCATCAGCCGGAAGACGTCCACTGCTGAACATAGGAACGACAATTTGCCACTTGCATCCATCGGCTGCCCGCGACCCTCACGATGTCGTCGGTCCACCTAGTGGGAGATCTGCCTACGCTGCGTTTTCCGGTCCGTGGTCGCCACGGTCGATCTTCTCTTTACCAGAGTTTAAATTGAACTACAACGTTTCCTCACTAATTCCTCACAACAGAATTATTTATGCATTCATAGATCACAATGTCAAAGATACTCTAAATTTCTAAAACATACATTACAACTTAATTACCATACATAAAACATACAATTAAATCCTCATTACTACATAATGACGTCACTTGACATAGCGTGGGCTGCCAGCGAACAAAAATAAAGCTTATTACAGACAGTCGCGAAGCCCGCACATGTTCACAACTGTTGAACAAATTAGTTAGCGAGTGTTTTAACGAGCATGCGAGCCTCGTGGCGGCCACGAAATATGCGCTTAGGCCTAAGTATGGAGGCCTTACCATGTGTAACGTGTTTATTTTCATTTCATTATTCTGTTTTGTTAAGGTATATAATTATTTTGTGAGATAAAATATAAAGAGAAATATGTCACAGTGCAGGCTTTTTCTAAGAAAGCGAAAGGATAGATCCAAAATAGATTTCAGATACTAATTTTTTTTTGATTGCACTTGACTCATTTTAGGTTAATGAAATGTCGGAAGACGAGAGCATCTGCAAGTCTGTACGAAGTGTTTCTTTCTCGAAATACATGTTTATGTGTATTATAATTTCTTTTTCAAAATCAAAAAATGAAAAGAAAAGTAACACAGTTATGTTCGTCATCAACGTACACATTTTTTTTTTTTTTTTTAGCGTGGTAAAATCATCAAATGAGTCCTCCAACCCCGGGCAGGGCGGGAGGGACTGTCAGACTTCTACTGACTAAAATCCACGGTGTCCTTCATAGCCTGTTATGTTCCGGGGTTACGGTAAGGGAATAATCCCGCGACCCCGGCAGGCTTTGGCCCTCTGATAGGGGGGCCCCGTCATTATGCTGACGCTCTTTGAGGCGCGCGTGGGACACGACGCGCCGTCGACCCGGGCATGGTCCTTGGTCGGGCAGCGAGTTGCCCTTTACTCGCTGCCCGCATGCCCGATCAACGTACACATAGTGTTAATTTATTTTACGAATTAACTTTCAATATAAGGGAATTACAAAATGTGGCGAATTAATTTTTGTGACGTGTGCGTACAACAACCCCAACATAAAGCTGGAAACACATTATTTACACCCGACGCCACCCGATGAAACGTGATGCGTGTTGGGTCAAATCAAATGTATTGTTTTCTATGACCAGAATCACACTATGAACACCCGACGCGACGACACGCGCCCACTGCACTCGAACACTTAATTGTTTTAAAATATCTCGTTAGCACAACAAACAGCCGCGTTCTAACCTACATTAGTACAAACTACCCTACAGAAATCTTGACTTAGTGTGATAGTTATCACGCAGCAAACGACCAATAACACAAGCTTACGGAACTTTACTAATGGTACCGACAAACTAAATGTATGTTTGTATCAATGTGTGTTTCTACAAGTTGTACTTGTTTGCGTTAAAAATTGTAGGTATATTTTTCAAATCCATCCAAACGTTGTCACAGAACTTTCCAAACGGGAAACCGGGACCCTGGAACGTAAAGGGTTATTATGGAACGTGGTGGATTTAAGTCGGTACGTGTCGCTTTTACCGATAAGACCACCCATTGTGTTACCATTTATAACATTCACTTTGTAAATATTTAGTGCATAAAAAAGAGTATTCTATTCATCTATGTTAAAAGACTCACGTGGCAGATATCGTCATCTGCCGATTCTTTTCCTGCTTTCTTTTTTTTTCTTGGTTTCCAGTCAAACCGAATGCAACTGAGTATCGACTGCCTATCTGACCTCCACAGCCCAGTGACTGGGTAGCATGATACCCTATATGGTAAGGCCGAAACTCCACCAAAGCTGTGCGAGTCGAGACGTGTTTTGAACAACCAATAGAATTGCGTTGCCGGAGTGGAGCTGTGTCAATAACGCGATTCTATTGGTTGTTTAAAACACGTCTCGACTCGCACAGCTTTGGTGGAGTCTCGGCCTAAGACTACAACTGGTCTACTCTATTTTGCTATTATTCCTGTTAAAGTCTATTTATACACAGGAAGAATCAGTGCTTAAATCTTAATCAAATCATTTGATTATGACGATACTCGTATCAATCTACAACGTGATCATGTGTCAATATCGAGGCCACACATCACTCTACTTCAAGATAACACATCCGCCTTAAAAGTTACTTAGACGTCTTTGAAGCGTATAAAGTGAATCATATAAACCCTTGGCCATGGCTTACAAGCTCAAGCGTTGTCGCACCTTGCGACAGCTCTTACGGAGGCAACAATTCTTTAGTAAGTGGCTTTTTCATGTTTAACTTACTATGTTTTATCCTTTTTCATCGTGGTAAAATCATTAAATTCGTCGCCCTTACTTTCAGATTCGTACTGACTGAAATCCACGGTGATCCTTCAATAGCCTTACATGTAAATGTGTGGCTGTAACTTCTAAAATAAAAGAATGGTAAAGCTAAAAATATATATATATTACATGATGTAAGTACATTACCATGCAAACTTCCAGCGAAAATTGGTTTGAACGAGATCAAGTAATTACTTTTGTTTTTAAAACGTCATAAATCGTCAACCGTATTAAAAATACGCTAATAATAAAACATCGATCAAAATTACAAAGAAGTACAAGAAATATTATAATGATACTTGCTGATACGGAAACCTTCACTTGACTCGCACTTGGACCCTTGTTTTTACTTGTGCGTTAGTAACAATAATTGAAAGTTTCTAACACGCCACTGCTAAGTGACGGTTCCCACGAAAAAGGGGAAACTCGCGTTTGTCTCCTGACGCAGACGCACCGCGTGAAGTCGAGGGCATTACACATAGCTACAGGAAGGATTATTAGCAAAGTTAGAAATTGTAATTGTTTAATGGACGAAATTCGAGCTGATGGATATTTCTATGAGGAAGCCATCCATTATAATTATTATGATTGCGAATCTGTATCTGTCTGTTTGTTCTTATAATTATTAGTAAGTTTTCAATGAAAAAAAAATCAGGATTATCGGGTCAGTAGTTTTTTAAAGTGGTCAAATAATCAAATGAGTCGTCACACCCCACGGCAGGACGGGAGGGACTGTTAGACTTGTATTGACTAAAATTCACGGTGTCCTTCAATAGCCCTTTATATTCCGGGGCCACGGTTACCTGATAGTCCCGCGATCCCAGCATGCTTTGGCCCTATAAGGGTCCCGTTAGTTTGCTGTCAGCTCTTTAAGGCGCGCGCGGGTCACGATGCGCCGTCGACTTGGTGCATAATCGAACAGCGAGTCGCCCATTACATGCCTCGATTCAGTCGTTTAGGCTTGAAAAAGGAACAAACAAACTGACTTCCGCATTTATAATGATGATAGTTAGGATACGATATTACTAAACATTATAATATGAAACTAACGCAGGCAAAGTCGCTAGCAAGTATCTAGTCAAGAATTTCTAAACAAGTCTTTGGTATGCAAACTTTTGATATTCTGTTCCATTACACGGAAGTTTCAGAACATTAATTTGTGGAAAAGAGAGGAGTCGACATTTATAGCATTATTAGACATTCGTAGTAGCTTTATGAAAGTTTCTTGAAGACTTCAACTTGATTATATTGCTGTGCAGTATCTGTTTAAAGATTTCTTGAAGATAATAGCGTGGCTTTTAAGTTAAATGGGTTGAAATTAAGATGGAAAAGAATCTGTTTTTTATACGAAAGACGATGGGTTTTGTCGCGCAGGTATGTCGGCCCGTTGTCAGTACTTTGTTCACTGCCGCCGGTAATCCCGCATGTAGCATCCGTGAGATACTTTTATGAGTGTCTGTTATACGAGTGGCGGCAAGAAATGAGCGACTCGCTGTGCGACCATGGACCATGCCCGGGTCGACGGCGCGTTCTGTTCCACGAGCGCCTCAAAGAGTGTCAGCTTAATGACGGGGATCCCCTTAACAGGGCCAAAGCCTGTCGGGGTTGCGGGACTTACGATTTCCCGTGACCTGGGAACGTAAATGGCTATTGAAGGACACCGTGAATATTGAACTTTTGTCAACAGTACTCTGACAGTCCCTCCTTTCATTTTCCTTTCATTTGATGATTTTACCACGATTAAAAAAACTGTCTGTATGTTTCAAGTATCATGTATTGAATTAATCGGAATAAGTTGTTCGTGAGTGCCAAAGCCACACATACGAGTAATACCAGATTACTCGTATGTGTTGGTATTACTCGTATGTGTGGCTTCTAATGTTATTTTGAAAAATAAAATAAATTATCGGCCAGTATTACGTACCGCGGGCGAAGCCGCTGGCAATAGCTATTACCTAACTACATTAATTTATTGTTGAAGTCAATAACAGCGGGCTTTTTTTAGATTTTCTTTATAATACTTAGTAAGTTCCATATTTAATAACAGAACCAAAAAACAATACGCAACTTCTTGAAAAATATAATTATAAGAACAAAACCCATCGTACGGCCAGAGCACGCTCACTTGAAGCATCAACTGCAGAGCCTCGTAAAAGCAAAGAGTTTAAAAGGAATGAATAGGGCATAAACAATTTCTAGAACAACGTAACCATGCACCGTGCGCCACTCTAGTAGCTAGAGGACCCTACAGCGAACTAATTTGCTATCTGTGGAAACAGTAAATAGAAAAAAAAAACCAGGCCAATGGTGTAGTTTTTATTTTTAAACGGGAGTGAAGATTATGCTGTTTTGTTTTGTGAGGTAATTAACGTATTTTTTCTAGTAAATGAGATGGTTTTCTAATAATGGAATGCTTGAAGTTTAACCCATTCATTGCGGCAGAGAAAAATAACTTTATATTTCAGGTGCGGGGCGGTTTTCGTCTATGACGCCGATGGGCGTCCTCAGCACCTCAAATGGATAATATAAAACGCCGATGGGCGTTTTCAGCACTGTTCAAAATGATTAATAATTCTTACGTTAAAATGTTTAACAAACCTCAAATGCGCGAGATTGGTGGTACGATAACGAACTTAGTTAGTGTTAAAAAATAAATTAACATCGATTAGAATTTTGGTTTTGTAGGTAGTTGGATCGTGAAAAATATAAGAATATGGCGATAAATGGTTAATATCAGAGGTGGTTAACCTTTTCTTACTTTTACAATACCACTATTTATTAGTGTCCGACCGAAACTGATTTTTCAGCCGAAACCGAAACCGAAACCGAACCTTCGGCCTTGCTCTCAGTTTCGGCCGAAACCGAAACCGAAACCGAAACCGAAACTTTTTAAAACTTTTAAAATTTCGATTTTTTTCTGTTTTCTTTTTTACATTTATTGGCACAAGAAAAAGTGTCAAATACACAGAGCGAATTTTTCAACTGGGCGTGGACGGCTATATTTTTAACTATGAGGAATATCGAAAAACGTTGAATAGAGTCGAGACCGATTTTGCCGAAAACTAAAACTCATTGGATTTTAGAAAAAACAATAATCGTGGCCAAAAATCGAACCCACTAATTTTGAAAAAAAAATCACAACCTGTATTATTACACCATTTGATAGTGTTAATAGTAAGGATCAAATTCTGGGTAATAATGAAATACAGCAAACTTATGGATAGATAGATAGACGATCTTAAGAATTGCTATTTTTCTATGTTATTTAACTTCTACTGAGTCCATAATCTATTCGAAATTATAAAAAAATCATTGTTTCCAATGTTTCACTAGATTTGAAGTCTCAAAAATCGCACTATATTCATTTAGCAATACGAAATAACTGAGACATTTGACTAAAAAAATTGCATTATTTAAAAAAAGAAACCATACCTCCTAATCCTAATTCTAATTGCCTTGACGATTGATAAGTTTTTAATCATTAACGTACGTAACAAATATTTTGTATTATGACATGAATATACAAGACTTAGGTACTCTTGGCAGTAAACTCAAAAACATAACCTCGTCTCACGAATAAACGGACGGTGGCAAACAGAGCCGGGGCCCCGCCGCGGCGCCGGCGAGCAGGTACGTGTTAGCTACGAATTTTACCGAACGACGCACGAAAATGCAGGAACACTTGAGTTTCGGCGGGGCCGAAAGTTTCGGCTATATTTTGGCCGAAACCGAAACTAAGGCCGAAAGTAGATATTTTGGCCGAAACAGGCCGAAACCGAAACCGAAACCGAAATTTCGGTCGGTCACTACTATTTATTAGTTTTTTTTTCTTCACCCATTTTGGTAGGCAAAGGGAACTGCATACAGCTTAGTCTTCAGTAGATTTTGTTTTATTGATCATCATCTGCCTAGCCTTTTCCCAACTATATTGGGGTCGGCTTCCAGTCGAACCAGATTTAGCTGGATATCAGTATTTTACATGGAGCGACTGCCTGTCGGACCTCCACAACCCAGTAACTGGGTAATACGATACCCCATGGTAAGACTGGTTGTCAGACTTTAGAGCTTCTGACTAACAGTAACGACTGTCAAAGATCTACAAATGACAACCGGGACCAACGGCTTTACGTGCTTTCCGAGGCACGGAGGAAACTCGGTATGACAGATGGTCACCCATCCACAGACCAACCTCGGCAAGCGCGGCTTAACCCAGAAGATCGGCCTGTGCGGCTGTGATTATTTAGCCCCGAGCTCCTCGAGATTTTTTTTTATTGATATGAAATGAAAATGAAATGGAATGAGATGAAATGAAATGAAATCTAATCTAATTCATTCAACTAAATCATTAAATCTGATATTGAAATAAATTAATAGCTTCTTTTTAGAAATATACTTATTTGTGTGAATCACAAAAACTTCATGGTTGGTTTTTATTTTTAACGACTTCAAAAAAAAAAAAAATACTTTTCTCCTCCGCACCTGAATATGAAATAAAAAAGGAGGTTATCAATTCGACCCGTATGTATGTAATATTATCAGAACTGCCCAGTTTTCGTATATGTTAGTCTATATCAGCGTCTGAACAAATGTACAAAATTTCATAAGTGTATGTATGTATGTTTTTATGTTTGTGCACGCATATCTCCGGAACTACAAGTCCGATTTAAGTAATTCTTTTTGATGTACTAGGTATTGTTCAACTTAGGGTACACTGCAAGTTTCATCAAAATCGGTTCAGTAGTTTTAGAGATATGGATTTTTTCGTTGTGATGGATTACATGATTAGTGCACATCATGTAAGAAAACTTTGTGTTTTACAAGAATTTGGGTTAAATATTAATAAATAAACTAAAAAGGGTAAAATAAAAACTTAATAAATAAACTTAATAGACATTAATATATTCCACAACTATAATAATGAAACATTATTTTGAAAGTTGGGAAAGAGAACGCACGAGTTCGGGAATGGTAAAAAAAGCAGTGGTGTGTATTCACATCCCGCACGCTATACGTCCCTGCAATACGCCACTTTTTGAGCAACTGTAAATCGTCCTCGTACGGAAAAAAATCGTTAGACGGGTTAACCCGTCCGAGTCGTCGAGAACGGATTGTCGGATTTGTACGAGTTAACCCGTTTAAATATTAACCGTCATTTAGTGCAAACTACCTACTTTTCAAACGAAAGTGAACCTTAACTTCAAATTATAAAGGTTAACTTTAATCTGTGCACTGACCGGTTCGGGATTAGCTAAGAGAAAAATTGTAACTAAATTCCACATCGGTAAGACTGTCAGTGTTGTTATCGGTAAAGTTTTATTTTATTGAATTTATACTTATGTAAATATACCCTACACAATTATATGTCATTAAGAGCGTTATCGCAAAATTGAGTAACTCGAAAAGTAGCGGCGACTGGCGGTGAGTGCGCCTGTGTGCGTGGTGCACCCTTCTTGATACACACACGTACAGAGGCAGGGGCGCGTAACACGGCTCACTAAGGTTTACTTATAATTGTATTGAGAAAAAAATACAAGATATGGAACGTATTATTATGATAAAGAAATACAAATAGTATAAGACAGTGAAACTTGTAGCTTAAAGGTAATATATTTATACCTCTCCTAACTTTTATAAATGCGAAAGTGATTTTGTTTATTTATTATACTTTTACGTTAAAACAGCTGAACGGGTTTTTTTTAGCTTGTTAAAATCATCAAATGAGTCCTCCCGAGGACATAGGATACCTTTTCTCCCGATATTCCCACGAGATCATGATCTATGCGGGTGACACCGGGGGGGTGCAGCTATTCCTTACCAATATTAGAAAGAGAAAATATTTGTATGTTCGTATATTTGTATGTTTGTAATGGATAAACTCAAAAATGATATGACCGATTTTAAAAATTCTTACACCTGCATAAAGATACAGTATCAGTGGATAAAATGGTCTATAACTTATCGACATCCACGCGGGCCAAACCGCGGGCGGAAGCATATATTTTATATATAATATTTTAATTCCAAACCATTTTTAGTTCAAAAACGGCTGGATCGATTTTCATAATCTTTAATTTGTTGGATTTTTCTCCGTCCCGAGAAGCAGAATACTTATCGGAAATATTGACGATAAAAAAGTTTTTCATACGTACATTTTATATGAAACGGATTTTTAATGATATTTCGAAAACGGTATGACTAATTTCGATGATTTTTTTGTGGGGTATGTAGGTACGGTAGATAGGTAGGGAAGATAATTTTGATAGGGTGGGTAGTAGGGTAAGGTAAAATAGGCAGGTAGGTAGTTAGTACACTAGTCGGATAGGCAGAGTAAGTTGGATAGGTGGGCAGGTAGATTTATTCGCCGAGTTAGCTGGAGCCCAATCGCGCTATTTTCTTTTCAACGAAATCGCAATTGAACCGCTACCATAACACAACTTTTTGACAGTTTTGTAAAAATTTTGACAGCAATTTGAGACGCACCGCGATCGTAGCTGGAACGTAACCACCACAGACTACTAAGAGATACTACGTATAACCACTGTCAAGTCCCTTTCTCTGTCCCTATGTCCCTTTGTATGCTTAGATCTTTGAAACTACGCAACGGATTTTGATGCGGTTTTTAATAGATAGAGTGATTCAAGAGGAAGGTTTATATGTATAATAACATCCATTAAATAGTGGAGAAGTACTGTTATTTTTGAGGTTTCTAATGTGATGTCGTAAATAATTACATTTTTTCCGCTTACATTGCAAACGCAGACTGAACCCTACGAGTTTTATCAAAATAATGTACTAAGTATTGTACACATTGAAAAGGTCTACAGAAAAGTCCGTGATGGTATATGTCTATCTCTTATGGATAGCCCACAATAACTTTTTTTTGTCATTAATTACTTTTTACGACAAATAATGGCTAATTTTCGAAGCGATTTTAAAATCGCTTCGAAAATTAGCCATTACAGCAACCAATACAGCAATAATCCTTAACCAATTAAATACCTTGAATACATTGTTTATTTAATATTCATCTATATGGCCCTTTACACCGTATGATTTAAGTGAATATTTTCGAAGATATTACAGATTTAAAAATTGCGGGACGTATCGTTTGCGGCGGTACCGGCCGGCCGCCCGGTGCGGCAAGAGCGACTTTGTTTTATACTATGTAGTGATTCTGTAATATTATGTTGTAAAAATAAAATAAATAGTGTAAAAATAATAAAAAATGTAAATAAGTAAAAATGTAGTGTATGAATTTAGATATTGCAAAGATAGCAGGAAATCTTCATGATATAGGGAAAGGGGGATTGTTTTACTCTAAATTTAACGCGTGCGGGCCACGGGCAGTAATGAATAAACCAAAACTACTGGATCGATTTTAATCACATAGGCTATATATTTTATACCCGTGCGAAGCCGGAGCGGGCCGCTGTTTTTATATACAACGTTCACAGTTTTTCTGTTGTGTATTTAGTATCAGCATTGCACCCGTGCGAAGCCGGGGCGGATCGCTAGTTATTTCTAAAAGAAAGATTTTTGTTACCCGTAATTAGTCAATAACGTTCTAAGATTTATAATCTTACTAATAAGTAACATATTTTATCTATTATTGATGGATTCACATCATGATTGTAGATAAAGTCTTGTATGCAACTGTTATAATTAGGTATTAAAACACTCATAAACAATAGTTGCATAAATAACTATTACGAATAAACGCTATTACTAGATTGTACAAAACTTACCTTTAAAACATAGAACATGACTACATTTATATCATAAGTACAAAGAATACTTAAATTAAAACTGCTGACGACCTCTGGATTATCTGTTAAAACTACGTAACGCACACTAAGGCGCGCGGGGCCGCGAGCAACACAGGTCCGTCCTCTAGAAGCCCTCGGGCGCTACTGGCCGTACGCGCGATGTACATCAACTAATAAAGCATTATTTTAGAATTTTGTAATAAAAAAATGTGAAGGAGAAAAAATTAAAAAAATATATATAGTGAAGGTAAAGTTTTATACTATAGTATGCTTTACTTTTTTTGTTCTTTTCTTTCTTATTTTGTCATTAAAACAATGTTTAAAATGCACACATTTTAGATCAATATTGCTTTCGAATATTGTTTTTTTTTTTGCGTCAATTCAATTTTTTTCAATATTCTAATCAATCTGCAACCTTGAAGACTATATGACCAGTACATACATATTTTTTTTAGATTTTTTCGTGTTACCCGTTTGATACAAATGGCAGGAGAAAACCTAATGTTTAACGTTTGCTTGAAATTGGCCGTCGGAAAATTGCTATTTCTTCTAATATTAACTATTATAACAAAATTCTAATCAATCTACGAACTAAAACAAAGTCAGATTTATGATTTTTCATTGAAATATTATGCGATTACCTTTTTAAAACAAATATCGAGGACTTGGAAAAGTACGTATTTTTGGTCAAACGCCCAAATTATGTGAGCAGCCTCTTAAAAGTCATACCTAACTCGTAAAACCAATGCAAAATAGGAAATAAAAATTATGCGATGTAAGTGTTCGCTAAAAATACCTTTATTATAGAAAAGTAATAATTTACAAAATATATTTAGAATCCAAGGTTGTTAAATCCTGGAAAACGCCCATAGGCGTCTTCAGCACCTAGAAAGGATTTCGCAATTTTTTTTATACTTAAAAATCCGGAAACTGTGAGCACTACTTTGTGCATTCAAAAAAAAAAATAGCACCTCTTGCAAAATTTTACTTTTTAGGCTGGTTTTTGCCAAGATATAAACAATTGTAAAGAAACGCCGATAGGCGTCCTCCGCACCTGAATATGAAATAAAAAGACGCCGATAGGCGTCTGCCGCAACGAATGGGTTATGGTATAATCATAGAATTTCATTAATGAACTCAACTAACGGCCTGTCTTGGCTTCGCAAGGCTGGATATTTGTTTATTATATAGCTTTTCCTTAGTATTAATACAATTTTTGTTCTCACAGCAGTCACAGCAGCTGGCTCAAAATCACCAAGGTTGCAAATTCCGAGATCGATTTTATGACAAAAAAAAATGCAAGCTATTAGGATAACTCTTAGTTTATGCTGTTGCAAATTTTGTATATTAATAAACTTTGGCAGGGCAGCGCACAAAATTATATATTTTTCTGATTATATTGGTTTTAATTGACTGTTACACAGAAAATCATCAATTCGGGAACGTTTTTAAAAGTTTGATAAAATGAAGAAAAACGATACAAAGTACGTCATTTAACCTTTGTTTAGTAACGTTGGTATATAATGTATCTATATTTTATAAACAATAATGAAAACAGTACAAAAAAAAACTTTTACAAGCAAAATACGTTAAAAAATTAAAGAAGTTGTTATTTACGTGGATAAAATTTAAGAAATTTCAAAATATTCAAAGGTTTTTATAATCAAATTAACATTACATGAATAGAATGAAAGTTCTATAATGAAACTAAATATGTTTTTCCAGAAAATATCTCAATTTACGCGTATTTTATTGAGATATTTTAGTGTTCCCAGAAAGGACTTCTCGTCATTCCGGGAACGTCGACCGTTCCCGGAATGACAGAAGTTTTACCGAAATGATGATATTGATATCATTTATTTATTTATAATTGAAATATTTCAATTATAAACAACAGTTTAAATAACAAAGTTATTTATTTATACTGCCACATTGTTTGCACTTAAGAAAAATTAAAATTACTATTAAAAAATCTTGTTATAAATAAGTTTAATGTTTTCATAAATCAGTCTAGTAGAACTTCATAACCATAGTAGTATCTTCGTAAAATTTTAATTTATTCTTACATTATTGAGCGTATTAACATAAAACCACAGTTTTCTTCGTCCAACGTGCTATCATGTCCGGGGACGTTTCCCAAATGACCGTTCACGAAATGACGATTTCAAATAAACGAGCGCTTTGATTTTACGGCGACCATCTTAAGTGTGACCTGATTTTGTCAAATAAAATATTGGCGGTTTCTTTGTGATTTCGTGTCGTAAAAAAGAATTTTACCAATAATGAAATGTAATAAACACGTTCACGAAATGACGGGCTATTGATGTACGTTCTACAAATTATGAATTGAAAGGTACTTACCACTTAGATACAATTTTTTTGACGACAAAAACACTGACAGCTGGCTTTATTATTGTTTTTCTTCCACTACTGACATTTGACACCAAATGATTGCGTTCAGTTTTTTTTTTTTTTTTCGATTATCGATGCGTTCACTGAAATGACTTGTGCGCTATCGGACAAACTATTTATCGCTTTTTTATAATGAAAAACAAAACATATTTTAGATTTCTTTTAAAAACTAGATTTTGCATAAAAATACGGTATATTAGTTAATGACAGCTTTTAAATACCTTGATTATTTTATTAATATTTTCGACTTTGTTGTTGAAGATTGCACTTTAGGACGCGTTCCCGAAATGACTTTTTATGCATGTATATTGATTTAATTTAAAATTTACTTTATTCATAAATTGTATTGTTCGATGTACAAACAAAACAGGTTAGTTAAAGTATTTTATTAATTTTCTTTTCTCAATAAACTGAAAATTTGATAGATTAAATTGCTCGCAAAGCTAATTCTGCACCTTGGTGATTTTGAGCCAGCTATCCATTATTTCTTGATAGTGTAAATTGTCGTAAATTTGTATGTTCCATCATTTTTACAGCTTATTACACAACATCTAGTCATTTTACATCAATAAATAGTTTTTTTTCTGAAAATTCCTTTGATTTGACAGTTCTTTGGGGACCAAAGTGTCACTTTTCACTTTGACACTTGCCTTCCCCATTAGTGAAAAATCCACTAAGTTGGCAACACTACAAAATGCGTGCGCGTACAAGCCAACTTCAACCTTATTTATATTACACACTACATGGACCTAAAAAAAAAGGCGGACGGAACTTCACTAAGAAAGAATTGAAGCACCCATAGTAAGACAGTGCGTTAATATGGACAAGCCAGAACGCACACATTCAAACCATAGTAAGTCAGCCGTCGGCCATAGACCGTGGAAGTGTGACGTAAAAAGATGACATTTGGGTAAAAACAAACAGATTTCGACGTGGGATTTTTGTTATTTTATCTTTTTTGTAATTAATAATAATATCTGCGTCGAACTTCTTGTTACTATTGTGTGCAAAAATTGATGGAACAACATCATTTTCATCAGCAAAATTACAATTACAAAGACGGTCTTCACGAGTAGGGTCTCTATCCTTACGACTGAAATTGAAAATAATGAGTAAGTCAGCAATACAAGTCAATACAACGAGTCCTCAGACTAGAATAATAATTAATCAGCAGTAACGTACCGGCAGAGTGTTTTCCACTTTTAAAGATTTTTTCACTAGCAGGAAATCTAAAAAACCTGCAGGTTTCTCTTCTAGAGACATGGTTGCAACCGGGAGCAAAACAATAAGGTATTTTATACCTTGTAAACACTAGATAATGTATTCAAAATGTAAATTATCTCAAAATGCAATACGTTCCTGTGTTTGTTTTTACCCAAATGTCAAATTTGTGACGTCATGGCTTCCGCAGTCTATTACGCTTCGAACGACACTCGCGGTTTTATACGGTATTATTTTGTCCAATAAAAATCAAAGTATGCCGTCATGATTGTGTTGCAAAAAGTTGTCTAAACCATAGTAGTTCAATTAAAACCGGCCAAGTGCATGGTCGGGCCACGCACAGTGTAGGGTTCCGTAGTTGCCCATCAAAATACTTATGCGAACTAACTAAACTGATTCGCTGAATTTAATTTTAAAAAGAAGAATTTTCAAAATCGGTCCAGGAGTCTTTGAAAAATCGGTGAAAATACATAAGAAAAAGATTACAACGAATTTAGAACCTCCTCCTTTTTTTGAATTTAGTAAAAAATAGTTGACGATAAAAACCTAGGTAGGTTTTTCCCCAAAAAACATACCTATAAAAGCTGTAAAAATAAAGTTGACAAACTTACATTTGCAGTTGTCTCCAATACATTTTCTTTAAGAAAATATGATGTCCAAGTACATTTTATAAGTTGGTCGACTATTACTCGTAAAGTTGTAAAGCCTACTTAGTAAAGCCTACTTATACATGATAATTTTCTTTTAAACTTCGTTAAATATACTACTATTGTGAATTTTTTCACACCCCCAAACATAACCGTTTAGCTGGTAGAGGGGGGGGACACTCTAATCGAGCAAAATTTAGCACTTTAAAGCTTAATATTCCACAAAAGAATTTTTTTATCAAAAAATTGTTAATGGAAACTATCATTATTTTTCGCGAGAAAAAACAAATCCTCACTTTACGTGTACTTACACGTAAAGTGAGGATTTTTAAAAAACAAATCCTCACTTTACGTGTACTTACACGTAAAGTGAGGATTTTTTTTTTCTCGCTTACCCCTTAGTGTGGGGTATCATTAAATAGGCCTTTAAAAAATAATGATAGTTTCCATTAACACTTTTTTGATAAAAAAATTCGTTTGTGAAATATTAATCTTTAAAGAGCTAAATTTTGCTCGATTCGAGTGTCCCCCCCCCTCTACCAGCTAAACGGTTATGTTTGGGAGTGTGAAAAACTTCACAATAGTAGTATATGTCGTCGCGAGTGGTCGCGAGCAATTTCCAATTTGGAATTCAAGATGACAACATTATCAAAATAACAATTCTATGCTTTAATTTCTTGATATTGGCAAACATGTAACTTAATTCTGATTGGTTGACCGGGTTCTACTGTGAACGCCGTGTGATGGCGCTACTGTTCTCCCGCCAAAACACGTGGACAGAGTCGATTTTTGAGATGCTTTATTCAAAAATAGTGCATAGAGTGCAAGGATTCCCGCCACAGACTTGGTTGCGAGCGGACGATCGAAACTGTCACGTTCACCGTACAAACCTTATTGCTGATTATCTCAAGTAAATCCGTATTGTGAATATCCTGTGAACATACCGAATAAACGTGTCTGTGATTTGTAACTAAACCAACGTTTTACTGGCTTGCCCGAGTACCCACTGGCTGATCCCATGGAGAACTGATGGAACCTGCATGAAGAATGATGATCACCACTTTCATCAACACGCCCACACATACTCCCACGCCCGCTCCATATTCCCTTCTGAGTCGATATATATATAACGAAGTTTAAAAGAAAATTGTCATGACTAAGTAGGCTTTACAACTTTACGAGTAATAGTCGACCAACTTATAAAATGTACTTGGATAATATGTTTTCTTAAACAAAATGTATCGGAGACAACTGCAAATGTAAGTTTGTCAACTTTATTTTTACAGCTTTAATAGGTATGTTTTTACGGTATGTTTTTTAGGGATAGGTAGGTTTTTATCGTCAACAATTTTTAACTAACTTCAAAAAAAGGAGGAGGTTCTAAATTCGTCGTATTCTTTTTTCTTATGTATTTTCCCTGATTTCTCAAAGACTCCTGGACCGATTTTGAAAATTCTTCTTTTTAAAATTAAATTCAGCGAATCAGTTTAGTTAGTTCGCATAAGTATTTTGATGGGCAACTACGGAACCCTACACTGTGCGTGGCCCGACACGCACTTGGCCGGTTTTTTATTATTAGTTTATATCAATAATGTTATTTCTAATTGGGTACATAGTTTGCATAGGAAACGTCTTTATTAGAGCGATATTAATTTCAAAGATCCGTGTTTATCTTAAATATTAGACTATCATTTTTTGGTCGATTTACAGTTTCGCAGCAAATTGAACGTACGACAGCATTGCTCTTCTCCCTTAGCATACCGCGTGATACCTAAAAAATAACTAATTATTTGACGATGAGTACAACTTTACTTGTCGTCGTTTAAAACAGGATCTATGCACTGGTTTGAGCACCAATTCAAAACATAAATAAACAGAAAATAATAGAAACACTGATTGTGTTCTAATCTTTAAAATTCCTACACCTCGAAACAATTACAAATGTAAAAAATATCCAACTTACTACCTACAATTTAAATCAGTGTAGATTTATATCCTAGAGAACTATTGAAAAAAAATTGTAATAAATTAAAATGGCGAATAATATTTAAATAAAAGTATGCACTTTTTTTTTTAATTATTTGAAAATCAGGGCAAATAAAAACAAACAAAAAGTGAAAAAGAAAAACCTCAAGATTTGATCCAGAGACCCCTTGCACGAAAGTCAAGTAGGTTACCAACCAGACTGGCTAATACGCTGACAGTAGTTTTCAAATAGCGGTTCCTATACAAATGTCAACAATGACTGAAAATCAACATATTATATATAACATTGCTAATCCCCCAAGGGGAATAGCGTAATTATACATATCCTATTAATTGTAGAGCAGCTTAAGGAATATTTGAGGAAAAATTGAATAAATTATATCCAGTGGTTTAGCTTCCAACTATCAACAAACACTTAAAAACAACAAAATTCATAATTGGTTATCTCCCAGGAAAAATAGCGTAATAATACATAGCCTATTAACAGAAGCATATTATCACTACATAGTATAAAACAAAGTCGCTTTCTCTGTTCCTATGTCCCTATGTCTCTTTGTACGCTTTAATCTTTGAAACTACGCAGCGGATTTTGATGCGGTTTTTTTTAATAGATAGAGTGATTCAAGAGGAAGGTTTATATGTATAATAACATCCATTAAATAGTGGAGAAGTACTGTTATTTTTGAGGTTTCTAATGTGATGTCGTATATAATTACATTTTTCCGCTTACATTGCAAACGCAGGCTGAACCCTACGAGTTTTATCAAAATAATGTACTAAGTATTATACACATTGAAAAGGTCTACAGAAAAGTCCGCGATGGTATATATCTATCTCTTATGGATAACCCACAATAACTTTTTTTTGTCATTTACTTTTTACGACAAATAATGGCTAATTTTCGAAGCGATTTTAACCAATACAGCATTAATCCTTAACTAATTAAATACCTTGAATACATTGTTCATTTAATCTAGATCTATATGGCCCTTTACACCGTATGATTTAAGTGAATATTTTCGAAGATATTACAGATTTAAAAATTGCGGGACGTAGCGTTTGCGGCGGTACCGGCCGGCCGCCCGGTGCGGCAAGAGCGACTTTGTTTTATACTATGTAGTGATTCTATAATATGTTGTAAAAATAAAATAAATAGTTAAAAATGTAAAAAGTAAATAAGTAAAAATGTAGTGTATGAATTTAGATATTCCAAAGATAGCAGGAAATCTTCATGGTATAGGGAAAAGGGGTTTGTTTCACTCCAAATTTAACGCGTGCGGGCCACGGGCATTAATGAATAAATCAAAACTACTGGATCGATTTTAATCACATAGGCTATATATAATTTATACCCGTGCGAAGCCGGAGCGGGCCGCTATGTTTTTATATACAACGTTCACAGTTTTTCTGTAGTGTATTTAATATCAGCATTGCACCCGTGCGAAGCCGGGGCGGGTCGCTAGTTAGGAATATTTGAGTAAACGATCGACAACTTTCTAGTAGTTTATGAGATAGGAGATCAAATAAAAAAAAAAAACATAAAAAAAATCGGAAAAAAAAAGTTGATTTGGCATCAGAATCGATCCCTTATCTCGAAAAAAATACAAAAAGAAAAAAATATTCAATGTAGGTACAGGAATGACAGCTCTACGATTTTATTATGTAAATAAAAACTTTTTCAAAAAAAAATGTGACCGCCTTCAAAAACAACCACAAAAAGGGTAAAATAACCTACAAAACTTTTCTTTCGGAAGTCGGTGACTTTTTTTATTAATTTCACTGTCTCTTTTGCCACCGACTGCAGCAGCACCGGTAATAACATCGTTAACATCTCTTTCATTCATTCCCTATCTCAAAAACTACTGAACCGATTTTGATGAAATTTGCAGTATTCCCTAAGTTGAACGATACCTAGTACAACAAAAGAAGAATTACTTAAATCGGACTTGTAGTTCCGGAGATATGCGAACACAAGCATAATTTTCTTACTTGAGGTGTTGTACCTTCCATCATCAGCTCAGCTACATGAGATGATGATTTCCACACGCAAGTACTTGAATTACATCATAAGATTTGCGAAAAACTATGTGTCAGCCAATAAAATTTGAGGGTTGCCCTCGATTTCTCCAAGTTCCAATCATCAGATCCTGAAACGGTGATAATGGGACAACACGGGAAGCACCAGCTTTCGAATAAAAAAAGAATCATGAAAATCGGTTCACCCAGTCGCAAGTTATGAGGTAACAAACATAAAAAAAAAAAAAATACAGTCGAATTGATAACCTCCTCCTTTTTTGAAGTCGGTTAAGAAAAGATAAAGATGATTATAACATAATATTGTAATTGGGGTGTCTGAGAGTGTGCGTTAATTACCTACCTAACATGTTGTATAATGACTTGGAAATGTAAACTAACACAATAATAATATGAGATAAGCATTTGTCGGCGCGCCTCATTGCTATGACCTTCTTAACAAACTCCGAGCACTGGTGTAGAGATGCGCAAAATGTGTCAGTAAAAAGAAAATGAATGAAGTATATCTTTTCACTTGATGAAGTAGTTCATTCATTCATTCAGTACTTCATTTCGTCCAGCAAATCTGAACTAGTTCACTGGACTAGTTCACTGAACTACTTCACTGAACTACTTCACTGAACTACTTCACTGAAGTACTTCACTGAACTACTTCTCTGAACTACTTCACTGAACTACTTCACTGAACTAGTTCACTGGAATAGTTCACTGAACTGGTGATTTAGTGAAGTGAAATCACTAGTTCACTGACTGAACAAGTGATTTAGAGAAATTATGTATTTCCACGTATGTCGATTTTCCTTCATACTTTAAACAGGCCATTGTCAACCTAGAAATATAGTTGTATTGGTGGTAATAGTCGTTTTGGTTTACTTACACTTTTGTTGTACGTCAAATAAGACTGTATTCCTTTCACTATAAAGTTCATATTACAGTGAAAAGACTAACTACTGATAACATATTTCCGTGGTCACGTGGTGGCGAGGCGCCGTATTCGCTCGTTACTTTATCAGCCGACGTTATCCGATCAGCCGACGAAGTAACACGAACATGTACGAGTGAGAGAGCGCCTTGGTTGAATGTGTGTGAGTAGAGCGGGCTTATCGTCCGTCCATAGCCCATTGTGTACTCAGCCAATAGCCATCAGCCATGCAAGCGCGAAAAGAAACACCACAGACTACGTAGAGTGTAGATAGAAACACTGAATTACTAAGTGAACTAAAGACACATTTGATTGGCCAGTAAATGAATGAAAAGTTCATTTTGGGAAATTAACTAGTTCATTTAGTTCATTCGTTCGCGAACTACCCATGTCTACACTGGTGAGATGGCCATTAGCTATTACGTCAGTTCTTGACAGTGAAGTAAGTTGAACAGGACACCCATACCACGTACTCGGCGGACGTTATCTTCCAATAGTAATAGTTACAGGAGAAATCCTATTATAGTATCCCTATGACTGTGATGACCAATCCTTCAACAATTAACCCACGTCCCGCAAGCAGATTACATCCTTCTCTTACATTTGCACGAAGATTCCCAACTAGAATACCTGATACCAGTTGAAAAACTGATATCAGAAGTGGGATTTGAAGGATCAATTGGAGGCAGTATTAAACACCGCAAATAAGGCCACAGTGTGAAGAATCACGGTTTGATCCCCGTGATCCAGTAAATTTTGACAAAACTGCCAGCTGCATTCTGTTGTTTAAGGTTACCCTGATGATACAAAATCCGTTATTCAAATGTGATGAAATTTGAGATCAGACCTCAAGAAACGGCTTCCAAAGCAGCTATGTGTGTACCGGAGTCTCGTTGTTCGTATAACAAAAGCAGAAAAGTCTGAACTGAAGAAATAATTATCGGAATTTGACATAATTCAGTCTTGTGTCAAAGAAACTCGTCAATTCGAAGAGAGCTCAATTCATATCATATTACTACAAAAATTTACAGTGTTATATTGAGGTATCGCTGAAAAAGTGCCATAATGATCAAATAATGATGGTACAGAGTCGGCACCCTACTTGATGAAACCACGACTTTCGGAGGATCCTGCCACCAACTCACCACTATTCCTACCTTGGGTATGAAATCGAAGAGTGTCGCAAACGTAAAGATAGTGTTGTAATCGTGAGGATGAAAGGAGAAAATACAATCACTTGCTGTTCATATCAAAAACGCGGACATCGGCAGGTAACGTTTGTACCAGTAAATATGCTGAGAGCTGGAGGATCTGCGAGCGCAGACGGTCAAAGATCAGGGGGCCGATTCTACTAACTCATTTCTGTCACAATCGCAGCGTAACCGCGGCTGAACTGCGACTTTTTGACGTTTTCTCATTCTACTAATGCATAACGACCCTAAATAAGTTACAGTTCAGTCGAACGCAACGATCGATCGAGAGAACTGCTAGATCGTATTCTGCTAGCACAGTCGTAGCACAGTCGAAGGCAAGCGTGACATGTTCTCGTATTCCACTAATATTTTGACACTTGTTACGATCGCACTGGAACTGAAGTAGGACGGTTCATCTGTCCAAATTAGCGGTTGATAATAAGTTGGTAAATTGAAACTTTTGCAGGACCGATCTAGAACTTTTTTCATTTTTTACCTAATGATAATGATGTTCTACATAGATTTCGTTGTAGATACCGGAATAATAATATTTTTTTACAGATTTTCAATTTTGTCACAAGTTGAAGGTTTATAATCGTTACGAAAAAATTATATTGGGGATTTTTTTACGTGGTAAAATCATCGAATGAGTCCTTCCACCCCGGGCAGGGCGGAAGGGACTGTCAGACTTGTTTAGACTAAAATCCACGGTGTCCTTCAATAGCCCTTTATGTTCCGGGGTCACGGTAATGAGATAAGTCCCGCGACTCCGGTAGGTTTTGGCCCTCTAGAGGGGGCCCCGTCATCATGCTGACGCGTGGAACACAACTTGCCGTCGACCCGGGCATGGTTCATGGTCGGACAGTGAGTTGGCCCTTTACTCGCCGCCCGCATGCCCGCGCCTATTGTGGCCGTAGACCGTCTTGCGACGTCTGTCGACGTGGGCGTCCACCACTGCGGGTAGATTGGGGGATTGTGGGGGGGTAAAGTGAAAAAGTCTGTACATTGTATATCTCACAAATTATTGTTTTTTTAGTTTTGTCATGTTGGAGGATTTATATACTTAAGTGATTTTAGTTTATAGAGATATAGAGTTATTTAAGAAAAAGAAAGGAAGGGTTTTAATTAAACAATATTTTTGAGCTTGGTTATGAATATAATAAAATAAAACTAATAATCTTAAAAATATTACACTACTATACTACAGTATACTTAATTAAATCTAAATATTAACAAAACAAAGAAATACACTTTAAACAATAAACTAAATCACTAAACATAACAGAAAAAAATAGGTATCCTTTTGTTAAAAATAACTCTGCGAACAATATTTTCATTAAAATAATTAATTTTTTTATAATCTTTATTTCTTTAAACGATTAAATCAAAAAATTGTCTTACATTTCTTCTTTTATGTCTAAATACACTAATAGAACTTGACTACTTTAAATAAGTACTTCATTCACAAAACTGGCAATAAAAATTAAACCACTGCACACTGCAATTATATTATTATTGATATCTTTTTTTGTCGCTGCCTCAGGTTCCCCTACACTATGAATTTCTCCACTGTCGTGAGTGCGTTTACAAACATAGAAACTTGTAAACAACCAGACTCGGATAAAACTCTGGATGGATAAAATTCTGCTGGTGTCTCCAGTGTTACCGTCCTACTGCTGACATCTGGGGATAAGATCTCTGAAACAATTCATAAATAATTAATTAATAATTAAAGGAAGTTTATGGTCAATATTGGCCTACACTCGCATTAAATCGCGAGAGATGGACAGAGGGAAGGGAGGCCTTTGCCCTGCTGTGGGACAACGTAGGCTCATAATAATAATAATAAACGTGGTCAATAAGTAGAGACACCAGCACATCAATTTACCTAAATCTCTGAATCTTGACAGACTTCAGTAAGTTGGACAACATCTCTACCTAAAAGAGCAGCCAGCAGCCACACTTTCCTCTAGGGGAGCTAAAACTGGTTCCCTATTAGGTTCCACCCCTGTAGCGCTGAAACCTCTATTGGTATCAGTGACCTTAGCATGCACTCGACAGTTGTAGTCATTCCAAAACTAAAAAGAGATATAAATTTTTGTTAAATATTTTAATTTTTTTTTCATGTCAACTTACTTTTTATAGCTAATGATTACATTTTATAATATTTACTTGAAAACATACCTTAGTTAGACCAATCTTTAGGTGTCGTTGTAACACCTTCAGCATTTAAAATTTCAGCACACTGTTCCTTATGAGTGCTGAGGTGGCTCATCCTTCTTTAGACCGCATTTGCCCCACAGCAAGATTTTTAAAGAAGCAGAAGTTCAAGTTGTCGAAATGAAGTTGTCTTCCGCCCTTCCATAAGATTTGCCAGAAATTAGAAAGCACCAATCTGCAAGTTGTCACATAAAATTATTATTTTTTTATATTCTAAGTCAAATCAAGTGTGATTTGGGTCGTGTGACCGTAACCCTCAAGTGGGTCGTAAATGTGTTAATTTTCAGGACTTATCGCACAACATTTCCTATGATATAAAAAATATCGGGGCATGGTGCCATTTTAGACTTCATAAATAATTATGTAATAGTATAAAATGAAACAATACTCACAGTAAATCAGTCATTTTGATGAACTGATGAAGAACAAAAAAAGTTTTTGCTTTTTTTATAATATGTAAGCTGTTTGTTTATATTTGGATCACATTTGACATTACCAAGACGTTTCGTTTCACATTTTCGGCTTGCAAGAGAATTAAAATGGAACGTTCTCCAAAGAATTTATTATTTAACCATCGATATTTTCCATCATTGTATCAGTAAAATGTTTTGTCATAACATTTGAATCATTTATTATATTTTAAAACACAAAAGTAGCACCTGTTTCTATTTAGTAGCATTCAAATTTTATACTGTGGTATCATTAAAACATACTATTCGTCTTGCTGGTAACACAGGACAACGTTCCTAGCACAGTCGTAAATTCTAGAGATGCGCAAAATGTGTCAGTAAAAAGAAAATGAATGAAGTATATCTTTTCACTTGATGAAGTAGTTCATTCATTCATTCAGTACTTCATTTCGTCCAGCAAATCTGAACTAGTTCACTGGACTAGTTCACTGAACTACTTCACTGAACTACTTCACTGAACTACTTCACTGAACTACTTCACTGAACTACTTCACTGAAGTACTTCACTGAACTACTTCACTGAACTAGTTCACTGGACTAGTTCACTGAACTGGTGATTTAGTGAAGTGAAATCACTAGTTCACTGACTGAACTAGTGATTTAGAGAAATGATGTATTTCAATAAATCACTAGTTCAGTTATATACTTATGTCGATTTTCCTTCATACTTTAAACAGGCTAAGGACTGTCAACCTAGAAAAATATAGTTGTATTGGTGGTAATAGTCGTTTTGGTTTACTTACACTTTTGTTGTACGTCAAATAAGACTGTATTCCTTTCACTATAAAGTTTACATTACAGTGAAAAGACTAACTACTGATAACATATTATTTCTGTGGTCACGTGGTGGCGAGGCGCCGTATTCGCTCGTTACTTTATCAGCCGACGTTATCCGATCAGCCGACGAAGTAACACGAACATGTACGAGTGAGAGAGCGCCTTGGTTGAATGTGTGTGAGTAGAGCGGGCTTATCGTCCGGCCATAGCCCATTGTGTAGGTACTCAGCCAATAGCCATCAGCCATGCACGCGCGAAAAGAAACACCACAGACTACGTGGAGTGTAGATAGAAACACTGAATTACTAAGTGAACTAAAGACACATTTGATTGGCCAGTGAATGAATGAAAAGTTCATTTTGGGAAATGAACTAGTTCATTTAGTTCATTCATTCGCGAACTACCCATGTCTAGTAAATTCCCGCTACGATTAAGCATCGATTACGTTCCCAGTCTAACGTAACAAATAGCAGAATAACATTTTAGGTTACCATTGTTTGGCGATAGGAATGGCACCGTTGCGTAATAGCGATAGGATAGGTAATTTTGCAAATTAGTAGAATCGGCCCCCAGGTTTGCCCACGACGGTTGGTGAGTCATTTTTATTCCTATTCCAAAAATCGTATGGAGTCCTGTACCGTAAAGGACAGATGAATGAGGTAAACTGCTGGCTCACCAGTTTCATGTTCTTTTGTACGGATTTTTATAACCATGCACATACAAAGATCAAACGTCTAGGTTACGACGGGGCATTTGACAAATCATACGAACAAACAATACTGTTTTCCTTAGATATCGAAAAATGTTCAGAAGTTCATCGGGTAATGCATAATGCGCAAACACTAAAAAGCACCTTAGATGAATAACGTGAAGGTACATCCTTTCCCTAAACTTTAATAACCGTGGTATAGTATCCATACAGATATTACCGGTAAACTCAGAGGCAAGTTTGATAGAATAGACGTTCCTCTATTATAATTAACTGGCTGTTGCCCGCGGCTCTGCCCGCTGCAGCGCGCAGGTTGTCCCACGGCAGCATGGGGTCGGGACGGACACCGTTCTGTGTGTTGATCCGGTTTGTGAACTGTCCGTGTACTGGATTTCGTCCGGATTCATTCGGTGATTTTTGCGTGAGGAAATGATGGTCGTTCATCCATCCATCCAATCGGGTTTTCGCGTTTGTAATGTTATTATTAGCAGGACATCTCAGAATAATGTCCTCTTACATTACATTCTGACCTCTTTCTGGGTATACTCAATGTTTAGTTAGGAGCAACCTAGTGCTCTAAGAGCCTTAACGAAAGCATTGTACTTTTTCGGTTTCTCTAAGAGAATGATAGTTGATCATGTTAGGTGTTGTATTAGTCGCAAGATTCAAAGAATGTTGCACTAAACATAACATAGACCTACCTACGTCATTTATAACAACTGGCTCTGACAGAGTCAACGGTCAGCTAACGAGGATTACGTCTGTCAAAACCATGTCTTGAAAAAACGAGAATGACTTATGTTGGCAAGGTTCTGAGGGACGAGCTAGACTAGCTACAATTACCCTTAAATCGTAATAAGTCTGGACTCACTGGTTTCACGCTAACAAAAATGAAGTTCGGTTTAATTATGTGACACAGTCCTTAGAAATGTCTTGTAAAGCTTGTGAACCTCTTTGCGAATTGGTCTGGTTATCATAAGTAGTCAAGCAGCAAATATTCTTGAGGCAGTCAGCTGTTATGAGCATCTGTTAATAGCGGCATTGCTAGAATAAAACCATATGAACTGGGTGCAGTTATTTAAAAAAAAAAAAAAAACAATCCAAGCTAACTGAAATGATAAAATCCTCCTTTTTGAAGTCGGTTAAATATCACTATTCATAATTTATTACGCAAAGTTTCAGATTACGGCGGTTGATGTCTTAAATTAGTTTCCGTAGCCTCGATAGATGGCGTTGTACGTTCAGGCTGAAATCCTAAATCGCGTTACGGCGATAATGTACAGGCGTTCGTTACAGACTAAAGTTTCAACAGAATGTAACCACTTTATAATGACTCTGAAAATAGTTACATCATAAGATTTGCGAAAAACTATGTGTCAGCCAATAAAATTTGAGGGTTGCCCTCGATTTCTCCAAGTTCCAATCATCAGATCCTGAAACGGTGATAATGGGACCACACGGGAAGCACCAGCTTTCGAATAAAAAAAGAATCATGAAAATCGGTTCACCCAGTCGCAAGTTATGAGGTAACAAACCGACGGTCCCTACGTACAAACGGACATGTCAAAAACCGAGGTTTTCAGGAGAGCGATTTTAATGTTCAAATCGCTCTAGAAATAATTCTATGTACAATTTTGAATTTATTTTTTCTATAATGTTTTATTAGCTTTAGGAACTTTATAATGGTATTTATTCATGTTTTCTTTTTTTTCATTTTCTTAGAAAAACTGATAGATGACTGTTTCTACGCTGATATTAAAATAAAAGAATGTCGGACATGTCTTAGATAACTTTTTATACGTAGGAAAGAAGAAATCAGTTTATAACATAGAATTTAAATAAGACGTTTTATGAAAACGTCGAACAATGTTATAGTTTTCAAACGGATTAGTTAAACATCTTAAAATCACCACCGTTGGTTATAAAATATACATCGAAGAAGACATATCGCTTTATACGCGGTTTCATTCATTCGAAGTGTCTATAGTTCTCGCAATGTAAATAAAGACATGTCAATTTTTTAAACGTGGTTTATTCTTCAAATGAGTCCTCCCACCCACTGGGTGGAGCGAAAGGGATTGACAGACTTATACTGAGTAAAATCCACGGTGTTCTTTCAATGGCCCTTAACGTTCCAGGGTCATGGATACCTCATAAAATAGTCCCACGACCCCGGCAGGCTATGGTCCTCTATGGGGGTCCCGTCAGATTACTGATAGCTCTTTGAGGCGCGCATGGAACACGACACTCCGTCGATCCAGGCATGGCCCATCATCGAACGGCGAGTCACCCATTACTCGCCATCCGCCCGTGTCTACGGTGGCCGGAAATGGCCTTGTGATAACTGTTGCCATGGGCATCTCCCGCGGCGGCTGGGATTGTCAGGTTGAATGCCGGGTGCGAGAGGTTGCCGCCACCTATCAGCTTCGTGAAGACACGGCGGTCTCTGCCTAAGCGGGGCAAATCCACCGTATGCTCGACCGTGTTCTCCGGGCGTTCCGCACAAGGCGTTAGGCGTCAGGCGGACGCTGCCGCCGTGGCGCGTCTTCAGTCACTCCTCAAAGATAGTAGTCCACAAGCACCGGGAATAAGGTTCGGGCTACCGGTGGTCAGGGCTCTTGAGAGACGAACTTCCTAAAGATGCGCGCTGTGTCCAGAAGTACTGCCTTCTGAATCAGACGCTTGGCCAAGCGAGGGCCTCCTTAGATGTTGGTCAAGGCTCTAGGCAATTAAGCCATTAGCCGACACGAGTATCGGCACAATGACTGCTGTTCACTTTCCATATTATGCCAACAACCTCGCGAGCCAGATCAAGATACTTGAATATTTATCTTTCACGAGGTTCTAGTCACACGGATACGATATATAAACAACAAAACATTGCGTAACGGACGTTCCGATCGATCTATCACCACAATGTCATGCTTTTTGGCAACAATGAGTGATGACAGGTCGATCCCAATACAACGAAATTGCCATCTTCGCGAACTGAGTCAGGTGCATACATTTTTTTTAACATAGTAGAATCATCAAACGAGTCCTCCCACCCAGGGCAGGGCAGAAGGAACTGTCAGACTTGTACTGACTAAAATCCACGGTGTCCTTCAAAAGCCTTTTGCGTTCCGGGGTCACGGTAGCTCGTTAGTGCCGCGACCGACAGGGTCAGGCGCATACTTATATTACGGCACTTCTGATATCTCAAGGTTGTACTTGAAAGCAAGTTGCTGGTGGATAATCCTGGAAACGAGGTTGTGTCTATGCAAATATTCTCCATTAATTGAATTTTGATATTGGTGTGTGATCTGAAACTGATTGAAATAAATGAAATTGAATTTGAATTAGTCAGACAAGAACACCTAGAGACAATGACTGTGTCGGATCGATTTTCTCGGACGGTGGCATGCATGACATATTATGTCAAACGTTTATTTTCGGTAGTTATTCGTCAGAACATCGTACAATTGCAAAGACAAATTCCCAAATAGGTCACCGAAGCGAAATTTTTTATTGTTAATTAACAATCTTCTTAGCATCTAAACATACAATAAGGACATGTACACGCCCTATTGAGAAACCCCCGCCGTAAATGACGTTATGTCAGACATGACCGCGTTTGCGCGCAATTTAAAACACCGTACAAAGCGTTATGTGTAGATATCCGCATCTACGTTACTTATTCGTTGTAAATATAATACTTGTCCTCATATACGATTGGTAAATCTCGTTAAATACGTAACATAAGAAAAAAATAAATATACAGATATGTGCGTCTTAAAAATCTAAAGCGAACTGTGCAATAAAAAAAAAATGACATTTTCGACATGTCCGTTTGTACGTAGGGACCGTCGAAACATAAAAAAAAAAAAAATACAGTCGAATTGATAACCTCCTCCTTTTTTTGAAGTCGGTTAAGAAAAGATAAAGATGATTATAACATAATATTGTAATTGGTGTCTGAGAGTGTGCGTTAATTACCTACCTAACATGTTGTATAATGACTTGGAAATGTAAACTAACACAATAATAATATGAGATAAGCATTTATTAAAAATAATGACAATTAAAATAAATTAAAATAAACTTAACGTGACGTGCATTTGAAGAAAACAAAAACCCGGAAAATTCCTAGACAAATATATTTTTGTCGGAAAAACAAAGGCATCAAACTCTTACGGCGTCGTCGGTTTTCGTAATTTTAATCAGGGATTATTATCGTAACCAAACGAATAAACACCCACTCCGTGCGTATTGCTTTTTTCTTCGTTCTCTTTGTTGTTCTGGTGGTTGTGGTTGTCGTTGGTGTTGTGGTGGTTGTTGTTGGTGTTGTGGTGGTTGTTGTTGGTGTTGTGGTGGTTGTTGTTGGTGTTGTGGTGGTTGTTGTTGTTGTTGGTGTTGTGGTGGTGGTTGTTGTCGTTGTTGTTGGTGTTGTGGTGGTTGTGGTGGTGGTGGTGGTTGTTGTGGTTGTGGTGGTGGTGGTGGTTGTTGTGGTGGTCGTCTTGAGACGATCCCTATAGACGTATTGACAGTTAATACTTCTACAGGTCTTTTTAAATTGTCTCATCCATTTTTCAGAGTTGATTTTCTTTTTTTGACCTCTTGCCACCCGAAATCCACTTATTCTGAAATGTGCGGTTCGCCGTGAGTTAAAAGGACTTTTTGTAATTTCTCTCTCTTCCTCACATACATATGTTGCGGTCCGCACATCAGATTTATGGAATGTCTCATTGTCCTCCTCCTTGAGACATTCGCTGGTACCGTCTTCTGTGTTTTGTGTGCAGTGTATGAGGTAGTACGTGTTATCAGGAATAACTTGTGTGAGGAATAATAATTTGTCTCGGTTATTAAACTGATCAAATTTAATTTCCTCACACATGCTACTCGTATTTTCAGTACTGATGCATGTTTTGAGGACTAGGTTAGGGTCTGTGAGTTCCACCATAGAGTAAAGTGTTAATCGTATGCATTCGCTTGTACAGTTGTATAAGTTACTGTAGTCCGAGAACGTGGCATTATGATTAAGGGCATCTAGAACATCGTGTTGTGGTTTTTCCTGTAACAAACAATAATATTTCTATCAAAAAATTTCTGCCATTCTGAAAAGTGCATACAGGTCCTTACCCCAAAGATAATTAAGGCCTGTTAATGAATTTTAACCTGTTTAAAAAAATTGTAGGGATCTGGAGAGCTTCCCGAAATGTTCCGAAAGTGCTTGCACGCGGAAAACTTACTCAATACTTCTTAATTAAATGAGCAGTGGTGTACAACTTGTGCAGTGGTGGCCCAGTGGTGTCGGTCCCGACTTACGAGCTTTAGGTCGTGGGTTCGAACCTCGAAAGGCGCATTACTTTCTGTAATTTATTTCATCACCCCTGCTCTCAAAACGGTGAAGGAAAACATCGTGAGGAAACCGGCATGTCCTAGAACCAAAAATTCGAAGACATGTGAAATCTACAACCCGCACTGGACCCGCGTGGTAGATTATGGCCCACTCCCTCTCACAGAGAGGAGGCCTGTGTCCCAGCAGTGGGAACATTATAAGCTGATGATAAATGACTCCCTTCACACAGAAATGCAGAGTTGGGATTTTTTAGGTCCCAAAAAAAGTGTTTGAGGTGTTTTCAAATAGGCGTATTATAGCGCTTGTGTAAAAAGCATATACATTATATATATTGTTTACCAGTGTAACTACCGTGAGCCACCAATTGATATTAAGCAAAGAGATTTTATATAGTTTAATGTCTTTGATATTAAGATAATTGTAGGAAATTGAATTTTTTACATTACTTTTTTTTTCGCTTTACTTCTGGCTTATCTATTATTTATTACACTCATATACACCGTGACTTTTTAATCGTCTTACAAAAGCAGCCCAGTTCATGTATCCAATGACTAGAACACGTTTATAATAAAAGAAAATGGAATTTAACATCGTGAGGAAACCGGCATGTCTTAGAACCAAAAATTCGAAGACATGTGAAATCTACAACCCGCACTGGACCCGCGTGGTAGATTATGGCCCACTCCCTCTCACAGAGAGGAGGCCTGTGTCCCAGCAGTGGGAACATTATAAGCTGATGATAAATGACTCCCTTCACACAGAAATGCAGAGTTGGGATTTTTTAGGTCCCAAAAAAAGTGTTTGAGGTGTTTTCAAATAGGCGTATTATAGCGCTTGTGTAAAAAGCATATACATTATATATATTGTTTACCAGTGTAACTACCGTGAGCCACCAATTGATATTAAGCAAAGAGATTTTATATAGTTTAATGTCTTTGATATTAAGATAATTGTAGGAAATTGAATTTTTTACATTACTTTTTTTTCGCTTTACTTCTGGCTTATCTATTATTTATTACACTCATATACACCGTGACTTTTTAATCGTCTTACAAAAGCAGCCCAGTTCATGTATCCAATGACTAGAACACGTTTATAATAAAAGAAAATGGAATTTAAGAGATTTGAAAAATTTTAATATAAAATTTAAATTCGTTATAATGACGCAAGGCGTAGTTAGAAGGGTCAGAGCCCATTCGTACCCTGAAATTCGTACCCCAGCATTAAAGTTGTGGATTCGGCCCCTTTATAGGTGCCCATTGGTCTCCTGGTATATTATTTTTAAGGTACCCATTCGTACCCTCTAATACAATAAAAGTTAAAGATTGGGCACCTATTCAGGTGCCTATTGGTCCCCTGAGATAAAATTAGCTATATTTTACTTATGAAACGGTTAACAGAGTACACTTGTGAACAGTTTACTAACGGAATTAATTGAATAAATCATAACAGCTCATTAAAAAAAGAGCTATGATGAATGATAATCCCTCATGACAATAATATAACCTGTCGATAGGCTTACGATGTAAAATTGTCTGTCTACGAATGGCTTGTTAAAAAAAACGGGGCTGCCTCGGTGACATATTGGTTCTTGAAAGTGACTGCGAATACGAGACTGTTCAATGTGTCTTTGGTCTTTTATTAAATGAAGTTCACCTAACGAAATAAACTTTTTGTTTTTCTCACCGACTTTCGAAAGAAAAGTTATTTTGTAGGTTTTTTGAACTTTTTTTGTGGTTGTTTTGAAGTAGGTCACATTTTTTTTTGAAAGTTTTTTATTTTATCCTTTTTAGTTTCACTATTCAACCCAAATTTTATTGGGCCAAATGGCAGATTATATAAAGTATATCGAACAAAAATAGAATCATCGAAATCGGACCAGAAACCTCGGAGTAATCGGTGTAGACAAAGTTGAAAACTTTTAAGGTTTTTGTTGATTTTTCAAAAAGTGCTAGTCCGATTTCTATAAAATTTTAATGGAACCATTCCGGAAGTAAACCCTATCCAAACAAAAAAATGAATTTTTCAAATCGGTTGTTAAACGACGGAGTTATGCCAGAACAAACATAAAAAAAATACAGACATCCGAATTAAGAACCTCCTCCTTTTGGAAGTCGGTTAAAAATAATGAACGTTCTAACATTAATTTTGTTTTGCTCCAAAAATTGCGTTAAAATTGGTAAGTACTCTCCTCTGTGCACGGGGTGTGGAATGCCGAAGCATGAGGGGTAATCTTAGCCAGAGAATCTGCGCGCAAGCAAATTAGATTTAAGTTATTATGATTTTGCATGTATGTAATTGGTAAATATACAAAATAAGAAGTGATTATTTACTGTTGATATGTTCTATTTTTTTTGCATATATTATATTTAATTTTGATTTACATAATGGACAATCAAGGCTGATTTTTTAAAAAAAGAGTTGTATTTTGTTAGTTTCTAGGACATTGTGATTTTGCATGTGTATTTGTTGGTAATGAAAATGTTGATTTTACGTAGTTGATAAAGACTGATTTTACTTTTTATATTTCTTGTATACAAAGTTATTGTAATATTGCATTATTTTGTAGATCTCTAAGACTGTACAAAGTAGTAACAATGAATTGTTATTTTTGTTATATTATTAGTATTGATATTTGGTTATTTGTTTGTACACTGGATGTAAATTTATCTAAAATTCAGTTATTACTGAAATTTTATTTAAATAGTTACACAGTTTTATTTTACTGCATAAAGATTATTATAGTTATCATATATTTTGCTAAATATGTACAAATGTACAAGAAACTAAAAGTTGATTAATTATTTTGAAGACTGACTTAATTCCTAGAGCCTAGAGGCATTTATTAAACTTAATCTTATTTCAAATAAACATGATATCTACCGAATTACTATATTTTTATTTAACCCATTTCTGCGCGACTGTACCAGGACTACCAAACTGCAGTATACACATGTACATGTACTTATATTAGAAGAATGAATAAAAATAAATATACTTCAGGGTACGAGTGGGCTCCTCAAAACTTCCAGGGTACGAGTGGGCACAAGGTGCGAATCTTAGGGTACGAATGGGCTGTGACCCAGTTAGAAACACCCTTGACTCATAGAAAATGGAGATGGAATGATCTGCCCGACTATTGCGCTGGGTAGGTATGTATACTCTACAGCTTGATACATAAACATTTTAACAGGGTGTTTCATATTTCTAATGTAACTATTTATTAAAAATAAAAATTATTAATAACGATAAAAAAAAACTTGCCTAGATTTTGGGTCGGATACATTAAGTGGACCCTTTTTGTAAGACGACTAAAAAGTCACGGTGTATATTTCATTTTCAAGGGACCTATGAAGGTTTCAAAATGTTTTTTTTTCGGACCACAAAAATCGCATATTAAATACGTCTGTTTTGTTTTCTTTTCATCAGTTCCTTCAAAACAAGTTTGTTCAAGTTGCATACAATTTGCAACTTTTATGCAAATATCTTGTACCTATAATGGGAACACGGCCTTACACTCAACCCTTGTAACGCTAAATAATGAATAGATTACCTGACGTATGTCACAAATGACGCTTGTAGTATGCTCCTGGAAAATAACGAAATGATGTTAAGTAAAGTATCAAGAATCACAGAGGTTAAGGTAATTGCGTCGATGTAGCCCGCGAAATTCAAATTTTCTTACGTTTTTTGCAATTTGCAGGCCAGTGACATATTTAAGTTAGATTTCGGACATTTTAACAAGATGCAGCTTTTCTATTTGAGAGCTGGTGGAGCGAATGTTTTGATTATTTTTATATTTAAAATTATACTTGTTATTACCGCAATTCATATTTTGATAAAGTTACAACATGTCACTGGCCTGCAAATAGCGAAAAACGTATGATGTCGCAGGCTGGTTGGAGCATTCCCCTTAACCCCAAAAATCGTTCGCCGGGTTTGCTAGTTACATTATAAATGTGCCGAAGTTACGAGGTAGAGAACGTTACACCCAATGGATATTTATAACGGAAAATTTTGTAATTATAGAAGGGATGATGAAATATATCAAGCCTGGGGCAGATGTTAATCGTTTGCCAAGGATGATGCAAAAACAAAAGTAAAGCTGATGAAGCTCTCGATTCATTTGTTTTAGGTATAGGAATTAAGGGCGCTTGAACACGGCGCGTGGAACCCGCGCAAGTAAAGGTGCGGGTTCGCGGTTTACCAAGGTTTATCAAGGCAGGGCGGGAGGGACTGTCAGACTTCTACTGACTAAAATCCACGGTGTCCTTCATAGCCTGTTAAGTTCCGGGGTTACGGTAAGGGAATAATCCCGCGACCGCGGCAGGCTTTGGCCCTCTGAGAGGGGGCCCCGTCATTATGCTGACGCTCTCTACTCAAAATCTAACTCTATTTCCTACACGATAAGGTACTCCTTTCACAACCAATGATATTATAAAAATAAAAAGCTAACTGGACGTTATCATTATTTAAAACTCACCGTATTGTTGTCGTTGACATTGTCAAATTGCGGTCTGTTGGTCGAGATCGGGAAAGCGTTGCTACTTATGATCAAATAGCTCAAAATCAAAATACTGACACTGATTAAAGAATACATTTTTTGTCTTGACAAAAAGGCGTTTAAAGCAGATTGTTGAATATACAACGGTATATTTGACGATACTTGAAACTATGGACACAGTACCAACAGTCACAGTATTTATAGGAGTTTTTTGATGATTATAATACTGTCTCTAATTGGATAACGAAGCTTAACTAATCAAAATTGTTGATATAATCAATTATTATCAGTTGCAATTCGTAACGTATCATCTGTCCAGTAATTTTCCAATTAATATTAAATTGGTTTCTATTCTTAGGCCCTATCCACACAGGGTGCGTTTGCCTCAAGAAGTCGAGGTGCGGCGGGAAGAGCTTCGGCGCGATCCCAGGGCATTATGGAGAGAACGACTGTCGCAACCGAGGTACGGGCTAGCCGCAATCGCGGCTGTAAGACCCTCTTTGAGGAGTGGCTTGATAGGTCCCACGGCGTCCTCACCTACCGCATGACATAGGTCCTCACCGGACATGGCTGCTTCGGGAGGTACCTATGCATGATAAAGAAAGAGGAAACGCCCTGGTGTCACCACTGCGAGGACCGCCCGGAGGACACGGTGGAGCATACGGTGCAGGACTGCCCTGCTTGGGCGGAGCACCGCCGTGTCCTCACGCAGGCGATAGGCGGAGACCTCTCGCGCCCGGCATTGGTCGACCATGCTGCGGGGCGAGACGTAGTGGGAAGCGTTGCCTCCTTCTGCGAAACAGTCATGCTCACGAAGGAGGAGGTGGGCCACGAGAGAGAGAGGATACCGTCCTCCCTCCGCCCCAGACGGTGTGGTAGACGCCCACGGCGATGGATGTCGCGGGATGATCTCTGGCCACCGTAGGCGCGAGACTATGGGCTATGCCCGGGACGACGGCGCGTTGTGTTCCACGCACGCCTCAAGGAGCGTCATAGAACGTCAAGGACATACGTATACCGTGACTCCGGTACACAAAGGGCTACCGAAAGATACGGTGGATTTTAGTCAGTCAGTCCCTTCCGCCCTGCCCGGGGTGGGAGGACTCATTTGATAATTTTACCACGAAAAAAAACCCTCAGGGTGCGTCCCATTTCTTATAAAGTTATTTGATATATTTTCATTTCAATAACGTTCACATGATATACCTAATCAACGTGAGATATACCAACGGTTGATATAATTTCTTTACACATAATGTTTCTGTTACTCTAAAACTCATTTCATATACTTAATTTAATTTGCTATAACGTTTAATTAAGTGAAATTCGTAATGATGACCTTTAAAACATATAATTTTCTTTGATGACTTAGGCTTATCCTTTGGACTTTGACCTGCTGAATCGATCGTCCCAAAAAGCATATACGTTATCAGGAGTATAGACACGGATTTAAGGTATCTTTCATCCCGAATAACAGAAGAGATCTGTCGCCGAGAAAACAATTAAGTTCATATTCCAGATGGCGCCACTTACACGATCCGTATTGTTTGTCAAATTCTAAATTAACGCAAGCGAAGCCGCGGGCAAACACTAGTTAATAATAAATAGTGTGAACAAAGCCTAAAACATTTGGTTTGCATAGTAATAATTGAGCCCGTTCCGCGTTCTACAGTTAAAAAATCGATCGTGAGAATCAATTATAAGCGTGAAATTTGATCTCTCTAACAAACATGATAAATTGAAATATGCGATTTCAAGCCCATTTCGAGCGACTAATTAATTAGTTTATCATTTTTTGTGAGTACCTAAACAATTATATTAATTTAAGATTACCTGGTTTTCCTTTCATTTAATTTATCATGTTTGTTAGAGAGATTTCATCCTTATAATTGACCCTAACGAGCGATCGATGCAATAAAAGTACAGGGTATAATTTTTTCAGATTTTAGCCGCGTGTGGGAGAAGAGAATTTTCGAAAATCTTTGAATGCAGTTTGCTTTCTATTCAAAAGTAAAGGAATGTTTCCTTTGAGTAAAATTTTCTATCTGCGATATTAAGAGTACTTTCCCTCCAGGTGACATTACAAAATTGCACTCTCTATAGAGTATACACCGTGACTTTTTAGTCGTCTTACAAAAGCAGCCCAGTTCATGTACCCAATGACTAGAACACGTTTATAATAAAAAAATAGGTATTTAAGAGATTTGAAAATTTTTAAAATAAAATTTTAATTCGTTATTATGACGCAAGGTGTAGTTAGAAACACCCTTGTCTCATAGAAAATGGAGATAGAATGATCTGCCCGACTATTGCGCTGGGTAGGTATACTTTACAGCTAGATACGTAAACATTTAACAGGGTGTTTCATATTTCTAATGCACCTATTTATTAAAAATAAAAAATATTATTAACGATTAAAAAAAAAAAAACTTGCCTAGAGGTATTTTAGGTCGGATACATTAAGTGGACCCTTTTTGTAAGACGACTAAAAAGTCACGGTGTATAGATTTAAGTTTTTTTTCATCCCCCCATTTCGGAAAGACAAATTTTTTCTCTTCGATATCGATTGTCGAACCACATCAAATTTCAAAAATAGAATTTGTTTCCTCGCAATAAGTGTGAAAATCAGAGTACGCTCTTCGGGAGTAAAGATGCGTTGCCTTGGGCTAACTTGAATCCCTCGCTACACTAAGGATTTTTAACTTTATTCCCTCGTTTCTTTCGGGAATTAACACTAGAACCTCGTGCTGCGCTACGCAGGTTCACCCCCAGAATCCTAGTATCGCTTCGGAATCCAATACGCCACTCTTGGAGCGTAATCTATTATTATTTTGTTAAAATCTCAGACTCGGCGCCTTCTTGACTCTTTACCTTTTTATTAATGGGATAAATATAATGACCACCATAAAATGCTTTGATACCCTTAGCTACTACACTTCAAATTGTATTCGAACACCTAATATAGTAAATGATCACCAAATCTATACTGAATATGCACCAAATCTAAAACTCGCTTTAGCAAGATTTCAGGGACACTCCGAAGTTCGGTTTGGTTAGGTTCCTTTAAACCTTGAACCATTAGGTACTATTTTATATATTCTGTGCTCCCTGCTTAGGTAGATTTTTTTTTATTACACCTTGATAAGAACATATTTTGGTGATCATTTACTACTTTTGGGTTGACAATGATTTATTTGGAGTCATTTTGATTAGCTAGGATAGCGAAATGTTAAAACTGGTTATAATTTTACATTAAAATGCGGGTTTCATTTTAGTGATCATTTACTATTTTTGTCTGTTATATGTTACTATATCTGGTGGTAAGTTAAACATAAGCCTTTATTAATTAGCTTTGTGCAGTTTTCTTTTCACGTCATGTTGTTAATTTATGACAAACCAAGATAAAAATAAGAAAACTATGTCATCATCATCATCAGCCTATTAATGTTCCCACTGCTGGGACACAGGCCTCCTCTCTGTAAGAGGGGGTGGGCCATAATCCACCACGCGAACCCAGTGCGGATTGGTGGATGTCACATGTCTTCGAATTTTTGGTTCTAGGACATGCCGGTTTCCTCACGATGTTTTCCTTCACCGTTTTGAGAGCAGTGGTGATGAAATAAATTACACAAAGTAATGCGCCTGCCGGGATTCGAACCCACGACCTACAACTTGTAAGTCGGGGCCGATACCACTGGGCCACCACTGCTCTGCACTCTGCCAATTATTATTTGTTTCAATTTAAAAATTATTCTCTAATACTTATCAAGTAGTTAATACCTAAACTGAAATAAAAGTACCTATCTTGTGTTTGTACAATGTCGTACTTTTGTTTTTGCATTGAGACATTTCCTCGCTGAGGTGGTATGAAAAGTTACGTGTTGCACTCGAGTGCAAAGATTTTTCACCCTGTGCCCTTTTGATTTCGTCGTCGTCATGATAAATCCATCCATTAATTGTTGTATTTAGATTACATTGTCAATTCAACGACATTATAGCGTGAGTTTCTTTAAACAAATACAGTAAGTAGATTGATTAGGGATGCTAAGACAACCTCCACGTGCGCCCGTGGACTGGAGTTCCCTCTCGGATACGTCCGAGGGGAAGACCAGTTTTTCGGGCCGGTGTACCCTGGGATGCGGGCAAAAACTCTTCCTTAGGCACTGTGTGCCTAAGTGGTCTCTTTGTCCGTATGCGAATAGCCTGTCGTGTGGACGCTCCAACGCGTGTCCCTCTGATTAGCAGAGGGCACAGCGGCGGAGCGGGCTTGCGGACGGTGAGTGATGGGTAGCTCGCCGTCCGACTAGGGACCAAGCCCGGGTCGGTGGCGCGTCGTGTTACGTGCCAAATGCCTGCTGGGGTTGCGGATTTTTTCTTAAACCAGGATACCGTGGCCCCGGAACGTAAAGGGCATCCGAAGGAACACGGGTGGATTTTAGTCAGTAAGAGTCTGACAGTCCCTTCCGGGAGGACTCATTTGATGATATTAGCACCTTAAAAAAAAAGTAGATTGGTTACCTACCTACCACAGTATCGACTTCATAGTTTTGTTTATAGTTTACGTCAAGATAAGAATTGTTGTGGTTTTCCAAAGTATAGCAAACGATTGAATTTGGTACCATTGGACTCTGTTATTTGGTATAGTTACAGGCTGTTATGAGATTTAAAACTATACTTTGGTGTTTTATTTTATTTTATTGGTGTAGTAATTTTAATTTGGATTTAATATACAGCTTGGCCAGAACGGATTGAAACGGAACTAATCTTTTTGTTTGTTGACAACGTTTAAAATCTTTGATATTTGATGTAAACAAAGACCGCAGGTTTGTTAGATTTATTATTGTGCCATAAAACTAACGTAATAAGTGAACAATAATAAAATAAAATCATTCAAAGTGCTGGTAGCGAGAGCACAGTGGCGACTTCCGGTTTTCTACTGTTTTTTGCCAAGCTGTAATTTAAATACCACTACAATAATATTTTTTATTTGTGATTTCAAAACATTGTGAAACATTTTTGAAAAAGAGTAAGTATGTATTGAGTTTCTTGCACATTCTTCTCCATACAACCTACCTTAGCGAATGGGTGTAGAATCAATCCCATCCCTTCATATTTTCTTATCGACGATAAATTTTATAATCGACGTTCAAAAGTGCTTCTTTGTTGGCCTAATTGGAATAAATGATTTTTGACTTCTCTATGTATGTTTAGATCTTTAAAACTATGTAACTTCAGATGATTCATTAATTGATGATATGAGCATGATAAAATAAGGATGGATGGATAGATTTTTAATACTCAATCACGTCAGAAAGATTTTTGTATTATTTTAGATGTGTATTTTCTTGAATCTAGTCTATGTCAGTTTGACTCTAGTGTAAACAACATGTAACATAATTAACGCACATCCTGAAATTAGTTTGTTCAGAATCGTTTACTGAATCGAATTCTATCATTTTTAGTATAGGTAATTGTTTATCAAAAACAATTAAAACTACGGAAATTATAGTCACATTACCCCTGTACAGTCAAAACAAACTAAGATAGACCGTAAATCAAGGAAACAAGACTTAAAAGTGCAATTTTATTTGTAGTAATACTAAATTCCGTCATTCAATACAAAATAAAGAAAAATAAACCTTACTGCAAAATAACTAATTTAGTAAATAGCAATGCATTTACATGTTAAATTAAAATTACAATATAATATGTATTATGATTATGACATAATATTCTAATTAGGGTGTCTGAGGGTTAATTACGTTGTATGTTGTATAATATATTATTTTTATTGGGACAAACCCACCACACTATTCCCAAACTACGCAAGCAAGCAACTCCTGAAAGCCAGAATCAACAGTGGCAACCACCAGAAAAGCGCCGAGACAATGAAGCTCGACGTGTCCCGGAGAATTAATTTACCTGTCTTGGATCCTGCAACGAAATTAATCAGAAAAGAATGACGTAGAATGGACTCTAGTATATTATGTCAAAATTTCTGTCTTGTCCGATAAAGATTAAATACTCTAACTGGCGTGACGGGGTAACTTAGATAAGCTTTTATTAAAAACTGAAAACTAGACTATAAAATACTAATCTGTCTGCCTTTTCCCAATTATATTGTGGTCTACTTCCAATCGAACCAGATGCAGCTGAATATCAGTATTTTACATGGAGCGACTGACTATCGGACCTCCACAACACAGTAACTATAAGTAATAATATTATAATACCCCTGGTAAGGCTGGTTGACAGACTTTTCGAGGGCAGGGAGGAAACTCGCTATCATAGATGGTCACCATCTGTCGTCACCATAGATATATTAAAGGAGGAGATATGGCGTGGAGTTCAAAATGTATAGAAAACCGGTGAGGCCGCAACAGCCCCATTATTACGATAATATTGCGCATGTAGTTCTATCAAAACAATATTACGAACAAGTGCACACACGCGCCATCGATAACTCAGTCATTTAAATATACAACTTATGCTTTACACTACAACGTTCTTTTTTGGTATGATTTACTTACACTAAAACATGTATCATTGTGTATTGTCGGGACACGGGGGCGGGCGCTCTAATACAACGGACGCACCATGCGACATTACGGCTTGATGCGGCATCATTATACCAGTTTTACATTGAAAGAAAGAAAGAAAGAAAGAAAATTGTTTTATTTTTTTACAGTAATGCATGCAAATTAAAAAGTTAACTTAAACTAAACATAAATAAAAATAGACATTTCAAGAACAAATTGACAACAATTTGACAGCTGCATGCCATGACTGCAAAAAGAAAGGTGACCACTCAGCATAATGCTGTGCTGTGAGAGACCCACAGCACAGCGCTGGTTTTCAGTGGTCACCCGAAGAAGAAGAAGAAAAGGAAAGAAGAAACAAGAGTACGGATATCAAGCCGGCTAAAAAGTACATATTATATTAACAGAATAAATACAATAAACTAATAAAATATTAAAGATATATTAACATTAAAGATATATATATATTGATACAGAATACAGTGGTTGAAATATAATAAAAGGTTGTCATATAATAAAAGGCTTTTAATTAAAATTAAATACGCGGGTATCACCAATGCGTCAAGCACGCAAACAAAATGTTCACATACCCGAACACAATCGCACTCGTGAGTCGTGAGCGTCAGGTGTTGTATCTCGCTCGTTGCATTGCTGCATTGCTTGTCCAGTCACTCAGAGTGATAGAATGAGGTGGTTGTAAAAGAGCAAACAGTCGGAGTTCTAAAGGAACAAAAATAAAAAAGTCCAAGTGAATAGCTGGCCAAAACGCTCAGCACCACGTGGTCACCGACACGCCCCCTTGCCACTTCTCCTGTTTTTAATATTTCTGTGATGGTCACCCACCCACAGACCAACCACAGCAAGCGCGGCTTAACCCGGAAGATCGAAATCGATTAAAGAACTTCTAAATCTCTGATTCCAGAACTGCTCACCACGCAATCCTACCAACAACAACTCAGAAGATAGAGGAAATAACAACTTTTGAAGAAGCTAAAGAAGATGTCGTTTTTGTGCCGAACGTTGAACCACCCGTGACGAGGTATGAGTTATAATTATTTTTATGGACCCAAGGGGAAATACGGGACCCTTTTACTAAGACTTCGCTGTCCGCGTGTCTGTCCGTCAGTCACCAGTACCCTTAGCACGAGTTTTCACTCTTTTACTTTACAGCGTCTTTCCGAAATTTCCAGCGTTTCTTGTATGAATAAAAATAATAAAAAAAAAAACTAAAAACCCGACTGCGCGAAAAAACTAAAAGAAAGAAACAAGCCCAGTAGTTTAGAATTCACTCATTCACACTCACAGTCGGGGCCCATTCAAATAATACCAATCAAATCTTCCCAAGGGGCCCCGACTTGTTGTACGGCGTGTGAAATACGCAGTCAGGTTTTTTTTTTTAATATTGATTTTATTTTACTATTTTGCGTTTTTCAAATCAATTTATTTATTTCAGATAAAAATCCATAATAATTAAGTAAACATATACACATATATTTTTGTTTTTTTTAGCGTGGTAAAATCATCAAATGAGTCCTCCAACCGGGGGCAGGGCGGGAGGGACTGTCAGACTTCTACTGACTAAAATCCACGGTGTCCTTCATAGCCTGTTAAGTTCCGGGGTTACGGTAAGGGAATAATCCCGCGACCCCGACATATATTTTTGTTAGCATTTATCTGTCCAATATAATTGAAAAATGTTAGTTAGTTTATATTTTGCTAAACCATTTTTAAATTCCTTTAATTTGATACCCCACTTGATAGAAATTTAAAGATTAAAAAAAAAATTAGTTCGGAACAGGGTTGGAAAAAAAAACAGTTTTTTTTTAATTATATAAAACAAACAGTTCAAAATGTTTAAAACATGTGTTTTTTATGTTTTTTTTAGCGTAGGGCATTATTTCAAATTAATTCGACTGTGGTTCTATTCTCGACTAGATCTTTATAAACTCGCCTTATTAAATAAAATATTTACAAAAAAAAAACGATCAATAGATACCTAACATTTATTTGTATGTTGCGTAATCAAACGGTATGTTCTAATGTTGATTTTATATGGGGCGACGACGCAGGGACTTTCCTAGCGGGTCAGGCGGCGCGCCTCCTATTCGTAGAAATAGTTCTTTGTTCATGAGGTGAGTCCCCGTCCCCGAGCGGGGGGTATCACCTTATGAACAATGAACCACCGAAGAAACACCGACCTACTCTAAAAAATAGGGGAATAACCAATAATCCTTTAAATTACTTTCTATCGTCAGTCGACATTAGGGATCGAAGTTTACGTTTTTATATGTTGTTTATTAATTAAAATTGTTACAATTTTAATTGTTTTGAAATTATTTATGAATTATGATAATGAATCAAAAATAGGTGCTTTACATACTTATTTGTTTGATTGAATGAAATACACAACATAAAAATAATGCTGTCGGGGCTGGGCGTTTTTAGTAAGGGGCAAAGTTTTATTTAAAAAAAAAAAGTTATTTACAATTCCAATGAAAGTTCATATAAATAACAGCAATAGAGACTCAATTGGTTTTATGTTGAACTATTCAGACTCAAATTTTAGGTACTATTATACACCGTGTTCTTCACGTTATCCATAAACTTTAGCAAATACTTCTATGGCTTTTACAAATCAAATCCAACAAAGGAAGTAGTACTTAAAAAGGCTTCGTTACAAAGATATTTGTAATTTCATTTAATGAAATTTAATTGAGCTATGCAGTGAGAAAGTATCTTAATTTGGCCTATGTTGCCGCTTAGTGCAATTAAAATGATAAATCTATCAAATACTATTTGCATTTCATTTGCACGTACGAGAGGAACCCGAGAGTTAGCGAAGAAATACGATCGTTTGCGATAACGAATCTTTCAAAGAGATTAAACTGGTCGCTATGGATACCTAAGTTGTTATTTGTCATTGTTTGTCATGCATGATTTTAACTGTCAGGATTATTGTTTATTGTAATTTGCTTTTGGGTTTCCGACTAATTTAATCAATCATTTTGATTACAACTTTCACTATGCCGCACGAATATTCTGCTCAACACCAAGCTGATATTCACTTCGTCTACGGTTTCTGTGACGGAAATGCTACAGCAGCTGTGCGAGAGTACCAACGGCGATTCCCTGGTCGGCGCGTTCCTGATATACGAACATTTATTAACATACACAGGAGATTTTGTGAGATCGGAATTAGACCACGCCGCCCTGAACGAGCAATCAATTTGAGCGTCGCTCAAGAAAACAGAATAATGAACCTTATTATTCATGATCCTACACTCTCAACGAGACGCGTTGGGAGAATCGTGGGTGTATCTCATAAGCTAGTGTGGAAACTGTGGAAAAGATATGGTTTGCATGCCTACCACTACAGAAAATCCCAAGGCATAATACCACCTGATCACTTCTCAAGAATTGTTTTTTGCCAGAGAATGAATCAAGAACTGATAAATAATCCAATACTGCTTCAAAAAATTCTATGGATGGATGAAGCCCAGTTTACAAGAGCGGGAGTATTCAATTCCAAAAATCAAGTGCAGTGGCATGAGAGCAACCCGAATTTACATTGGCAGGCGTCACATCAAACTGAATTCTCTGTAAACATGTGGGCTGGTGTTTTTAACAATCAGCTGATCGGCCCTATTGAGATTCCCCACCGCCTAAATGCTGACAATTACTTAGAGTTCCTAAGAAACGTCACTAGCTTCGAATTTTTCGAACAAGTGGATCTTCAAACTCTGCGAACCATGTGGCTCCAACATGATGGGGCCCCTGCACATTATGGCACACAAGTGCGTGAATATTTAAATGCAACGTTTCCTGGCCGTTGGATTGGACGAGGTAGCACAAATATCGCATGGCCAGCTAGGTCCCCAGATCTGACTCCTTTAGATTTTTATGTCTGGGGAACCTTAAAGGAGAAGGTGTACTCCGTACAAATTCAGAACCGTGAACAGCTCTTAGATAGAATATCTCAGGCTGCTGAACAAATAAGACAAATGTCTGTAAATTTAAATGGCCAAATTAGGACTCGTTTGAATATTTGTGTCGAAAAAGAAGGTGGTCATTTCGAAAACTTTTTACATTAAATTTATTTTTTGCTTTTTAGAGTTTATTTTTTATTAAGGGGCAGGTCTTCTAAAATTCACGCGCGCCGAATTATTTGCGTAACTTTGTTTGTGATTTTTGAACAAAATAGTGCAATAGCTCGAAATATTATTATTGCACATAAATAACCACAATATAAGTAACAGCTAGTTATTTATTTAAAGTTGATTTAAGTAGATTTTATTAGGTAAATCAAGCGTTCAAAACAGCTCTTTCCTGCCCAACGTCATTTCGAGTTACGTTGGTGCACTCAATCTGAGACAATGAAGAATTCATTTAAAAATCTGATCAGCGCATAATGACCGCAATATCCTCGTCTTCAAACTGCGCTGATTAGTTTTTTATATTTATCTTCCATTTTCTAAATTAAGATGGCAGAATATCATCAAAATTCTCGGATTTCATCTCTTAATAAATGGTTTTTTTTCATAGGAACTATGCATCGTAGGTATGTAATATTACATTATCTTGATGTCAACAGATCAATAAAGCAAATTCAAAAAAAAAATTGTACCTAAAGCGCTTTTTTTTAACAATAAAAAATATCTCAAATAACCTCTCAAAAAGTGTTTATAAACGAGAATTGCAAGAGAAATTCCTTAGTGGCCGGTGGACGGCCGGAGCGATTGGACGTGAGGTCCACGACGAATTTTTGTTGGTCCCTCTCGCTCGCACCTTCTCTCGCTCTAACGGTGATCACGCGCAGTTACGCATCTCAGGTTGCTCTACTTTATTATGTTAAAATATATTTATTAACCGACGGAAAAAAATGAGGAGGTTCTCAATTCGACATGTATATATTTTTTATATTTTTTTATTTATGACCATTATTTATTTTCTCTAAGGTGGTCCAATATCAAAAAATCTTTTTTTTGGACAGAGTTTATCAGAAAGTTGGTCCCATTTAAATATCAAAATTAAACTCGGCCTATAGGGGTAGAAAAAGAGGAATTAATTGTCAAATTTCCTACAGAATTTTCAGTTGTGAACCGATTATTGTTAAAAGATATGGAGAAGTAACTAAACAAGTTGGAGCGAATTGCGAAAATAGTTTGAACATGTTTTTTAAATTGCTTAACGATAGCAAGTTAAAAAAACAGCTTCAAGCGATTTTCGACCTTATTGACATTTAAAATTTAGTTTGTTTTTTCTCACTTTCACGATCGCTAACATTGCTCCTTCATTAAAATCCGGTGTTTGCATAAATGTCAGTAAGGTCGAAAATAGTTAGAACATGTTTTTTAAATTGCTTAACGATAGCAAGTCAAAAAACAGCTTCAAGCGATTGTCGCCCTTATTGACATTTAAAATTTAGTTTGTTTTTTCTCACTTTCACGTTCGCTAACATTGCTCCTTCATTAAAATCCGGTTTTTGCATAAATGTCAATAAGGTCGAAAATCGCTTGAAGCTGTTTTTTTAACTTGCTATCGTTAAGCAATTTAAAAAACATGTTCAAACTATTTTCGACCTTATTGACATTTAAAATTTAGTTTGTTTTTTCTCACTTCCACGTTCGCTAACATTGCTCCTTCATTAAAATCTGGTTTTTGCATAAATGTCAATAAGGTCGAAAATCGCTTGAAGCTGTTTTTAGGGTTCCGTAGTCAACAAGGAACCCTTATAGTTTCGTCATGTCCGTCCGTCCGTCCGTCCGTCCGTCCGTCCGTCCGTCCGTCCGTCCGTCCGTCTGTCCGCAGTTTAGCTCAGAGACGCAGAGTACTAGAGAGCTGTAATTTGGTGTAAATATACGGATTTGTTGTGCCGAAAAAGTGGTAAAATAAAATCTCGTAAAATATTTTTTTTTAGGGTACCTCCAGTACTTAGACGTAAAGTAAGGTTTTTTTTTTTCTCGCGTACCCCTTAGTGTGGGGTATCATTAAATAGGTCTTTAAAAAATAATGATAGTTTCCATTAACAATTTTTTGATAAAAAAAATCGTTTGTGAAATATTAAGCTTTAAAGTGCTAAATTTTGCTCGATTCGAGTGTCCCCCCCCTCTACCAGCTAAACGGTTATGTTTGGGGGTGTGAAAAAATTCACAATAGTAGTACATATAACGAAGTTTAAAAGAAAATTATCATGACTAAGTAGGCTTTACAACTTTACGAGTAATAGTCGACCAACTTATAAAATGTACTTGATATCATATTTTCTTATACAAAATGTACCGGAGACAACTGCAAATATAAGTTTGTCAACTTTATTTTTACAGCTTTTATGGGTATGTTTTTTGGGGATAGGTAGGTTTTTATCGTCAACTATTTTTAACTAAATTTAAAAAAGGAGGAGGTTCTAAATTCGTTGTAATCTTTTTTCTTATGTATTTTCCCCGATTTCTCAAAGACTCCTGGACCGATTTTGAAAATTCTTCTTTTTAAAATTAAATTCAGCGAATCAGTTTAGTTAGTTCGCATAAGTATTTTGATGGGCAACTACGGAACCCTACACTGTGCGTGGCCCGACACGCACTTGGCCGGTTTTTTTTAACTTGCTATCGTTAAGCAATTTAAAAAACATGTTCAAACTATTTTCGACCTTATTGACATTTAAAATTTAGTTTGTTTTTTCTCACTTCCACGTTCGCTAACATTGCTCCTTCATTAAAATCCGGTTTTTGCATAAATGTCAATAAGGTCGAAAATCGCTTGAAGCTGTTTTTTTAACTTGCTATCGTTAAGCAATTTAAAAAACATGTTCAAACTATTTTCGACCTTATTGACATTTAAAATTTAGTTTGTTTTTTCTCACTTCCACGTTCGCTAACATTGCTCCTTCATTAAAATCCGGTTTTTGCATAAATGTCAATAAGGTCGAAAATCGCTTGAAGCTGTTTTTTTAACTTGCTATCGTTAAGCAATTTAAAAAACATGTTCAAACTATTTTCGACCTTATTGACATTTAAAATTTAGTTTGTTTTTTCTCACTTTCACGTTCGCTAACATTGCTCCTTCATTAAAATCCAGCAAGTAACAAAACCGTTGGTTTCTCTGTCTCCCGGTGGTAATGGACTGTGCCTATGACAAGGAGTGCAGTCCTTGGATGGGACTGTCAGATTTGTACTGACTGAAATCCACGGTGTCCTTCAAATAGCCCTTAATGTTCCGGGGTCACGGTAATGAGTACCGCGACGCCAGCAGGCTTTAGCCCTCTAGAGGGGGACCCCGTCATCATGCTGACGCTATTTGAGGCGCTCGTAGGACACAACGCGCTGTCGATTCGGGCATGGCCCATGACTTTTTTTTCATGATAAAATCATCAAATGAGTCCTCCCCAGGCCAAGCGGGAGATACTGTCAGACTTGCACTGACTTAAATTCACGGCGTTCTTTAATAGCCTTTTATGTTCTGGGTTTACCACTGCGGCTGGGATGTAAGGTTTACGCTGTCCTCTCTCTCACGCGTCCCACCTCTTCCTTTGCCAACATGACTGCTGCACTGACCTTTTTTTTAGGTTTAATTAGTTAAACACGATTGTGTTTAACAAATTAAACCTAACAGAATTTAACCTATGAGAATATTTAAATAGTATTAAAACACTTGTGTGATACTCGTATTATTACAAACCAAACAGGGTTGGCATGATTAAAACAAGTTGTTTTAAAACACCTGTTTAAAACAGTTTGAAATTAAACAGTGTTTTTTATTACCCGTTTCAACTACTTTTTAAGGCAGATGAATGATATAAAATGAAAACAAATTAATATTCAGGAGTCTAAATAGTTTGACATAAAACCTTTTGAGTTTAATTGGATTGTTATGTCATATTTTTAACTTTTATTGACACTGTAATGAAATAATGCTTAAAATTTTTAGAAAAAAAACATCACATGTTTTTATTCCATTGATCATTTTTCGTAAAAAATTCATTACAAAGGGTGAATTTGAAAAGATGTAGTCTAGAAATGAAACATAATTGATATATATACGTTTAGACATCAACAAACAAGGTGGAATTAATTTTAAAAAAGAACCAGAAACTAAAAAAAAAACACTTTATTAAAACATTTTGAATTGTTACTGTTTGTTTTATTTATTAAAAAAAAACTGTTTTTTTTTCCAACCCTGAAACCAAGTCATATTAAAAATCCTTATTAAGCAAAAATTCTATAACTCCTTTTAAATAATCCTTAGTAGAGCAATGTTCATACCGCATCAAAATTGTTTTAAAATAATTCAGTGGGCAGGATGTATGCGGGGGATTGCGGGAAGGGAGCCCGAAATTTGACGTACGATCGACTGGCCGAACGCGATTCAATTTTTTGCAAAAGAAGACGGCAGCCTTAATAAAAATATTTTTGAATGACATTACGGCTGACGTAGTTGTCTAACCTACAGTGTTATATGGATCTTTGGACACTCCATTGAGGTTGACAGGAGAGCGCTCATTTGTGAAATGTATTGAAAAATAAGATGGTGGCGTTAGTTCTGATGTTGCCCACGCAACAAGTGTACTTATAAATTATAATTATTCTACTCAAATGCATAAAAAAAATATGCTGTGATTACCATTTATCTTAATTTGACCGAGACCTATCTTTTGAGAGTATTTTTACGAATGTACGTGAGCTCTAAGCGTGGTCCCCAGATTGCGTGTTGAGCTGCCCCTCTTTTAGTCAATAATTTTGAGATTGAATGTTCGTTACTTAAGCCGAAACGGCAGAATGGGAAGATAATTATGGTAGCCTACTCCCCTTCCCGTCGTTGGAGGTCCGGCGTTGCTTTAAGCCTAGACTAAAAATAAGGACTGCAGAAACGTTTTGCGAAGGCTGCATGTCGTGGGAAGAGGTTATCATGATTTGGTTATGGAATTTTGTTTTTTTTTTATTCCTCAATTAAAAAGACAATTCGAAATACGTATCTACCTGCTTGGTAGCCTTATACGTTCTCTTTAGATAAGTATAGTACATTGACAGTGCTATGAGTAACGAGATAAAAAATCAAAGAAACTGTTTTGACAAGTTTCAGCCGGCCAAATGTTATGAATGAAAATACGACGTTGCCAATTCGGATAAAGAGGCATGCATATCGGGTTATTTACGTCTAGGTATTTAGTTTGTATGAAAATTAACAAAAAATAAAAAATAAGAATTTATTAATGTGTCCATAATGAAAAATGCTTACTTCCGTGGTCTGAACATCTGGTCGAAGTTTATGTATATCGTCCGGAACACGGTGTATATTCTGTGCTCAAATATTATTTTATTTTCATTTTATATTCAGTTAAGTGCCATGAAAAGTAGTTTTAAAACATGTTTTTTTTCGTATAGTTTTATACAATGTTTAAAACTTGTTTTAATCTTTGTTTTTAAACATGTAACAAAAAACACTGTTTAATTTCAAACTGTTTTAAACACTGTTTTAGACATGTGTTTTAAAACAACTTGTTTTAATCATGCCAACCCTGGTTCGGAACCCTTTGCACACGAGTTCGACTCGCACTTGGCACAGTTTTATGTACCCAGTGACACAAATCCATCAAGCCGTTTAGGCTGCAGAGCGTGCCAAAGAAATATACCCACATACATACATACACTCGTAAAACATAACCCTCCTTCTGGCGCAGTCTGGTAAAAAATGGAACAGCGCCTCTGGTGTGCGAAGAAGGAACAATTTTTTTCCTTGAAAATTGTCAATTTGAAATTGTCAAAGTTCCAGTTTACGTCTGAAATAATAAAAACTCGTGCTAAGGGTACAGGCACCACTCTATTTATTATGAACCGTGATAGATAATTGAAGTTTTTTTACGTATAATGTGTTTGCTCTTGACCTTAGTCTAGTAGCCTAGTCATATTAGGTAAAATATAGGCGCTAGCAGTAAAATATAGCACTCTTCGCGCTCGTCGTATGAAAGAAAGTTCAGACAAAAGTTGTAGAAATTTTTATAATCTACAACTTTCATCATAGGTGCAAATCTCATTTATGGTAAGCGTCCACAGGTCCGCATCGTATGTATTGGACGCATCGCATCAAACGGATTTATCATTAAATGATTCCTCCCACCCTGGATGGGGCGGAAGGGACTGTCAGACTCTTACTGACTAAAATCCACCCGTGTTCCTTCCTATGCCTTTTACGTTCCGGGGCCACGGCAACCTGGGTTAAGAAAAAACCCGCGACCCCAGCAGGCATTTGGCGCGGAACACGACGCGCCACCGACCCGGGCTTGGTCCTTGGTCGGACGGCGAGCTACCCATCACTCGCCGTCCGCATGCCCGCGGTCCTGAGTAACGTCGTCAATTTGAAATTGTCAAAGTTCCAGTTTACTATACGTTTCAAATACTGAAAATCCATGCTAAGGTTACTGAAGTTGGCACGAGTCGTCAGAATCATGTGAAAAAATTACTTAGATTTGGCGTGCGAGTAGGTACTATTAAAAGCATCGAATCTACGTCAATATTAGTTTGCGTAACAAAAGAAATAATACGAGTCTGTTATTTCACTGATTTGTTTTTTTTTTGTCAAAAATTTTCTTTGGAATTCTTTGGAAAGGAAAAATTCGATCCGCGGGCAGGATTCGAACCCACGACCTTCGGATTCAGTACATCCGACGCTCATTTCTAACCGAGCCACCGAGGATCTTATCTGCCGCGGCGAATTTGTCCTTCCATATCTAACGTCTCATGGTGACGTTCTCTTCTCTAATCTTTGAAATTCGCTACGCATGCGTTAATGCCTTTAACCCATTCATTGCGGCAGAGAAAAATAACTTTATATTCCAGGTGCGGCTGGTTTTCGTCTATGACGCCGATGGGCGTCCTCAGCACCTCAAATGGATAATATAAAACGCCGATGGGCGTTTTCAGCACTGTTTTCAAAATGATTAATAATTCTTACGTTAAAATGTTTAACAAACCTCAAATGCGCGAAATTGGTGGTATGATAACGAACTTAGTTAGTGTTAAAAAATAAATTAACATCGATTAGAATTTTGGTTTTGTAATAGTTGGATCGTGAAAAATATAAGAAAATGGTTAATATCAGAGGTGGTAAACCTTTTCTTACTTTTACAATACCACTATTTATTAGTTTTTTTTTCTTCACCCATTTTGGTAGGCAAAGGGAACTGCATACAGCTTAGTCTTCAGTAGATTTTTTTTTATTGATATGAAATGAAAATGAAATGGAATGAGATGAAATGAAATGAAACCTAATCTAATTCATTCAACTAAATCATTAAATCTGATATTGAAATAAATTAATAGCTTCTTTTTAGAAATATACTTATTTGTATGAATCACAAAAACTTCATGGTTGGTTTTTATTTTCACCAACTTCAAAAAAAAGGAGGTTATCAATTCGACCCGTATGTATATTGTATGTAATATTATCAGAACTGCCCAGTTTTCGTATATGTTAGTCTATATCAGCGTCTGAACAAATGTACAAAATTTCATAAGTGTATGTATGTATGTATGTTTTTATGTTTGTGCACGCATATCTCCGGAACTACAAGTCCGATTTAAGTAATTCTTTTTTTGATGTACTAGGTATTGTTCAACTTAGGGTACACTGCAAGTTTCATCAAAATCGGTTCAGTAGTTTTAGAGATATGGATTTTTTCGTTGTGATGGATTACATGATTAGTGCACATCATGTAAGAAAACTTTGTATTTTACAAGAATTTGGGTTAAATATTTAATAAATAAACTAAAAAGGGTAAAATAAAAACTTTTTAAAAAAAAGTGCCGACTTCAAAAACAAATAAAAAAAAGTTTAAAATAACCTTTCTTTCGGAAGTCGGTGGCAATTGTCAATGAAATAATAAAAATCAAAGCCACCGACTTCCGAAAGAAAGGTTATTTTAAACTTTTTTTTATTTGTTTTTGAAGTCGGCACTTTTTTTTTTAAGTTTTTATAGACATTAATATATTCCACAACTATAATAATAAAACATTATTTTGAAAGTTGGGAAAGAGAACGCACGAGTTCGGGAATGGTAAAAAAAAGCAGTGGTGTGTATTCACAGCCCGCACGCTATACGTCCCTGCAATACGCCAGTTTTTGAGCAACTGTATTAAAAAAATATTAACCGTCATTTAGTGCAAACTACCTACTTTTCAAACGAAAGTGAACCTTAACTTCAAATTATAAAGGTTAACTTTAATCTGTGTACTGACCGGTTCGGGATTAGCTAAGAGAAAAATTGGAACTAAATTCCACATCGGTAAGACTGTCAGTGTTGTTATCGGTAAAGTTTTATTAAGTTTTATTGAATTTATACTTAAGTAAATATACCCTACACAATTTTATGTCATTAATAATAGGATTTATGCAATGTGCGACCTCCTTAGTTTTTAAGAAGAGTCTAAAGTCAATATGTTTTGTTTGTTAAAAAAAAATAACTGTCTTGTCTGACATTCCATCTGAATAAAATTCATGGTATATTTCCACTGTTGGGTTTTACTTTATTTGGTTACGGGCCCAGTATGCCCGGGGAAATAATATTGTTTAACAGTTACAAGTAATAATGGAGCTATCGAAAGTGCAAATTGCAAAACTTGAAGGCACAAATTGGACACAATGGAAATACCGAATGTCCGCTCTTCTAAGAGGCATAGACGGTTTGGTTGATATTGTAGAAGGTAAAATAAAGAGACCTGAAGAACCTGTACGTGGGGCTGGCGATGCAGCTGCTGCAGATTTGGTCATTTATGAGAACAATTTGAGCAAGTACAACAAGTTGGATAGCACGGCTTTATTAATTATAACAAACAATATTGCGGATGAAACGTTAGACAAGGTCATAAGATTTTCAACGTCCAAGGAAGTATGGGATGAATTGCATAGATTATATGAAGGCGTCAGTGAAGATCGTCTGTATGATTTATGTCTGCAATTCTTCAGTTACAAAAAGGATCCGGTTGATGATATAGTAACGCACATCTCAAAATTGAAAAATATCTGGTACAGATTAAGACAGGAATTAACAAAAGAAGAAGGAGTTAAGGAACTTCCAGATATATTGTTAATTTGCAAGATCTTAGATACATTACCTGAAAAATATTTTTCATTTAAAGCGAGCTGGTTGCTGATGTCGAAAAAGGATCGGACCATTGAAAATATTACGAGTCAATTGTGTGCACATGAAAAAGCGCTAAGTAACAACGGAAAAGACGACGAGTCTAGTTGTGACGCTCTTGTGGTGAAAACGAAGAAATTTACGAGGAAAGGTGACTTGACTCCTAGGACAAATAAAAAGGTTAAATGCTACAACTGTAAGGAAGTTGGACATATTAAGAAAGATTGCCCTAAGAGGAGTGTATCTCGTCAAGTTGTAGATGACAATAAAGGAGTTAACATGATGTTATGGATGGTGAGTTCAACAGAATCTGGGATAGATCGTGATCACTGGTATGTAGATAATGGTGCTACAAATCATGTGACGATGCGAGCAGATTTGTATCAAGATTTTAAATATTTTGATGTGGATCACACTGTAACAACGGCTGATGGAAATGTGTTAAAGGCCATTGGGCAAGGTTCACTAAACATTGAAGCTGTAGTTAACAAAAAGGTTGTCAAGTCAACATTGAGAGATGTTTGGTATGTTCCTCAAATTAGTAAAAATTTGTTTTCTGTGTTGTCGACACATGATAGAAACCCAGGAAGCTTGTTCGAGTCGCGAATCACTACTTGTTCAATGATGATTGATGGTAAAATTACGGTTACAGGACATAGAGAACGGTATGGAGGTCTGTACAGGCTTGATTGCAAGATTGTACCGCCATCTAAGATAACTGTGAATTTGGTACAGAAAGTAGATTTGCTGCAACTCTATCATGAACGTTTGGGTCATCAAAATAAAAGGCATGTGAGAAGTCTAATTGAGAGGGAACTCGGAATAAAAACAAAGGAAAGTGGAGAACTATGCGAAGGTTGTATTTTTGGAAAGTCCCACAGACTGAAGTTCGGTGTACGGGAAAAAGCCACAAAGCCTGGAGAACGCATACACACGGATGTGTGTGGTCCATTCCCTTTGTCAATATCGAAATATCGCTACTTTGTACTGTTCAAGGATGAGTTCACGCGCTATAGGTTTGTGTACTTTCTTCGAGAGAAGTCAGAGGTACATGAGAAGCTCAAAGAAATGTTGGCATCTGCTAAGGTAGCTGGTCATACAGTGAAAGAAGTATTGAGTGACAATGGTGGCGAATTTGACAATCAGAAGGTACGAAAAGTATTGACAGATATGGGTATAAAACAAAGATTAATCATGCCATACACGCCTGAACAAAATGGCTGTAGTGAAAGGGACAATCGCACGATTGTTGAATCAGCGCGAGCAATGATGCATGCACATGAGGAACTGCCTCAAATGTTGTGGGCTGAGTTGGTGAATACTGCCGTGTATATTTTAAATAGGACAGGTCCAACTACAGTGGAATACAAGTCGCCATTTGAGCTTTGGTTTGGTAAGAAGCCACAAATTAAGCAGTTAAGGATCATTGGATCGCATTGCTATGCACATGTACCAAAGCAGCAAAGGAAAAAGCTACATAAGAAAGCAGTTAAATGCGTCCTTATTGGTTATGATAATGATGATGGATATAGACTTTGGAATAGCAAAAATAACATGCTAGTAAGGTCCAGGGATGTAACCTTCGATGAAAAACCCTTGGGTGCGGAAAGTCCTGTCCAAGTTTCTACAGAAACTGAATTTGAAATTCTTTTGGACTTGCAACAGTCACATAGCAATATAAATAATCAGAATGCGGATACTCCATTCAATGGTGGAACTTTTAACAAAAGTGTTATTCAGGAGAATTTTCAAGGTGTTGGTACTGAAACTAGGGATACTGAATTAATTAGAACAGATGAAAACACAGAGTTTGTTGGTAGAGAAGATGTTCCAGTTGAAGATTTGGATGCATTTGATGATGCTAGGAGTGATGTTTCTGAACACAGTATTGAGTTAGGGGGAGATATAAGGGAAGTAAATGACGATCATACCACAGATGAAATTCCTGAACAAGAAATTGTGAGACATGGAGAAAGGATTTTAAGAGACAGATCGTTACTTCGTCCACCTGTAAAACTCAAGGACTATGTTTTAAACATAGCTAGATGTGGTTACAAAGAACCAAGTTGCTATAAAGAAGCTATTAAAAGCACTGAACGGGATCTTTGGGAAAGAGCAATGGACTGTGAAATCAATTCATTAAATGAGAATAAGACTTGGGTCTTAGTGTCACTTCCAAAGAATAGAAAGGCTATACCATGCAAATGGGTATACAAAGTTAAACTGAATGCTGACGGTTCCATAGATAAATACAAAGCCAGACTTGTGATTAAAGGGTTTAGCCATAAAAAAGGCATTGACTACGATCAAACTTTTAGTCCTGTGGCAAAAATGGCGACAATTCGAAGTGTATTGGCAGTCGCAGCCAATGAGAATATGTCAATGATGCAGTTTGATGTCTCGACGGCATTTTTGTATGGAACACTTGAAGAGGAGATTTTTATGAAACAGCCTGAAGGCTACGATGATGGTTCTGGCCGGGTGTGTTTACTGAAAAAGAGTCTCTATGGCTTAAAACAAGCTCCACGGTGCTGGAATAGGCGAATCTTGGAGTATTTTAAAGAAATTGGTTTCAAGGTCAGCGATTCAGATCCTTGCTTATTTGTAAGGATGACACCGACTGGTGGTAAACTTATTGTTGTCTTATATGTTGACGATGGTCTGGTGGCTGCTACAAGCCAGAACCTTATTGACGAGTTTATCAGACAAATGAAGACTAAGTTTAAAATAACAACAAAGGCAGCGTCATATTTTTTAGGTATTGAAATAGAGAAGACTGATGATGGTATCAAAATTTCTCAGGGATCATATACAAAGAAATTACTTAAAAAATTTGGAATGGAGTGTTGTAGGCCGGTGGCAACGCCAATTACAAAAGACGATCAATGTCTTAGCAAGTCATGCCAGTCATGTGATGTCTGTTTAATCACTGATTACAGACAAGTTGTTGGTGCTTTAGCATATTTAATGATTGGAACAAGGCCTGACATTGCATTCGCAGTGAGCATTGTTTCAAGGAGTCTCGAAAACCCTAACGAAAAGGATTGCGTTCGACTGAAAAGGATACTGCGGTACTTACAGTATGCACCAGAAAAGGGCATATTATACAAAAAGATTTACAAAACAGGCATATTGGAAAGTTATTCAGATGCAGATCATGGTGGTGATATGAATACGGGGCGTTCCACTACTGGCGTAGTATGCATGTATGCTGGAGGTGCCGTTTCATGGATGAGCCAGCGCCAGACAAGCGTGGCTATATCTACCACTGAAGCAGAGGTTGTAGCTGCCAGTGAAGGCGCTCGAGAAGCAATTTGGCTATCGAGAGTTATTAGTGACATGACCAAATTGAAAGCTGTGCCTATTCTACGGGTAGATAATGAAGCTGCAATCAAACTAGCTGAAAATCCGGAGTACCACAAACGTACTAAACATATCCGGATTAGACACTTCTTTGTCAGGGAGATGGTCACAGAAGGACAGCTAGATGTAAGCAAGGTCACGACTGAAGATCAACTTGCTGATACATTTACCAAGGCTTTAACCAGAGTAAGGTTGCAGAAGCTTTTAAAGTCAATTGGTCTTCATTGAGAGAAGATAATAGGATTTATGCAATGTGCGACCTCCTTAGTTTTTAAGAAGAGTCTAAAGTCAATATGTTTTGTTTGTTAAAAAAAAATAACTGTCTTGTCTGACATTCCATCTGAATAAAATTCATGGTATATTTCCACTGTTGGGTTTTACTTTATTTATTAAAAGTCATACCTAACTCGTAAAACCAATGCAAAATAGGAAATAAAAATTATGCGATGTAAGTGTTCGCTAAAAATACCTTTATTATAGAAAAGTAATAATTCACAAAATATATTTAGAATCCAAGGTTGTTAAATCCTAGAAAACGCCCATAGGCGTCTTCAGCACCTAGAAAGGATTTCGCAATTTTTTTTATAGTTAAAAATCCGGAAACTGTGAGCACTACTTTGTGCATTTAAAAAAAAATAGCACCTTTTGCAAAATTTTCCTTTTTAGGCTGGTTTTTGCCAAGATATAAACAATTGTAAAAAAACGCCGATAGGCGTCCTCCGCACCTGAATATGAAATAAAAAGACGCCGATAGGCGTCTGCCGCAACGAATGGGTTAATTAACGTTTGTTTATAATTAAATTAATAATGTTAGAATTATTCAATTGATGATGAGGGGCGAATATTGAGGGATACTTATAGATTTTTATGGAGTTTTTGTGTTGAAAGTCTTCAAATGAGTCCTCCCACTTAGGGCATGGCAAGAGGGACTGTCAGACTAGTATTGAAAGTAACTCTTTGGCGCCTGTAACTTTCAAACAATAATAAATTTTGAAAAAAAAGAAAACCTAGTTTTTTACTGTATAGGAAGCATTCTAAAAAATCATTGAGATAGGATAACATTTAGGGGTAGGAAAAAGTGTTGTCTTTTAGTATGGACGAGCGCTTGGTGGACGATCCTCTTAAGATAAAAGATTATAGTATCTTAGCCGGGTGTGATGAGCTTCAGGTCTTGAGCAACTTCATAAAAAAACCTTCAAATAATCATGAAAATAAAATCCAGATAACTGTTCCATTATTACCGCTGACGCGTGTTAACATAAAAACAGAAGGTCTGTAGGCCACCATTTTCAAGGAGCTTTAATAACTTAATTATTCGGAGTTAAGTACGTATTCAACGTAATTGGCATAATTATCGTGTAAAACAAAGACCATGATAGATTTAGGACAGCCTTGACTGACTCTACTGAAGGTTTTATAAGGCTGTTTGATAAAGATTAAATCAAGAGTTCAAGTTTGTGCTGTAAAATTATGATAAAAATCTTTAAAGACGTGGAATACTGTGATTGGACGGATAAGAATTAAAATCATTTCTTTTTTACGTTAAATATGGTTTTTTGAAGTTTTATTTAAACTAAGGCCCTAAACAACCGATGAAACCGGTTTGAAACGGTTGCGTCATGTGCGCTCACTCATAAGAGTCTACAGAAACTCAAATGAAACTCAAATGAAACTCTAAAGTAACTAGAAGTTGCAGTTTCGTTGCAGTTGCGTTTCACAGTGGCCTAAGTGTTTCCGGACTTATCTCATTACCGTGATCCCGGAACATAAAGGGCTATTGAAGGACACCGTGGATTTTAGTCAGTACGAGTCTGACAGCCCCTTTCGTCATGCCCTGGGTAGGAGTCCTCCTACCCAGGCATGTCCTTGAGAGTGAATGAGTCCTCATTTGATGATTTTACCACGATATAAAAAGGACATGCCCGTTTCCTCAGGACTTTTTCCTTCACCGTTTTGGGAGCAGTGGGGATGAAATAAATTACACAAAGTAATGCCCCTTGGTGGGTTCGAATCCACGACCTACAAATCGTAAGTCGGGGCCGATACCACTGGGCCACCACTGCACTGGAATCACTTACTTTCAATTAATCTGGGAAGGAGCTATCTCCTTAAAAAATGGCGTGATTTGAATGAATTTAGTATCAATTTAAAGTAAATAGATTAAACCTTTAAAATAGTACCATTTAAGATCGCGGGGAATCGCTTTTGTAGATTGAAATAACATATAGAATACCTTTTATCCCTATATTTAGATCTGGTGGGATAATTTTCGACAGAAGTACACACGGCTACACATCAAGCTATGCAAAACCAGTATAAGCTGATCGTTTTATGCGCGGAATGATCATACAAAGCGAGACCACGATAAACTGGTTTTGTATAGCTTGATGTGTGGCCGTGTGTACATGTGGGCGATACCTCTGGCAATTTTGCTTGCACAAAAATAAACTAGTAATAGACTACTAAGGATAAAAGGGCATCCAAAACTCCTTTTCAAAAGCTGTCAGTTGGTACTTGTAATTAAGTATATAGTTAAGGGGGATGCTCCAACCAGCCCGCGAAATTCAAATTTTTTTACGTTTTTTGCAATTTGCAGGCCAGTGACATGTTGTAACTTTATAAATATTTGTGTTGCGCAAATAACAAGTATAATTTTAAATATAAAAAATATCAAAAAAACTCGCTCCATCAGCTCTCACATAGAAAAGGTGCATCATGTTAAAATCTCCGAAATCTAACTACGATGCACCTTTTATATGTGAGAGCTGATGGAGCGAATTTTTTGACAATTTTCATATTTAAAATTATACTTGTTATTTGCGCAACACAAATATTTATAAAGTTACAACATGTCACTGGCCTGCAAATTGCAAAAAACGTAAAAAAATTTGAATTTCGCGGGCTACATCGAAGCAATCACCTTAAGCAAAAGGATTATTATTTAAGGACCGTAGTGGGGGCGTTCTTTCGTAATTTATGCTTAAATTCAGAGGAGAAAGGTGGGAGTTTAAATACATTTTATATGTGGCAAATAAGGTGTCTGTTCTAAAGATGAGTGACCATCTGTCATCGTCCCTGCCTCGGAAAGCACGTAAAGCCATTGGTCCCGGCTGTCATTTGTAGATCTTTGACAGTCGTTACTGTAAGTCAGAAGCTCTAAAGACAACCAGTATTACCACTGGGTATCGTATTCCCCAGTTACTGGGTTGTGGAGGTCCGACAGGCAGTCGCTTCATGTAAAATAATGATATTCAGCTGCATCTGGTTCAACTGGAAACCGATTCCAATATAATTGGGGAAAGGCTATGCAGGTGATGATATGTGGCAAATAAGCAGTATTTTGAAGGCAAGGTTGGGGCAGTGGTTGAGTAATTAACTGCTCGTGTCGCGGGCTCGGTACCCGTACGTAACAAATATTTGTATGGTCTGCAGATAGTTGTTTCGGGTCTGGGTGTTATGTATGTGAGTTTTTATGTTTGTAAGCGCACCCACGACACTGGAGAAATTCCTTGGGTAGGGCAAAATTAAAAAAAAAAAATGTATTTTGTAACAAATAAAAAAATAACAAAATAAAAAACTTATATCAGATGTGATAAAGTCAAAGTCGAGAATGAAATGAGTTGACCCAGAAAAAGCCTGTTCAGTCTAACTGACGAGATTAGGGTTGTATGCGTACGGACACACAATGTTTCTTTTCTTGGAAATAACGTGCCAAAAGTCCACTACTCCGAACCAATTTTCAGCTGTGTTGGAGCTTTTGTTAATTGATTACTATTTTCGTGTCTTATTTGACTGGACTAAACGCATAGACTCGGAAAAAACTACTTGTAGATCTCAGATCAAAGAAATAGGCAGATAAAGCGCTCAGAAAGTCCACCAAAGTTAATAAAAAATCAAAATCGAATACAAAGTCGCGACAGTACCAAGCTATGTGTCGTACCAAGCTGCGCGTCGTTGTTATTTTTTGTCAAAATATGCAGTCTCGTGTCTTTAACCTTCGTAAAAGTTGTTCTCAAAAACAAAGAAAACATTATGGAATGTAATTCTATTTGATTTTGTATCAACTTTGGTGGAGACACTCGCGTGTTCTGAACGTTCTATCTGCCTATTTCTTTGATCTGAGTTGTAGAAAAAAACATTTGTTCCGTGCGGGAATCAAACCCGTGACTATTGCGCAGCAGTTGATCGATCAGCCACTGCGTCAACCGCGTCGCTTTTACAATTGTTTAGAATTTGTCATCACTTTATTCGTCGATGTTGAAACATTGCATAATCTAATTACCAATTCTGTAAAGCTTCTAAAAGCCACTGCAGTGTTGCCGAAATCCCAACCAGGCAATATCGCCGCTGACATAAAAAGAGCCTTCAAGAATTAAGCTCCAACGTCAGCCTGTGAGCACATTTCAGCGCTCGGATAACTCTGCTAGGAAGGAATTTAGCAAATCTCCCTTCATAGGGATAATCTGGCGCCTAAAACGAGTGTACATTGCGGAGTTATGGAAATGGAGTGCCGATTAAATATTCCACTGTTCTAATTTATGAAGCTCTCGTATCAATTTCTTGTAACGAGTATTACGGTCGTGTTGTGTGAAAGTGACTGTGAATTTGGTATTGATCAATTGTGAATTGTGGATATCTTAGTTGGTTGGTAGAGAATGCCTCAAGTATTAAGTCTGCCTATGTACCTTTAAGTTGCATGAAATTTAAAAATAGCGTTTTCCATATATATCGCTTAGCCGAAGCGTGTTTAAGTGAAGTGTTTTTATCTAGAACTTTGCCTTTTTCCCAATGGCAATAATATTTAATCAATGGATTAAATAAAACTCCTTACAAATAACAGTCATGTATCCCTTGTTTGTAAGAAAATTACAGATGCTTCGGGTAGAATAGCTCGCCATGCTCCTTAAAGTCCAGAGTTACCACAGAGTAATGAATGAAATTAATTTTTAACCGACTTCAAAAAGAAGGAGGTTATCAATTCGACGGTATGTTTTTTTTTGTGTTTGTTCCCTGATTACTCCGCCATTTGTGGACCGATTTTCAAAATTAACGTGCACTGAAAAGAATAAAACAAGAACAATATTAATTTGACCGATATTGTGCTAGCCGTGGTCGTGTGCCACTTGCGGTTGTTTCACATAATCGGTCAAATTAATTTATTTCAGTGCGCGTTTTTGTCGTAGTCGGGTTTTAGTTATTTTTAACTTATTTTTATTGTGGTTGTTTTTGAAGACGGTTACATTTTTCGACACGTTAAAGCTCGGAATACGTCGGCACCAACACAATGTCGTGTCTCTGATTTCTATCACAGACGTATACGGTACGTGACGTCTCCATTCATGTTTACTCCATGTTGACACCGCGCGGTATGTTCTCGGCTTAATTATAGTATTTGGTGGAATCACGTTAAACCCGCAACGTTTGTGCTAAGAGTTACCGTGTGTTGGTACAACTTGTTTCACTGACGACCCTTATTGACTTCTCTGTTGTTCGTGATGTGTCGAGTACTACCCAGTTGTTGAGTTGATTCTCTTTTGTTTAAGTTTCTTTGTTTCGGGGTTAATTGTTTTATTAGACAACAATGTATTAAGGGCGCTATGACATACTAAAAGAACACAATTCCTGTCAATTTGACATCGTGATGCCCCCTGCATAAAAACAAAACACTAACGAAACAGCTATGCCTCGTATACCAGAAAGAAACAAACATAAGCTTTTGCCACTTTTGTTTCGAATAAACAAAGTAAGATCCCGGTCTTCTAGCCACTACTTATTTTCATAAACGAATGGATAATATGATAAATATATACCTATCAAAATAAAATAAGGGCCACTCATTATATTTAAACCGCACATTGTGTCACACTGCGAATGAAAAAACACTTTGTAAATTACAAACATAATATCCAGTTTGTAATTTACAAAGTGTGCATTATAGAGATTATTCAATTCCATTCTATAATACGAGTAAATTATCTTGTTATGACATCTTTCAAGTGTTGATTTTGTTTCTAGTGACTAATTGGAATTCATAACTTTTTAATTAGATTTTTGAAATTATTTAGAATTTATGATTTGGTTTTTTTAAAAACCGCGCAAAGAGAGCGATAATCTACTACGCAGATCATACAAACTCCATTGCGACCAGCCACAAGCTCCCCTATAATTGACAAGACAATTTCAAATCGATACCATGAAGATTAAAAATATTCGAGAAGATTCTTGGTTCCCCTACAGTTAATTGTGAGCGGATCGTGCAACTCGTTAAACATTTGCAAAGGAGAATATTTATTGAACTGTTTTGACTGGGCTTCAGTGCTTCTTATACTGGGTTACAGCTGGGTTATTTTTTTAATAAAGACAGATCTATCAGAGTGTAGAGAAGATCTAAACAACAGGGTTTCAGAACTTTTGAAACAGAATGTTTCGGTGAGCTCTAAATTATAATCTCTATCTCGCAAAACTTCCTAACGAAGTAACTGCTCAAAATTGCGTAAAAAATGTGGTTCAAATCCACATTATTCCATTCACACAGCAAGTAGTACCTGAGTTCATCTTCGATCAATCGCGACTAACAGTGCATAGATTCGTTTATGCTCAAATTACGATGCTACAATTGGTCACTCAGGCTTTTTACCAAATTTCTATTGAAACGGTATAGAAAATGTTCGTTTTAACAGAGAATAATTCACCTTCAGTAAAATAACACAGGGTTTAAGAGAAAAAGAACATTATTTTTTCGATTTAATTATTTGATAATGAAACTTGACACATTCCTGTAATTTCTCACTTTTCATTCAATTTCGCTTATTTTTACGATTTGTTGGAATGCTAACTTATTTTTTTGTATGTTTTATTCTGAGTAGTATCTCATCATCATCAACATCATCACTAACCGGAGGACGTCCACTGCTGAACATAGGCCTCCCCCTTAGACCACCACGCCGAACGACAATTCGCCACTAGCATCCATCGGCTGCCCTCGTTGGTCCACCTAGTGGGAGGCCTGCCTACGCTGCGTTTTCCGGTCCGTGGTCGCCACTCGAGAACTTTTCTTCCCCATCGGTTGTCAGTTCTACGAGCGCTGCCGCTGTGGCCTGCCCATTGCCACTTCATATTGCAAATTTTATGAGCTATGTCGGTGACTCTGGTTCTTTGCCGAATATCCATGTTCCGGATTTTATCCCGCAAAGAAACTCCGAGCATTGCCATTGTTCGTTGAGTGACTCTTAGTCTTTCTAAAAGGCCAGCAGTCAAGGACCACGTTTCGGAGCCATATATCATCACTGGCAACACACACTGGTCAAACACCCTTCTCTTGAGACACTGTGGGATTCTCGATGAGAAAATATCACGTAGCTTCCCAAACGCTGCCTATCCGAGTTGAATTCTTCGGGCGACCTCTTTCTCGAAGTTGGACCTACCTAACTGAACAATCTGTCCAAGGTAAGTATAATGGTCTACAACTTCGAGAGTATCGCTCCCAACAACAACCGGTAAGGGTGCCACATGGACATTCGACATGACTTTCGTCTTGTCCATGTTCATTTTAAGGCCGACCCGTTGGGAAACGATACTGAGGTCGCTGAGCATAGCATTGAGGTGCTCCAACGATTCTGCTATGATGACTAACATCATCGGCAAAACGAAGGTGAGTGATGTATTCGCCATTGATGTTGATGCAGAATCCGTTCCATTCCAAGAGCTTGAAAACGTCCTCCAACGCGTTCATGAACAGTTTCGGAGAAATAACGTCTCCCTGTCTCACGCCTTTTATTGGATTGGTTTCGTGCTCTCTTCCTGCACGCGTAGCATGGCGACTCTATCTCTATTCTACGAAGAAAAGACAAAGTTATTTCATCGTTATTTCTACACAAATCGACTGTTTTTTTTTTGCACAATGTGACACCATTTGAACACTATTGAAGAAATGAACTTTTTTTTTTCCCATGTTTTTCACATTACCATGCTAAAAACGATAAAAATATTTCTACGTTCTGTCATTTTGTCTATTCTTCCGTCGACAAACCCCTTTCTACGGCGCCATGCTACGCCTGCTGAAGTCGAATGGACATGGTGGCGTTTCTATACAAACACTTCAACACTTCGATATACCTATAGGCTGGAAGTCATAAAACCTGCGTTCGAGACGGTTCATAATGACTCTTGAGAACAGCTTGTATACATGGCTCAGAAGTGAGATTGGCCTGTAGTTCTTCAACAAAGTGTTGTCACCTTTTTTGAAGAAAAGAACAACCACACTCCTGTGCCATGCTTCTGGCGTAGAACCTTTGAGTATGACGGAATTAAATAACGTCTGGAGGACTAGAAGTACCGGTTTTCCACCCGCTCTCAGAAGTTCTGTTGTGATTCCGTCCTCACCCGGCGCCTTGTTATTCTTGAGCTGTTTAAGAGCCATTCTAATCTCGTACAGGCTGATGTCCGGGATATCCTCAGTGTAGTGTCGAGTCAGTTTAGCTCTTGAGTCTCATGATGTACCGACACTGGGTTGTCGTGTTGATGTATATAACTGTCCGTAAAACCTCTCAAGCTCCCTTAGTATCTCTAGTTTAGTCGAAATGATGCTGCCGTCGTTAATCTTCAGCTTTGTCATTTGGCTCTTCCCAATAGACGAATTCTTTGCGAACATTTTTGAGCCCCGGTTCCGGTCGATTGCCTCTTTGATCCGTGCCGCACTAAAGGAGCGCAGGTCACGTTGCATTTATTTAAAGATTCGTCTATTGAGTTTGCCATATTCCGACATATCAGCTGAAGATTGCAGCCTCATCTCGGTCCGGTCCTGCATCAACCGGATTTTTCCGTTCGAGAGCTTTTGAGGCTTATTGCGGCGCGGGGTCTTAAAGAACTTGGACCCCACAGCTTGGACAGTTTCCACCAACCCATTGTTAATCTCGTCCACAGTTTCGCATTCGGTTAAGCACTGGAAGCGATTGTGTAGTTCAAGTTGGAAGTCTTCGGGGTTCCTGAGTAGTATCTGTTTTTCGTAATATCAGGCAAAAGAGCCATGGCCGGTTGAGTGCTTGAGCTTCAATGCTGCTAAGACGTGAATTTTTCCGCAAAAAGGCGCCAATCCGACTCGGTTCTATCTTTCTTAGGTGTAACCGTAAAAATGACAGGCTATCTTGACCTTTTTGAGGTGCCGTTGACATCGACCCACTATATTAGTCCACTTATTGAGTTGTCTGCAAAAAAGTTAGGTACATGAAGTGGTACAGGTTTGCCAAATCCCAACTCGATGCACTTGAGTCAATTTAATAGCACCCGGCATTGATCGAGGCCACGATCTGCGGGGCAAGACGGAATAGGAAGTAGTCACCTCGAATCCTTATACAAAGCAGTCATGCTAGCGAAGTAGGAGGTGGAACACGTGAGGGAGAACAGCCGCGTGACCTACGACGCCTAGAAGCGATTTCTATTTGAGGGTAGGAGCATGCCTTGGTCACTGGACTGTCTTATCAGGTAACGGTGACCCTGGAACGTAAAGGGCTACTTAAGGATCACCATGAATATTAGTCAGTACTAGAGTCTGGTAATAAATCCCGTCCCGCTCGGGAGGACACACATTTGGGTGTAATTTATCTATATTATGTATGTATTTAGAAATATATAAGTATGTATATCAGTTGTCTAGTACCCATAACACAAGCTCTGATTAGCTTGGGACTAGATGGCGTTGTGTGATAGTTGTGGAATATTATTATTATTTCGTTTATTCATTTTTCATACATATAGTTTTACATTTTTAAATATTATTATATATTGAAAAGTTTACCAAAAAAATAAAAAATACAATGCAGCTGCCAAAACGGAATACCGCAATTGACTGGATGCCGAACCTGATACAAGACTTCAACTCTCTTAGATAAAACCTAATAAAAATACATTGATGAAAAAAAAACTTTTTGAAAAAAAGTACCGACTTCAAAAACGAATACAAAAGTTTAAAACAAAACTTTTCTCTGGGTTAACCGCTACCTCAAAACGATCAGATCAATTGTTCACGGATTTTCGGGGCGCATGTTAGAGAGCCAAATCCTGCCTGGCGTCGCGGAATTGTCTTATCGGGTATCCATAGCCTCGGATCGCAATGGGTTATTGAAGGACACCGTAGATTTTAGTCAGTATAAGTTTGTATGTCCCTCCTGTCCTTTCCTGGGTGGAAGGGCTGATCTGATGATTTTACCACGTAATAAAAAGGCATACCACCAGGGGCATGACCGGTGGTATAGTGAGTCCCGCAGCGAGCTATATTATCCAAACGAACTGGAATGTTTGGAAAGTTAGCAAGTCTGAAATTACATATAATTACCAATTCAGAAAAAAAGCTATCAGAATTATTTAAATAGTTTTTTTTTATTATTTACATTATTTTTTATTTACAATTATACCCACATTCGAATATAGTAGGAAAATTCAATCAAATTAATTCAAAATATTAGCTTGTATCAAGAAAGGTAGGTTATACTGTATTCTTGGCGACTGGGAAAATTACTGGCCACCACTCATGACCTGCGGAAAATTCGAGGTACTACATTTTTCACATGGAATTTGATGTCATGATAAAGACACTGGCGCCGCGTGTAAAGGTCATGAATGGTGGCGTGTATTTTAAATTTTAATAATTACGTGACTAATGTCAAAATGGTTGCGAGCGATACGTCCTCCCTCAGAAGGCGCCCCGCGCCGTCTAAATCAAAGAACAGACCGTTCTTGGTTTTATATTGAATTTTGTCATTGCATATTATAATTGTTTAATACTATTATTTTAGTTTTAAATGAGCTAATTATTTTTTTAATGCAAGCTAACATAGTAACCTTAGTTATTCAATACTTTTTGATTGAATATTCAGTAAATCTTGATAGATAAAAAATATAATTTCGGACGAAAAAATGTCAAGTTCTTCCTGTTTTGAAGTATTATTTTTGGCTTATTTCTGAATGAAAAATAAAAAAGTGATTAATGCAGTCCAAATATAATCTTTCAGATGTACCATGGACATTTTAAAATATTATTTTACTATTATACCTTCTATGTAATTCGGTACCAAAGTTTGACAAAAAGTAGAATTTTATGAAACATCCTTTGCAAAGACAAGGTATTTACTTATGTATGTAAACAAATCTAAAAATGTGTCTAAAGCACTCCACGCAGAAAGAATCAAACTTTCTCGAGTATATGTACTTTTTTTATTTGTGGCAATGTCATACCCAGAATCAGGTTCCAAAAGTCGCACAAAAACAGCGAACCGTGTGAAAGCACTCTTAAAACAAAGTTGTATATGGGTAGCGGATGCTTCTAACATTGACTAAAATACATAAAAATTCCGAGTTTGTTTGTAGGAAGTAAACTCCGGAATTAGTGAACCGATTTTTAAAGTTTTTCACTATTTGAATATGCTGTATGTGTATTTCATTTAAAACAGAGAAGACTCCGTCTGAAGCCAGGGCAGATCGCTAGTAACAATATTATAAATGTAAAAGTTTGTGTGGATGTTTAAAACTCTTTCACAAAATAACTAGTTAATGGATTTGCATAAACCGGATTTCTATGTCTGCTTATAAAATGTTCTAATTCCGTTTTCAAAACAAAAGGTCACGTTTTTCGTGAAGTCACTATTTATGAAAGTGTGAGTGAGCGCCACGCGCACATTCAAATGTTTTCCTTGAATATATTTTGTAGGAATCAATATATTTTTTCCTTTTTTTGGCTTAAATTTTCAATAGCCTGCTAGGAATCTAGACATTCTGAAATGTAAGAAATTCAGTTAATAAAAAAGTTTCATATTGATATTTTATTATTTCAGACAATAATTATATTTGATCACCTGTTTTAAATATAATTATATAATGATTATTATTCAAACATTCCTTGCGAAAACAACGCTCGTGTAGGGTTATTGCCCTTTAATACAAGCTCGCTCATTACATACCATTTAAATCCGATATTACTATTAAATCCTGAAGGTATTTTCATTTCACAGAATTAATTAATTAAACGCTTTCCATTATTCTCGTAATATTATTCTATGGAACTGAACAATTTCAGATGCAAACCAGTGAAGAAATAAAGCGGATTGAATTAATATTTTATCTTGTTCAAGCACATGATAGCAATCGCAGTTGTACATTGAGAAAACAAATTGAAATCCATTATTTTGAAACGACGGACATTTTCTCAAGCTCTTGGAAATTCAATTGTTCAGGAATTCTTGTTACTACCCCGTTGTAACTCTAGCCTACAGGTAGAGATTGAAGGAATCGATTGGGGATGATTTGAAAATGTATTCTGAAGGTATCTTTGTTACTTGAGTTCTTTGTATTGCTACGCCGTAGCCGCGTAGCTGAATACTGCGTAGCAGCTACGAAGAGGTATGCAACTATAATTTTTTCACCTTTTATTTTATTTCACAAGTCATTTAAGTCCTATTATAATATGAGAAGAACACGATGTTTTTTCGTTGTTTGTAATTCTAATTAGAGCTATAAAAGTTGTTTTACATCCAATATTTATGTATGGAAAACAAGTTCCTAAACATACGACGTTGTATCAAAAGTTAGCTAAACTCCAATACTTTCAGCTGTTGCGATAATTAACAGATAAATTAGAAAAAGGCCTCTTATTAACAAAGTTTACTTTGAATTATGTCCTTGTTAAAGTATTAAAATATTCTCAAGGATGAATTCTTGACAAGACATACTTTCGAATTTATTTATTTGTCACTTAGCCTTGGAAAGAAACCTGTTTTATCTTCCTTCTTTTATATTAACAACATGGTTGACACAGTGGCCGACAAAGTGGTTGCTATGCTGAGTGTCGCGGGGTCAATTCCCGTCCGTTAAATATTTGTATGACTTACAAGTCCTTCGGTCTTTTTTCTTCGGGCGAGATTGAGGTCAAGAGAAAACCTATTAAAAATAAACTGATATTAAAACCTCCATTCTCCTACCAATCTTTATCTTTGGCCGCAAAAAGGGTGACCCTGGCCCGAATTCCGTCTAAGCTGCATAGCATACAATACATTTATGTATGTATGTACGTTTATAGACACCAGTACCTTACACCAGCGGTTCTCAAACTTTTTTGGTAGCAGAACCCTTTTGGAAAGCGAAAATTTGACGGAAACTCAAAATTAAAAAAAGGTGTATTATTAAAATAGGTAATCATACTATGTAATTATTAAAAGAAGTAAAAATCGAATGACATTTTTGAAACTGTTTTTAATATTAACCGACTTCTTCATTCGTCGCCATCGGGTGATTTTAACCCTTAGAAGACTGAATTATCAAAAAAATAAAAAAAATATATCTGGGTATTCTCAGCAGGAGCTAGATAAATGGAAAAATAAATAAGAAAAAAAACATTAAATATATTATTTTATGTATTTATTTCGAAATAAAAAACCGGTATCAAACTTGATCGAAGAGTGTTAGAGACTACTATTATTCTCGCGCAGCCCCCACAAAGGCTTTGCGGAGCCCCGAGGCTCCACGGGGCACACTTTGAGTATGGCTGCCTTACACAAGCAGGTCAGGTCAACTCATATGCAGCTATCATTAGCATAGCTAATTCTATACGAACTTGTTTGAAGTAACCCTCTTTGGAATTGCTAAGCTTGCTTTTTGTATTCATGACTGGTTTTAAGAGGATTTTTAAATATGTCGTTTCCATTTTAATTGACGTTTAAAAAAATTGAGTCTTGTATATTCAACAATGTATTTGCTTTTACTAGTGTTCTGTGATTTCTGGCGATATACTTTTTTATCGTGGTAATATCATCAAATGAGTCCTCCCAACCGGGGTCAGACTGTCAGACTCGTAATGTCTAAAATCCACAGTGATCCGTCAATAGCCCTTTACGTTCCAGGGCCCCGGTTATTGGTGAGATAGTCCCGCGACGGTTTATCCGTGAAGGCTAGAGTTGTTTCATTAAAATAATACGTTTGTCCACTGAATAAGATCTTACTAGTACGTATATCAGTTAGATTATCAAAAATAATAAGTAGTTAAGAATAAAAAACAGGCAAAAATACAGGTCGAACTATCTACTATAAATTGATACCAATCTTATCTTTTTGTTAATGCGAAACCCGATACACCTGTCTAGTATTTTTGTGTAAAGAATCTATGAACATAATTTTAAAACCGTATCATTAAAAGTCGCAAAGTTATAAGCTTGTATATTACCTGGTTGGCCGTTCAAAAACATGCTCATTTCGCAGTACATCCGCGCAAACCGTCCGGTACCTAATCTTACGGTGATTATATTGTAACTATCTGGTAATAAAATTTAATTTAAATATTTTAGAAAAAAAAAGTAATATTGTGTAAAAAAAAATGGAATCGAATCAGATACTAATTCTAATGGACTATAAATTCAGGTTTCGCATATATACTAAAAATAATGTTGTATAATTATGTAGATGTTAGCCTGAATATCGTTTACTGGGAAACTAAATGTTAAAATACATAGTAATCTTGATACATTTCGAACTAATTCAATCTACAGGTAATCCAATCTAATTATACAATATGGTTGTAATTACATACGGTTCACTTATCGTAATAAGCTGACGTAGATTTGACAGCTTGTTTACTAATATGGACATCAGGCTTACAGTATTCAGTGGTTAATTAGTCCGGTTTACCTGGGTACCGTAAATTCTGGACTAAAAACTGGTTTTTAGTCCAGAATTTCAAACAAACGAAAATAATAAAACCAAAACAGTTGGCAAACGAAAATAATAAAAACAAAAGCAGTGGTTTGTGCTCCTTCAAAGGCACGAATGTAATGTTTTATTTTAGTCTAGGTAATAATTTACTTCGCAGGGCTGTCTCATAACGTAACCGTAAAAATTTTAGTCAGTACAAGTCTGACTACCCCATATTTGGGATAAACGTCTCAAAGCTTAGAGGTCCGTAAAAATCGCGAATAATAAAGATAAAAATATGGGACATATCAAAAAATATGTTTTTTTTTTTCTTTAATAAGGTTGGAAATAATAAACCTAAGTACCTATCCGTTTTACAAACAAAGTATACCTACTTTTTGTGCTGAGAGTTTTTAAGTGCTGCAACTATCCGGGTTTTATCCACAAATGGATTTTTCCATTAAAAAACTAATAAAAAATGTTAGTTCTATTCCCTGCTCTTGGATCATGATCCGGATTTATTATGAGGGAATCTGAGTTCTCACTTTGTACGATAAGTTCTGAGATACTAACTTTTAGCCATAAGAGAGGGCTATGAAAAAAGCGATGGTTTGAAAATATCTTGTTTTGAAATGTTTGTAATAGAATAGCGAGACAAATACAACAATATTATAACAATTTTCTTGTGTTCAAGATGTTCTAAAGCTATTGTCAAACAGACAGGCGAAGCGAATGTAATGTATGGAATGGTTTGAATTCTGTCACATAGAAAAGCGAACGCGATCCGATAGTCTATGTGACTGGCTTCAAACAATTCCATACATTACAAATAAAAGCTCCTTGTTTCGCGTTCGCCACGCCTGTCTGTTTGACAATAGCTTTAAGTCTAAAAAGTACAAACTTGTCACTACTTTTTACTTTGTTTGAAAAACATCAAATGGATCTGGAAGAGAATGTCAGCCTCATTCTTACCAAAATCTAACCGATTCCTTCAATTGCCCATTGTGTTCAAGAGCCGCTATAACTCTTGTTAATATTTCTAAAACAAAAAGTTTAACACTACAGACCTTATGGTGATGACCGCCGAAATAAACAGGTTGTTGAATCGTCAAGTAAGTCCTCCCGTTCTGAATAATGGCCCAGTAGTATCGGTCCCGACTTACGAGTTGTATGTCGTGGGTTCGAACCCCGCCAGGCGCATTACTTTGTGTAATTTATTTCATCGCCACTGCTCTCGAAACGGTGAAGGAAAACACCGTGAGGAAACCGGCATGTCCTAGAGCCAAAACTTCGAAGACATGTGACATCTACCAACCCGAACTGGGCCCGCGTGGTAGATTATGGCCCACTCCCTCCACAGAGAGGAGGCCTGTGTCCCAGCAGTGGGAACATTATAGGCTGATGATGACTGTCACACTCTTTAAGACTAAAATCTACCCTATTAATTTAGTTGCCCTTTATATTTCAGGGTGACAGATACCTTTAGAGAGAGAAAGAGAAGAGAGATGGTCCCACGTCCGCGATTATAACAAAATCACGTTAAAAATTCACAATTTCATCTGTTGCTCTCTCACCTCGCGGCCACGGGACGGAGGTCGCTCGTTCTGGATTAAAATTCAGTGGCTTCCATTAGACTTCACGCTTTGTTTGAGTGGGCATTAAACGTCCGCCATTTTGATTCCAACTTTTTTTTATTTACCAAGTCTGCCCACGAAGTTTCGCTGTGATTCCGATCAATGGCCGTTGAAAATGCGTTGTTTGAGCGACTTTTTATGTTTTGGTCGTAGCTTTACTTGTAAAAGTTTGGTTATTATGGTCGATAATTGTGTAAAGGGTTCAAATAAGAGTATCTTTTTATGGATTAAAGTGTGGAGATGGTGCTCAGTATTTTCCTGAAACGAGAATAATGTAGAAATAAACAAAATATGCAGAAATTATTCAGTAACAATTTATATAAATAGTTAAGCTTTATTTCATTGGAATTCCTTTTAAATTCCCGTAACTCTTGGTTGATGTTATAAAATTACTATAGTTTTAATAATGTGTGTATTTTCACTTTGTTCATCCGTGTAATCAGTCCGTCATTTAGAATTTGGAAAATTAATAATCAATGAATATTTACCAAGATTTAACGCATCTTGTGGCATTTGCCATTTTCAAAGTGTCGTCATCTTCGTCAATTTTGGTTTACGTAACAAAAGAAAAACACGTGTCAAATATGTTTTCGTGATCTAACTGACGAACTATTAAGATTTTTACAAGACTTCCATTTTTCAACTATGTATTAAAAAAAATTGAATCTGGAAGAAAGGAAAGACATCGTGAGCACAGGCCTCAAGATGTTTTCTTTCACAATTACGAAAGTTTTTGGAAGTTTGTAATTAATATGTTGTGCACACGGTTTATATTTATATAACGCATATTGAATAGCATATAACAGGTACGAAGCATGTCTTTAAAGTGCTATTTATAATAACAAAATTTATAGAGCTCTGCCTTAAGCGATAGAAATTCCTGAGATGCTTAGACGGGATTTAAATGATTTAATACGTTAAAGGTATATACTCGTACAAGAGAAGTTTCTACATTATGTTTTGTATCGTTGAAAGCTCTTTACATTGTACTCATCTGGATTATATATTTACGAATTCATCTTGTGGTTATCGTTCGCTGATGTGGGGTAAAATATTTGTATGTAAGTAAGTACTAACTGTTTGCAGCGGCTTCATCTGTGATGAAAATTATACCACGGAAAGGTAATTTACCGAATTAATCGTAGGTGACTTACTTATAATTCAACTTTGATATCCGTGCAGCCGTTTTTCACGTGATTGAGTAAAAAAATACATCCACCCAAATATCACATAAAGTGCTGGCGTAAAGGCACTCTTTATGTGAAGAAATGGTGTATATTGTATAACTAGCACTACGCCCGCGACTTCGTCCGCGTGATTTTCGAACTTTACCTTTGTGATTTTCTTATCCCGGCCACCCTCTTTAAGGGATACTGTTGGAAAAACGAAATTAATAGGTATTCAACAAAACTTTTATCAACCTGCAATATTCCGTCTTAGGTAAAACACCTAGGTCCTAAAAATAATCCCAATTTAAATTTTAGACTCCTAACTATCAACACCAATACAAACTTTTAGGGATCGAATTTCGTATCATCCTCTCTTAGTGAGAACCTGTATGTATTCTAAATAGAACCCCCCTGCAATGTTGAGTTCTCTAAATACAAACACCAAAGACAACCCCTAATGGGTCGAATTTTTTAAAATTCCGTCTTTGTGAGAACCTAGGTCCTAAAACAACCCCCATGCTGAAACTCCTAGCATTTGTAGCAACAAAGTTTCATACAAACTGTTAACCCCATAAACAACCCCTTAGGGGTAGAATTTCAGAAAATAGTGCCTTGGTATGCATTTACGTCATAAAAGAACAACCTTTGAATACTCCTAGCATTTGTAGAAACGAAGTCACACAAAATATCAACCCCTTGGGGTCTAATTCCACAAAACACCCGCAAATACGTCCAAAAATTAATCTCTTTGCAAAATTTGAGTCTCCAAACTATCAACCTCGAAACAGCCCCTTAGGGGTCGAATTTCGCAAAACCGTCTTAGTGAACATTTAGGTCCTAAAAAGAACCCCTTGCAATATTCTCGACGCCTAGCACTTTGTAGTAACAAATTTTCATAAAAACTATCAAACATAAAAACAAACCCCTTTGGGGTCGAATTTCGCAAAATCTCGCCATGGTGTGTATCTAAGTCTTATAAAAGAACCCGGTGCAAAATTTGAGGATCCTCGCACTTGTAGTAACAGAGTTTCATACAAACTGTCAAACCCAAAAACAACCTCTTAGGGATCGAATTTCGCAAAATCCCGTCTTAGGTATTACTTACGTCTAAAAGAGAACCCCTATGTAATTTGAATCTCAATACTATCAACCCCAAAAACAACCCCTTAGGGGTCGAATATCTAAAAATTTACACCTTGGTGAGCATTTACATCTTAAAAAGTACCACCATGCAAGATTTGAGACGCCCAGCACTTGTACAAAAAAAGTTTCATACAATCTATCAACCTCAAAAACAAACCCCTCAGGGGTCGGATTTCGCAAAATCCCGTCATAGTGAGCATCTGCGTTGTAAAAAGACGCTCCATGCAAAATTTGGAATTCCTAGCACCTTTATTAGCGAAGTTTCATACAAACTATCAACCCCAAAAACAACCCCTTAGGGGCCGAATTTCGCAAAATCCGTTCTTAGTGCTCACCTACGTGGTATAAGGAGGGTTTATGCCAAATTTCAAGTTTCTAGGCCCAGCGGTTTGGGCTGTGCGTTGTCAGATCAGTCAGTCAGTTTTGAATTTTATATATATAGATTTTCTAGCTTTCCCGTGGTTTCACCCCCGCTACTTGGCTCCTCGATAATAGACTATCCAACATACAAAGAATCATCATCATCTCAGCCGTAGGACGTCCACTGCTGAACGTAGGCCTCCCCTTTCGATCTCCACATATACCTGTTGGATGCGACCTGCATCCAGCGTCTTCCGGCGACCTTTATAAGGTCTTAAGAATTGTACAGTTCAAACAGGAGTTCCTGAGATTAGCGCGTTCTATCAAACAAATTCTTCAGCTTTATAATATTACTAGACATAAATGGCTCGTCTTTAAACATTTGGTTCTGAAATAAGCCGGCTTCCTCAACATAATTATTTTCAATATTATGTTGGTGAAAAAAAGTACATATAGTAGGTAATGCTGTCTAGGTTCTTACTCACAAACTACCAATCGTTTGTCGTGTTCATTCCCACTGAGCCATCACTATATTCTCTGGATAGAGTAATATGTTAGAAAATCGTTTACAAATTACAACCCAATACTGATAATCTGATAGTTTATTTATCTCAATATGAGTATGATTAAAAATTAACCTAAACACAGACAATGTATACCACAATTCTATTTAATTCTACATTTCAAATTGCTTTCAGAATCTTTCAAACCAAAATGCGAGTAACAACAGAACAGACATCTTAATAAAAACCGCCATTCGTTCTCTATTTAAAATGAAAGGTCTTTTCATTTCCAAACGAAATGGAACACCGAAAACCTATCAATAACAAATGAAAACTTTTGACAGGGGCCGATAACGCGGAAAGTTGCTCCATTGTTGTTGTACCAATTTAAATATTAATAGCAGATACATTTTCGTATCTAAAAGTCATGATAAAAACTGGGCTCGTGTAGTAAAAGTACTATACATCTAACTAATATTACTAATGCGACCCCAGCAGGCATATGGCACGGACCCGGGCTTGGTCCCTGGTCGGACGGCGAGCTACCCATCACTCACCGTCCGCAAGCCCGCTCCGCCGCTGTGCCCTCTGCTGATCAGAGGGACACGCGTTGGAACGTTCACACGACAGGCTATTCACATACGGGCAAAGAAACCCCTAAGGCACACAGTGCCTAAGGAAGAGTTTTTGCCCGCATCCCAGGCCCGAAAAACTGGTCTTCCCCAAGGACGTATCCGAGAGGGAACTCCAGTCCACGGGCGCACGTGGAGGTTTCCTGTCTTAGCACCCCAGAAGCACAACCCTGCGCTCCATTACTAAAGTAGCTGATGTAGGAGTTAAAACAGCCAAGCTGAAGTGGGAATGGTCGGCGCACGAATGCGCCCGGAGAGGTGGGCAAAGACCGTCACTCACTGGACGCTTGAGGGAGGACAACGCCGTCGAGGTCGACCGCGGCGGAGGTAGTGTGACGATCTGAAGCCTTAGCACGTAGTAGTTTAGGCTATGGGAATGAGACAGAGCTATAGAAGTCGTCTAGAGCCATCTCTTTCCCACAGCCTAAATTGGAATGCGTTAAGAGATCATGGTAGGCCAGCTGATTATGTTCACGGGGCAGATATGGCCAGAAATTGTCCAAGATAGAGAGATTTGCAAGGAAAAAGGGAAGGACTTTGTCAAGCAGTGGGACGCAAACGAGGCTATAAAAAAAATGTTTGGATGAATATTTGTTGTTGTCCCTTTAATTTTTATTGCAATATGTGGCTGCAACATGTCCGGCCAGCTCAAAAATGTTCTTAATATTTCCGGTAATCAATAACATTTTAAAGTATCGTCTTATGGTCAGTCTGAGAAAAATATGTGGCTATTTCTGGCCGGGCTATACTCAAAATATCATCAATTATTGCATAGTTTGGCTTGGCAATTGAAGCCAGATATTGGCTTGTTTTTTTTTCTTGTATACTTAATTAATATCCACTACAAGTTCCAAAGACACTCTCTTGCTGATAAACAGATAAAACAATGCAAAGGCTCCTCAGATTATTAGATTCCATTTTGAACCTTACTACGGTAATGTAAAGACGCTTTTTCTACAACAAATTAAAACGAGAGAGACACTCCATCATTTGAATGGTTACAAGTGTTTTCTTTGACAATACTTTGGCTCCATCATCGTTTTTATTACAAGACACAACGAGTAGGCTTTCCTCTTTATCTTTGATGGAAAGAAAACAAGGATTTTATAAAGCAAACTCCTTTCTATTTTAATGTTGGCTTGTAACTCTATTCTTAAAAAGGGTTATTTATTGCATAAATAAAAAAAAATTAAGTCCGTCAGTTAGAATATTGAATAATAATGGACACGTATTTTTTTTTAATCAATGAGTATTCCAAATTCGGGAGTGTGGGCTTGTGACGTCATAACGCTTGTAAAATTGTACCGACCGAGTGACGTTTTGTGATTTTTAGAAGCTTTTTATCTTCGTATTTTTTTTGTTTACGTAACAAAAGAAAAAATCCGTGTCTAATGTTTTTTATAATCTATGATAAGATTTCGTAGAGTTGTTTAATGTTTTTTATAATCTATGAGTTTATAAGGGGCAGTTTGAAAGTGGCGCCTATTACAGAAAAAATGAAAGGGAATCGTCTATCTTGGTATGGACATGTCATGTGACTAAGAGAGTGATGAGTATGAATGTTGATGGATGGAGAGGAAGAGGAAGGCCAAAGAAGAGATGGATGGATTGTCTAAGGAATGATATGAAAGAAAAAGGAGTAGATGATACTATGACGTGTGATAGAGGAGAATGGAAGAAAAAAACGTGTTGCGCCGACCCCAAGTAAAATGGGATAAGGGCAGGAAGATGATGATGATGATGATAAGATTTCGTAAAGCTCCTGATACAAAATGTTCTAGTTACACACTAATTTGCCGCCCGTGCTACCCCAATTAGCCGCCCGTACGAGATTATGTATAATGTAATGTGTATCAATGCGTACAATGCCTGCGGCGGACCACGAGGCAAGAGGCCTCGTATCGTGGGAAATAATAATATATAGGTGCCTTTATACATATAACACATATTATACGCAGTAATTAATACCTACGTACAAGGTAACTTTTTATATAGTGCGTAATGTTTTTCTGTGCCAATATGGCACATATTGTTTTTGGAAAATTATAAAATGTGTGGCCACTGGGAAGAAATGTTTTTTTTTTATCCTGGGAAAATCACCAAATGAGGCCTCATGACTTTTCACGTTTGCGACTTTATCACAAGTTTCCTACGGCTTTATTACAAGATTCCTGTATTTTATTTACAGCTTACTTAAAGTATTTACTGCGTTTCTGCGATTCAGGAAATGGGGTCTGCAGCTGTCAGTGTCGTCTATATTTACTAATATACGTGTAAGTCTTTTCTGAAGTGTGAACAGTCTCGGTGCCTCCGTGCTGTCTCCAGTACAGTTTTATCAAATCTTTACTTGGTAACAAAACAAGACGACGCTACTTACTGCGCCGACAAACCCATTAAAAAAACATCTGAGCAACTTTAGCAAATACCCTTAGCAATAACTGAGCGAACCTGCAAACCAATCTTCTATTTACTTACACTAAGAAATTCTTTAAGTAACAAAAGAAATGTTGGAACGTAAGCATATTTAATCTCATCATTTACTAAACACACGAATAAAGAAAGATCTCGAAACGAAGCAGGGATTACCCTTCACGGTAAAATAAATTTACCTCTTTGTAACTGTATAATGTGAATAAATAAAGGTTACATTTTCCTTTCGCAAATTACGTATATTCAATTTACTTTGAAAATGTTGCCATCTCCCGTTATGATTTGGAGGAATTTTCTTTTTTATTTGTCACCGAAATCAAATCTGGAAGAGGTTTAATTTATTGCTACATAATTCTGTTGAGTGCTTAGGTCAAATTATGTTTGTATTTGGAAAATGCTCGGACTTTTTGACCTGTACCTGACCTTCGATTTAAGATTTATAAATAGAAAAAATATAGTTATTTGCTTAGTGCTTCATTTAAATTTAAATAAAAAAATGCTAAAAATCAACTTTTTTTTTTGCTTTCTCGGCCTCACATGTCACACTCTTTACATATAATATGTTTATTTATTTGTTATCAAAACTATTTAAAATTGCGGTTTTTATTATAAAATATCAACAATAATTGGTTTTTCGAGCCGGATGAATTGTGACGATATCTTGACACGTAAGATACGTGTGAAAATTTATGAATTTTGCTTTGTTTATTTTTTAAAGAAAAATTCAGAAAATTGCACACGTAAAACGTCTCTTTCATGAGTATTCCACCACAAAACAATTAAAGGCGTACGTTTAAATAATTAGAGATGAGTATTATTTTAAAACACACTATCCAAACACTATCGTTTTCCAGATTTAAATTCCGATCCATCCACAAAAGCACTTCCTTAATTACAAGTCTAAGCTACTGTTTACAGCACAAGTGTTGTTTTTCACGACTGTAGGCAATTTGGCGGCAGATTACATCGGGATCGGATCGAATAAGTCCGTGCTTGCTATGACCGAGGGCCATAATTCCCCGCATTGCAGACACCGCTGCAACAACCATGTAGTAAGCACGGATTTTAAGTTATAAGCTTTTATAGTCTGTTCGTTTAATGATCTTTGTAGGAAGTAGGGTAAAGGGAGATTATTTGGTGAGACAGTGATAGATTCTTAAAAGTCTAGACGAACTCAGTGATAGAGTCTTAAAAGTCCGCATTGTTATCAATATTCCTGGTGATAGCAATATTGCTGACATCGTCACATCTCTACCACCTATTCTTACTTTTCATTTATAAATAATATCATGTTCATGTTCTCTCAAAACGTTCCCTATGGTAAGATTCACACCAACCGGCTGGACCCGACGGTATTTTACAATGCGGTAAAGAACATTGAAATCTATCAAGAGTGAATACAGTTTGTATTTGCTTGCGAAGTTATCTTCGTCGGCATTTCGCGACACGTAGCGACGTGTACCGTAAGTTGCATGCAAATATGAACTGTATTTACTGTTGATAGATTTCAATGTTCTTTACCGCATTGTAAAATGCCGCCGACTCCGGCTGGTTGGTGTGAATCTTAACTTAAGCATGCAAATGATGCAACTATTTCAACACTAAAGTGGACAAGATGTAGATAATCTCCCTTTACCTTACATACATATAAACAATGTGGTTTATTTGTCGTTTTAATAAGTAACAAGACGGCATCCATTTTTTTTAAATGATAAGTTCGCGTTTGACCACTATCTCGCCTGATGGTAAGCAAAGATGTGGTCGCGACTTACCTGTTAACTTTTGACTTGAAGACTGCTGTCGGGAAATATAGATACCGCCAGGGAATTCCACTCCTATAGCTGTGCGCACAATAAAAGTATTGGCAAAACGCTTTGTACGTACCGGAGAGATGTCCACCATATAGATAACATACTGGCGGTACTAATACGGCCCATATCTTTTAAACCGCTGTCTCCTATACCCTATACCACGTCCGCTAGGACCGAGCGGCGCTGGTTTGATTACCGTTTTCCGTGCACCACGATCGACTGTTGTAATTTGCTTGCTATCATAAAACCAAACGCCCTTATTTGCTACACGGCAATATATTATTATTTGTGTACCAACTTTACAACCCCTACCTATAAATTGTGGAAAATACCGCTGAAAATGTATAGCGAAGCGCTTCAAGCGATGTTTTATGCTGTAGGAGGAGAAACATGAGTTTTATGGTCTATTATAGTATAGGTTTCTAATAAATACTACAGAATGGCGTGTTTGATAATGTTAATAGGCTTATGCTAGTGATTTTATTAGTTTTTGAACCATCGGTGAGTAAATATGTTGATATTTTCTCTGAACCGTACTTAATACGATTAAATAATTCGACTAAAAGCATTTAAATAAAAAATCTATCGCAAAGCAAGCTCATAAAGATAATCTAAAATGTTTTATGCTGAATTTTGAGATAACCTTTCGAGTTCACATACGCTATTGTCCCTTGATAACCTCCCTTTATTGATAAATAAATCGGAGGCAGGACCAATTCGAGATACTAAAATATATCAGTGTAAAACTTGGTCCCTTGTTAGAAATTTATTGTCAAAGCCAGACATAAAAACCGTTGGTCTAGATTCTGCCATTTGTAACGTTTTCACATTTATTTTTGTTGGGCCAACGGTATTTTAAAAGGCTTAAAAGGGTTGCCTGTTGCTTCCTTTTTTTTATTCAAATTATTTATGGTATACAGGCTTGAAAAAACGGCGATATGATGAATTTAGGCAATATTTTTTGTTGGTGTTATAAAAGGTGTGGCTGCTGTTAAAACTTATTATCCTGTTTTATGAACGGCAACACTAAGAAGTTACAGAAAGGAGGATGATTATTATCAAAATATTGTCTTTATGATTGTGTGTTTGACGAATAAACGTATATTCCGGCAGACAAACAAAACTAAGAATTGTAATAACAAGGTTCCGTACGAAAAACATTCGGTATAAGTTGTTCTTCGTGAACAAGAAATAATAATAAATGTAGGGAGCTCAGTTCAACGATAACAGTGTCTCTTTTTCTTTATTTTCTTTGGGGAAAATACCTACCTGTTGCTTATTTTATTTACTTTTGTTTTTCTGTGAGATTTACGAAGTTTGAAATTCAATTTTGTTTCAGTTTATCCGATTTCTTTTCCGAGAAAAAAAAAAGATGTGATTTTCAAAGTATTAAAGTACTTTCGTTATTTATTCTGCTCATCCAACTAATATTATAAATGCGAAAGTTTACATGGATGGATTTATATTTCCTCAGCAATTATGTCACAACGACTGAACGTATTTAGGTGAAATTTGGTTCAGAGATAGGTTAAAATCTAGACTAAAAGTCAAAGTCAAAAATTTATTTCAAAAAGGCCATCAAAGAGGTACTTTTGAACATCCATTATTAAAATTAAAGGAAATGGGGTGGGATGGGTTCACCCATTCGCAAGGGAAGGTTCGTATGAAGAAGAATGGGCAAGAAACTCCAGTCTCCATACTCCATAAGGATACCATTAATTCCGATAATTAATTCCCTTTTTTTATCGTAGTAAAATTATCAATTGAGTCCTCCCGCCCAAGGGAGAGCGGGGGAGACTGTCAGACTCGTACTGACTAAAATCCACGTTGTCCTTCAATAGCCCTTTACGTTCCAGGATCACGGTAATTCGGTAAGTCCCGCGACCCATATTCAATTCCCTTTGGGTAATTTTCGAGGGTGAAACCACTGGCAACAACTAGTGCTTTTATAAAATGAAAAGTTTTTAGTTTGGCCAAAAATGGATGGATATTAAGCCACTCGGTTCATGACGTGGGTAAGCCAAAGGGCTAACTTACGACAAGAGGATTAGGATTAGTTGAATCGTTCTGAGTGTCAACAAATGAATTATTCATTGCTGTTTAATTATTTTTCGCATCGACCTTTTATTTTGATAGGGGTTTTCATGTTCGTTTTTTGAAGGATAGAAAATAATACTGTAACAATAAAACATAATATCGCCTGTTTTCTTCAAATCAGTTCGTAAAGGAGTGTCTACGAGTCTGCCTAGCCTTTCCCAACTATATTAGCGTCGGCTTCCAGTTGAACCCAATGCAGTTGAATAATATCCGTATTTTACTGCCCATCGGACCTCGACAACCCAGTAACTGTAAAATACCTGTGGTAAGACTTTTTGTCAGACTTGAGATTCTGATGAATAGTAACTGTGAAAGATTTACAAACGACAACCGGGATCACCGGCTTTAGTGTTTTTCAAGGCACGGAGGAATCTCGCTATGACAGATGGTCATCCATCCACAGACCAACCTCGGCAAGCGTGGTTTAAACCGAAAGATCGGCCCGTGCGGCTTGTAATTATTTAGACACTAGCTTTTTAAGGAATGTGTATGAAAGAAAGAAAGAAATAACATTTATTGGGACAGACAATAAATGTTATTTCTTTCTTTCTTTCTTTCTTTCATACACATTCTCATCATTCATTTCATTATGAGTACATTCTGTTTTTTTTTAAGGTTTATAATCATCAAATAATCGGGCCTTGAGTCGAGTGGTAAGAACTCAGATTTTACTGAATAAAAACGGAAATGTTGTAATGAAATCTCACAAAGAATAATGATTTTTTCCATCGATTGCATAATAAGATCCTAATGTAGTTGGCAACTGGGGAACTAATGGCGCTAGTATAGCTTGTTTTAAGCATCGTCATTGGTTCAAATCAGTTAAAATCTTAAAGGTACTTCAAAATAGTACTACGTCATTGGTCGGATTAGGACTAAACTATGATGGCGCCATCTACATTAGCTTTGACTTGCCTCCCCCAATGTGGCCACGGAATTAGGTAAATTGTGTGTTGAGAATTGTAGCCTGCATTGTCAACCGTTGTAGATCATTTTACGATTTATAATATCATTCATGTTTTATCATATACAGTGGCTGGTCGAAATCTGTCCCGGTAGTGTATGCAAAGAGACTATTGTGGGTGAGTGCTTCTTTGTTGACAACCTCTAGATTGGATTACAATCCTCCTGGATTAGACAATACATGTACGTTGTTTGTCCAACATTGGGTCAAAGGTTGGAAGGAGTATTTTTGTGTGGAGTTACAAGGAATTGGGTTATGAGGTAAGGAATTTCATTCTTCTTCGATTTGGCAAATGGTTTTTTTTTTTAAGTTGCCATAATGGGTTATCCGGTTTTACAAACATTTAAAGCTATTTATTCAGCCAGATCTGGAATATGATTCTACTTGTGGATTAGAGAATTTTCGAAAATCTTTGAATGTAGTTTGCTTTCTATTAAAAAATAAAGGAATGTTTCCTTTGAGTAAAATTTTCTATCTGCAGCACCCTGTATATATCGAAGTTTAAAAGAAAATTATCATGACTAAGTAGGCTTTACAACTTTACAAGTAATAGTCGACCAAATTATAAAATGTACTTGGATAACATATTTTCTTAAATAAAATGTATCGGAGAACATGTTCCTCAACTGCAAATGTAAGTTTGTCAACTTTATTTTTACAGCTTTAATAGGTATGTTTTTACGGTATGTTTTTTGGGGATAGGTAGATTTTTATCGTCAACTATTTTTAACTAACTTCAAAAAAACGGAGGAGGTTCTAATCTTTTTTTTTACGTCTTTTCCTCGATTTCTCAAAGACTCTTGGACCGATTTTGAAAATTCTTCTTTTTAAAATTAAATTCAGCGAATCAGTTTAATTAGTTCACATAAGTATTTTATTGGGCAACTACGGAACCCTACACTGTGCGTGGCCCGACAGGCACTTGGCCGGTTTTAACAACACAGGATAGTTAATCATCATCATCATCTCCCTAGCCTTTTTCCCAACTATATTTTGGTCGGCTTCCAGTCAAACCAGATTCAGCTAGATATTATCAGTATTTTACATGAAGCGACTGCCTGTCGGACCTCCACAACCCAGTAACTGGGTAATACGATAACCCATGGTAAGACTGGTTGTCAGACTTTAGAGCTTCTGACTAACAGTAACGACTGTCAAAGATCTCTAAATGACAGCCGGCACCAACGGCTTTACGTGCTTTCCGATAACACAGGATAGTTTATATCCCAATTTTATCCTTCCGTGGGATAATTTTTAATTGTAGCTAGCAAAGTCGCTGGCAATGCCTAGTTTTCTCGTAGATTGTTCGTCGACTCGAAAAGTATAAGAAGTTTTACTTCAAATTACCTAAGTGTTCACATTTATCAAGTTGTGTTACTTATTTGTGTAAGTAGTACAAATGTTCACACAATTAACAGTAAGTGCCCTGTTTATTATGTCTTAAAGTGCTGGCAAACAACTTTAGCTAGTACAGACATAATAAACCTACCCCAATCTGTCTTTTTTAGTAGATTTTCAACTTTATCACAAAAGTAGAAGGTTCGTATTTAAAGTTTGAGCTAGGTTGACGTGCTGTTCTGTACGGTCAACGAAAAGAAGATATCTCTTTTGCAGGCGTCACTTTCTATAAAGGTTTTTTTTTATATTGAAATGGGGATGGCAAATGGGGAACTAATAATAATAATATAATAATAATATTCCACTACTATCACACAACGCCATCTAGTCCCAAGCTAAACAGAGCTTGTGTTATGGGTACTAGACAACTGATAAACATACTTATATATTTTTAAATACATACATATTATAGATAAATTACACCCAGACACAGAACAAATGATCGTGCTCATCACACAAACATTTGTCCTGGGTGGGAATCGAACCCACGACCTCCGGCTTAGCAGTCAGGGTCACTAACCACTAGACCAACAGGCCAGTCTAATGGCGCTAGTATAGCTTGTTCCAAGCATCGTCGTTGGTTCAAAACAGTTCAAATCCTAAAGGTACTTAAAATAGTACTACGTCATTGGTTGGATTAGGACTAAGCTATGGTGGCGCATCCAATGAAATAAAAAACTTGAGAGGTGTCAAGGGACACCCAGATAGAACGAAGTTACCTTACCTAGTTTTCCGTCTAGCCCCCTTTCACAAAGCGCGATAAGGAACTTCGTTCCAAAAGTAAAGTCACTGACTTTCGAAAGAAAAGTTTTTTTGTAGGTTATTTTGAACTTTTTTTTGTGGTTGTTTTGAAGTCGGTTACATTTTTTTTTGAAAAAGCAAATAAATTAAAAATCTTTTTGAAACTGTATGCATAGATACCTATCTCTTTTGCTGGCTGTATATACAAAAAACATGAGTTAACAGACGTACAGCTCTATTTGTGTAAAACATTGTAATAAGAATTCTTTACAGGAATGTCTAGCAAAATGTACGGTGGTTATTCATTATACTCAATGGTGGAAACCATTGAGTATAATGAATAATAGAAGTTCCACGAGAGTAATACTCGTGCGGGAATGTATTCATCGTTTTAACATAAGCGTAGTTTAATTCCTTGTCTTATCAATACGCGAAGGTTTCTACCAACATAGTTGTGAGTCAATAGGTCATTGAGAAGAGTTCGTAGTTCGAATTGGATGAACTGAATTGTACCAGTGGTTGAACAAATTCACTACGTTAGAACGATTGAACAAATACAGGAAAAATAGAAAGTCTGTATTTGATTTTGATATACGTACATACGTGCAAACGTTTAGATTGTTAATTTTGTTACCCTTTTGCAATCCCGGACCGCGGTGTCCTTGTAAGAAAGTCCCTTAGTAAATAAATATTATAACTATAAGTAGAAATTACAAAGCACTTCCTTAAAAAGGTCCCCAAGGTACATATCGTATAACTGCTATATCTGGTGTACTTTTCCGGAATTAGCACCATTCTGGTATATTAGGGTCGGCTATTTACTTGGATTGGCTATTAGGCGCAATTTTGGTCGATAGCCTATCACTTATAATAATTGGGTGCCCTTCATTGCTTTGGACGATTTTCGACGCTTCGAAAAATGGTCGGAATGAGTGGACGTAATTAAGTCCACGAGACCTCGATCACTTACCTACGATATTGTTTTTAAAGCCTCTGGGACTGATTTCTATGGCACTGACTCTGATATATATTTTATGCTTGTACTTTAACAGTCGTTACTGTCAGTCAGAAGCTCTAAAGTCTGACAACCAGTCTTACCATGGGGTATCGTTTTACCCAGTGACTGGGTTGTGGAGGTCCGACAGGTAGTCGCTCCATGTAAAATACTAATATTCAGGTGCATCTGGTTCGACTGGAAGCCGACCCCAATATAGTTGGGTGAAAGCTAGGCAGATGATGATGATACTTTGTGGTTCAAGTGTAGAGCATTAATTTCTATCTGAAATCAATTCTTAGGACATACTATATATAAAACCTAAAATTAAGAGTAAAATATTAAAATAATTTTTCAATAAACATTAAAAATAAATTCTTAGGGGTCCAAGTGTGCTCATATAATAAATTTTAACAAGAACCGGTCCTAAGCATCATCATAATCATCATCATAACAGCCCAGAATCATCAACTGCTGGGTATAGGCCACCTCCTTTTGTTGCCACATCTCTCGGTTATGTGTTTCTCTCATCCATTTATTCCCCGCGATCTTGACGATATCGTCAACCCAACGGGTTTTGGGTGGCCTTGGTTTCTTTGGCTGAACTTTGGCCACCATTCGGTCAAAACCTTAACGTACTGAGTCTTAATAATAGTGTGTACGATGTAAGGGATTTTAGACCAGCTTTCAAGTCCTTATTTTTTTACATGACTGAACCGATTGTAGTGGAACTTCATACGTGTAAGAAGAAGACATAGGTCTAAAAAGTAATTTTTTTGAGACATAATTGTGGGTTAGAGTCTGCACCACGACTGAAGTCTTTTTGAGTTTTCGAAGTTCCTTTTGCATCTGTGTCATTACATCAAATATGTTGCGTTAAAAAGTGTAAGTAGTACCACGAATGTTCCGTGGCGCTGACTCTGTATTGAGCGCTACCCTATACAGGGTGTAAGGGAGAGCCCTACACACAATTTCAGGGCTTGCTCAGTAGGCGAAACTGAACAATCTTCCACAATTTTATTTTTCAAGAAATGAAAAAAGAAATCAACCTCTCCATACAAACTATCCAATCAAGTATATAATTTTATATGGTGAGGCAGATTTTTTTTTCATTTTCGATATTCAGTTTCGTCTCCCACGTACCTGGTTGGTTTCCACCCTGTATACCGTAGTTATAATTTTAGTCGTTTTACAAATAAAAAGTCCTTCCAACGCAATACCTCCATTCATTTTCTTCAGTGGATAAGTATCCAAACGATTTATTTTTAGTCAATTTTATCTACGAGTATCTCTGTAGATAAAGTATCTACTAGATACACAACAAAAATTTATCACGCCTAATTTCCTGTAGGGTTAGAGCAAAAGTGTACTAACATAGTACTCGAACAGCCACATTTCTCTAGTGACTCGATTAATAAAGTATCAAATAAAAAGTACCGAGCTACAAACTTCGCTCTCTTTTTGTTATTACTATTTGAACGGTGTAATAAGCTGACGAAACATAATATTATTTTTCTACTCCCACATCTAGCCAAAGGTCAATCAACTCTTTTTTTTCATTCTTTATTTAATTACAAACGAAACTAAACAAGTTTGAACTGTTTCATTTCACGGAACAGGTTGATAAGGGCAATGAAAGGTACGTGTATTTAGTACTTGGACGTCAATCCTGGGTTACGCTCTATTCAAACGTACACAACGACAACGACACGACAACGACACGACAACGATGCGACATCACCGTCAGCGGGCGCATATTTTGTACTAGCTTATGCCAGCGACTTCGCCCTCTTCAACTCGAAAATTATTTCAAGGGAAGTTAGGCTTCTTTTCCACCAGAGATGCGCTATGCTACGTTGCTAAGGATGCGTTTGATATCCACCAATCATATTCATTTGTTTTCAAAACGCACACACACATAATGCACGCAAGTGTAAGCGAGAGCGCGTATGGGTGCGAGGGGCAAAGACGAGTGACGCACCAATCGCGTGCTCGGATCGACACTACCTCATACCCCGCGACCCGCATGACCACCAAAGAGATCTACAAAATGACTTCTGCGCATCTAACGACTCTTGCCAACTTACGTGTCGGCCACATGTGCGGTAGACAAAACTTAACCTCGTCACAACCGCAAAAAGCTACAGGGATTCTATTCACCCTCAACCGCATTTTGTCGCTGCGACTTTGTACTAAGGGTCACTGAACGCTTAAGTAGTAAAGTTTGGACTTCATTAGTTTGTGAAAGATCTAGACTTGTTAGCTTTGCACACGTCTCGAGCTGTGAATTAACTTATAAAAATACAGGGATGATTTGTCTAGCCCCACGGCTAATATTGGCGGCAATAATTAATAATATTGGGCCAGGGCTTTGTTGAAAGAGGCGGTAAGACTCTGGGCATGGTTAGAGTTTTCAGACTGAAGTGAAAGCATTGAAAAGATTGGACAGAGTTCGATAGCACCGAGGTTCGCCCGGAGGACACGGTGGAGCATACGGTGCAGGACTGTCTCGCTTGGGCAGACCACCGCCGTGTCCTCACGACGGTGATAGGCAGAGACCTCTCGCGCCCGGTATTGGTTGAGGCCATGCTGAGGGGCAAAACGGAATGGGAAGCGATCGCTTCCTTATACGAAGCAGTCATGTTCGCGAAGGAGGACGCAGGCCGTGTCAGAGAGAGGACAGACAACACCCACGGCGACTGACGTCGGCAGACGATTTCTGGCGACCATGCCCAGGTCGACGACGTCGCGTTGTGTTCCATGCGCGCCTTAAAGTGTCAGCATTATGAGTTTAGTGGGCCAAAGCCTGCTGGGGTCCCAGGACTCACGAATTATCGTAACCCCGGAACGTAAAGGACGCAAAGGATACATGACGCGGGCGAAAGGTAGCAGTATAATTTAAATATCAAATACTAGTAATATAACTAGCTACATCTACGAGTGTTATTAGAAAAAAACACATTTAATCATCTTGTGTAATTCTTCCACCGCCTTTATATCAGTTGCAACAAAATCACCAGTTGCACGCTTCAATGAAAACCCGAAGGATACAACTCTAACTCCCTTAATCCCGAGCTTTCACCAAAATGAGAAAATCGACCAACGAACGGTCGACTTTTCTTTTATCTCGACGAAGTATAAACAGTTTAAGAGGAACTCATTAAAACTTTTAACTGTTAGTACTTTCCAAGCACGTGGAAAATGAGTGCTTACGGTCTGTGGGATAAAGTCTTAATTAGACGCAATTCTTATATTACACGTTTAAAAAACGGTGAGAAAAAGTATCAGAGAAACCAACATGGCTTTGTCTATAGAGGTGAAAATTCAAGTGTGACAATAAAATTCCGAAATACATTTTGGAATTTTATTATAAAGAAAGAAAACATAGAGCAGAAAGCATAATGCGATAGCACGCGGCGGAATCCTCGACGCGGCCGCATGCTATCGCATTGTCTCGGTCTAGCAAATGACAGTTCTAAGCGACATAAAGAAAAAGGGTGACGGAAAAAGCCGATTCCGCGTCGATAGATGTGGGAGCACCCTAATAATCCTACTAATACTCGCATTATAAATGCGAAAGTTTGTGAGGATGTATGTGTTTATGTAGGTATGTTTGTTACTCTTTCACGCAAATCCACTGAACGGATTTGGCTAAAATTTGGTACACAGTTAGTTAATAACCTGGATGGATATGTGTTACATAGGATAATTTTTATCCCGATTTTATGTTCTTGTGGGATAATTTTCGAGTTGTAGCGGGTGAAGCCGCTGGCAACAGCTAGTATTATTATAAAGCTTAAGAGTTTCTTCCTTTTGTGTGCTAATCTCTTTTTTTAATGGTTGATCCATGTCTCGAGGAAGACTATAGGCTAGATAAAATAATGCTACGATCAATAGGAGCCGAGTAGCGAGTGTAAAACAGTTAGGCCTACTGTCCACACAGCCGTCTTCCGTTGGATGCATGTTACCTACAAATGAAGATATGCGTATGTTGCATATTTGTTATGTCCACCGTCCACGCTACTTCATGCAATAGTCAGTCACGCTACGAAAGGTCTCAGTTTTCTTTCAACTAGCATCGAGAAAGGACGTCTTTTGTTATAAAAATGCATGACGAACGCAACATGAGCGGTTGACGCGACGTTGCCGCTTCGTGGACACAGATTTAATTGTTTCTACGCAAGATGCAAGCATACGTCTTGCAATCGTCAATTCAAGAAAGCGTGCGAATGACGTGCGGTTACGTGGACAATGGGCCTTAGTTGTAGATAAATATGCGATCACTTAACATTTAATTTTCAGAAAAATATACAATGATTATTATTTTAATGAACTTTGAATCCAAAGCTATTCAGCATATACTTTCACAAAAAGATTCAAAAATATTTACTGAAAAATTAGAACTGCTTTATAGTCCATTAGCGATCGTGTAATTTTACTAAAATCTTATGACAAAAGTAAATATCCATTTTTGGATACAAATAATTTTCGTACTTGAAAATAGTGCTTAATAGAAAAGCATTAAGAGCATCATTTCAGTAAATATTATTATGTTACAAAGATTTTAAAACTCCCTCATGAGACCATTTTAGTTAAGCCGTAAATAAATAAAATGTTTATTTATTTATTTATAAATATTTAAATATTTCTCTTAGGCCGACATAAATAATCGTAGCTAAGCAATAGTCAATTAAAAAATGAATATATTTCTTAGTATCATGTAATAACATGTACTCGCTTAAAATAAATATCTTTTTAATATTACAGCATTTCAGTGCCGTTCAGCATCGACGTGCAATATCCGTGTTCCGTACGAGGAAATGGATATGCATTATACATACAGGCAGTGTGGACTGACATAATACATGTGTGCTTATTTCTCTTACATGGTACGCAGGTAGCGTTGAACGATTGAATAATGTTACTGAGCTCGATAAAATATTCTCTAGAAATCATGCAATACAGAAATCGTTTTAATCTTAAAGTTAATACCATAAACTTGAAAATGACTTTATATTATTTACGAAATATCATCTTTTGAAGGTTTATGGGTCTTTTTGATAATGGGAAATTACAAAGTAGGTATTCAGTTCTTACTAGAACGGCGATTGTGATGCCATGCACGCTTGTATAACACATGTACGAACGCTACTAGATAAAAAAAAAGCACAAAAATAAGATTAATAAGATAAAAAATGTAATTGAAAATTAATTTACTCTCAGCAATTTTTTAAATGTAATTTTAATTTAACTAATTAAAGCATTTCTATTAATTTAACTAATTAAAAACGGAACTAGTTAAAATATTTCTAGTGACAGCTGACAGGACATTAAAAAAAAAACGATGCCCCACACTAGGTTTTTTTCCTGTATCGGGTGCGTTTACAAAGAGAGAAAAACACAAACACCCAGCACGCGTAGCATGGCGATTCTATCTCTATTCTACCAAGAAAAGACAGTTAAGAAAAAGAAAATTGAGTATTGAAACTATTTAATAGATACAAATATTTGTTCCGTGCGGGGGCCAAACCCGCGACACCCTGCGTAGCATTTGATCGCTTTAGCCACTGCGTCAACCGTGTCATTAAACATTCAAGGTTGTCATTGCAGTTTCCATTCTTATCCTGATCGCATAGTACAGAAAGGGCCCAAAATATAAATAGAAAGGAATGTTCTCTCCATGTTTAAAAATATTGAGCCCATATGCGCAAAACACATCGGAAAGGTCTACTTAAGTTGTCTATTTGAACAAGAAATTTAAGGTCATGAATAATTTAAAACTCGTAGGCCATTTAGGTGCCCTTTTCAGTCGGCTTGTTCCCAAAACGGCTTTTGTGGTTAGCCTCGATAAATTTTCAAACGAAACTGACATACGGTCAACCGCAGGCTGGGAGCATTTTGCGAGGAAAATCTCTTGCTGCAGGGCTTGCGATGAGACTGGCGACGCGACGCATGACTTGTATGGTGGTTCGATAGTTGCTCTTTGTAAAATACTGGCATGCACCTGCATACGGTTAGACTGTTAGGGACATTACCCATGACGGACCCATTATAAATAAAAAACGACCTTGTATTGCTCCTATAAAAGAAATAAATGAGGCAATTCGATGGACTTGACGTCGTCGCGGCGATCGTGTTTTGTTTTTCCTCAACCCGATAATAAAGGGCTTCACACACAGCAGCTAAATGTAAAGATGTACATTATAGCACGATACATCTCATTACATGAGTTGTATTGAGTGTGTGCTAAAGTAAATTGGCCAGATGGAACTTGGCAAGTTCCATTGATTGGATTTCAACTCTTTTTTAGGCTAACAAATAGCCGATGGGAACTTGGCCCCCCGTTTAACCGGCATGTTTTTTGCACTGCCGTGCGCTTAGATAATTCATTACTAGTATTAAACTGTATCTTTTATCTGTCCTAAAATTGTTATAATTTTATCCATTTTGCTCTCAAAAATCTTCTATTACTTTAAGAAAACCGACTAGCAGGACCTCTCAAACGAAACTAAACCCTAACAGATTACTTCAAGATCCAGAATCTAATGAACAATATCTGCCCAGGCCCCGCAGGGGTCACAAACCACAATTTACTTCGACTAAATAATGTCAATTCGATAATCGCAACACAAACAGGGCCCACATTTATAACCTGGGCCCTTGACAGGGGTCGCACAACCGTCATGGCTTAAGAGCCGATAGATAGGGTCGATACTTATCGATAGTGATCGGAATGTACGTAGGCATTTATTGATATGATTATTAAGAGTATAATTTTAGGGTTCCGTAGCCAAAGAGTAAAACGGGACGTTTACGCGAAACACATTGCGACTTTATAGTCAAAAGATGAATTACGTGCTTTAGAAACATATGTAGTTCTTAGCTCATGATATTTATGAATGGGTACATGTTGAAATAATCAGACCTCAAGCAGCAACCTTTTCCAGAAATGCATGTTTTCTGAAAAGCTACATTCGTTTTTTGGCAATGTCTCAAAAACTTTTTTTCTCCTACGGTTTATAGGTTTGCTGCTATACAATAATATGACACTTTTACGTTCTTTCATTTGATTTTATAATCAAATGAAAGAACGTAAAAATGTGCCATATGAAACGACGAAGACGGCATATATGCTAATATTTCCTAGTTATTCATTAGCATAATTATTCCGTCTTCTATGCCGTATTATGAACAATGTTGCGGTCACGTTCACTGACGGGCGCCTTTCACTTATCCCTACTCCGCGGCCGACCGTCACGCGACATGCAACAAACCGACGAAAAAGTTTGAAACGATGTTATAAAATTTTCACTTTAATATTTAATACTAACCCGTAAGCCAATCACTTTGAAACATCAGTCATAAACTCGATGAAGTCATTCATAAACGATGGTTACAGACACGATAACAACCTCAACGGTCACAAAATCAAATTGTTATCGGTCTGACCCCCATCAAACTCTTATCAAAAACGTTCCTGTCCCCTTATCACTTACTGATAAGGATGGTGAAACTCCTGATCATTATTATCACCACAGATGTTTCCGACAACTTTCATACTAATATTAATCGTGCAAACTTGGAGTCGTTTGAGCAAAATGTCACTGAGTTGTTATGTTATTATGAAACCGACTTTAGCTAAACGGGGGGTACTTTTATAATTGTTTTGGTGTTTTTTTTTGTTTGCTATTAAAAGTGAATGTGTGTATTTATTTCGAAATAAAATGAGGCCTTTTTCTTAGGTTAAAAAATCATCAAATGAATCAGTGGAACGGAAGAGACTGTCTTCACAAACTTAAAAAGAGCTTGTTCCCTCAGTTTTTTCTTTGTGTTCTAAGGCCATAGTCCGGAGTCGTTATAAATACTTAACTGCCTTGTTAGACTAGTGATTGCAAGCGGGAGGACTCATAATTATGGAACGGACTCATATTGATTGAGAACTGTTAAAAATGAAATAAGGTTGAAGCCACTTAGATACTTTGCTGTCGGACCTAAAAGTAAAAATAGTAATCATTATCTGAATTATAATGTACTCGTTTTAAGTTTTATTTTTTTAAGTCAAACATCATTTTTTTTGTCGCGCCAAAACATTATTACATACGCATCAATCTTTCGGAAGGACACCTCTAGAAGTTACAGCTTTTGCGACAACATCCATTACATAATTTTGAAGAGCTAATACGTGGGTGTAAAGACACACTAAAAGCGACTGGATTTTTAAGAGGCATCTAAAATATAAGCTGACCCTGGAGTACTTGATAGAATATAAATATATTATGAGCATTGTTTAATATTCATAATTTTAAAAATAAAAATGGAACACTTGCCCTTTCTTTCAAACAGCTCTAAAAATATCAAAGTACAAGGTAAACACTTTCAATCTTGAGCTAATTTTATGAAAATGTTAATCGTAGAATGCCATGTCAAACACTGTTTGAATTAACGTGTTCACATTAATTATAATTATGTTGCTTATAATAAAACAATGCTATTACGTGACTTGAACATTCTCAGAATAATCGCATGCCTACAAAGCCTTTACATGTTATAAATGGTCCTATTTTAACAAAGCATCCGAAACTCGCTACGCAGGCTACGTCGTAGCTCTCTCGTAGCAGCGTAACTACGACGTAGCGCTCTCGTAGCAGCGTAACTACGACGTAGCGCTCTCGTAGCAGCGTTACTACGACGTAGCGCTCTCGTAGCAGCTTAACTAAGATGTAGCGCTCTCGTAGCAGCGTTACTACGACGTAGACCTTAAATGCTACAAAGGTATTATAGTGCAATGTTGGATCTTGATTAATATTTGCTTTGAGAGTATTTGCTTTGGGGTCGAGTGTTAATACGTGAGTGCAAAGGATTAAGACTTAACGGTTAGTGTTTGAACTAAGATTAAAAAGGCTAAGGATGAGCTGGTTCTGTTTTTAATGAAAGTAGAGGATTTAATTAATAGAAGATGAGTAGCAATATACCTACGGTTGCATTGTTTTTCAGTTTTTTTAGTATCTTTAGGATTTTTATACAAGGTGTAATTGATTCTACGGCACGGTTAGCGCAGTGACTGAGAGCAACCGTGGATGACTGCGTGTCGCGGGTTTGATCTCCAAAGGAAAAACCGTTTTACGACTTGGAACAATAACAATACTGTTTGTGAATTCACATGTTTAAAAACGGACAAAAGATAAAATAGTTACTCTAGAATTTATTTCTAGTCTAACAATTAGATTAAAGTTTTTTCTTTAATCTTTCTCTTGAAAATAAAAGGTTATGCGAGTTGGCTTACATGAGATCTTAAAACTAAGATTAAAATTACTTAATTTAATAAATAATATAAACTAATATAGATAGAAAATTAAAAGATTTTACGGGTCATTTAATAACATTCCAACTTACGTTCTTATACATGGTATTATAATAGAAAAATCAAAAGGCCTCACAATTCATAATTTTCAGTCTAAGTAATTAAAATGTACATTTTCTTGATGAATTTGTGTTTCGCTAATTCTACTAATTACAAGTTAATATTAATGACGTCTTGAGAGAACTGAACAGGTACCAGCAATAAAGAATGCACTTCAACGCTTGGAAAGATATGAAAGAATTAGAAGATAATGATGCCGTAAAGTCATACAGAGGATAAAAGAAGAAGACAATGTTCTGCGCTGACCCCTTTTTTACGTGGTAAAATCATCAAATGAGTCCTCCCACCCAGGGCAGGACGGGAAGTAAAGGGCTATTGAAGGACACCGTTGATTTTAGTCAGTACGAGTCTGCCAGTCCCTTCTGCTCTGCCCTGGGTGGGAGGACTCATTTGATGATTTTACCACGATAAAAAAATATACGTATGGATAGATATACTAGAATACACTTCATTTGGCACGTATACATAACATTTCAATTATAATAATATATACATGGACATGGATAATTCTTGATTATACATATGTACTTGTTTTACAGTGTTCTCAGGAAGATTTAAGTGAACACAGTTTTATATCTAGTCGTAAAAATATTTGGTGTTCCCAGAATCTCTGCAGTCAAATGGTTCGGATGAAACAGGTGCATGAGAATAAATGGCGAAAGCGGGAAGATGGTGTTCTGGAGGGCCAGTAAACCAGCGATTCTTGTTTTAATGTTAGAGTACTTACTATAATATACGTTTTGACTGATTTTAATTGAAATAAGTAGTGATGACAACAGTAAACGCACTACAAACGCAATTTTTTGTCGCTAGTGATTAAACTTCGAATAAGGCTCATATGGCGAACAACAACTTGAATTTTTTTTTAAAATTTTCCTATTCAAATATGAATATTCTCAACTTGAGATAACGTTGAAAATCTATTGGTGTTTCTTTGTTTTAAAGTAAAAATTCTTTGGCCATTATGGCTTTGTTTGATTTAGTTCAGAAATGGCATGCTAGCTGGAATAATATTCTTAATGTGTTGCTTTTAAATACCTGTTATGTCTTGTACTGTCGTTTTTTTTAAGTCTTATGTTTTGTTTATGAACACATCCTGTGAAACAGGAGAAATCCCTAGAGTAAAAAAAAAAACCCTCGTGTGACTTAAAAAAATCGCTCGTTGTGAGGCCCTTCCCAGCACACATCAGGCTTAATGCCAGGTTTAGTTATATTGCGCTGGTGAAATGCAAACATTACTGCAATGTTATGTTCGGTAGTCGCTTATATGTAACACTTTGTTCAATATGTAATTGTGATTGAAAGTTTGAGAGCAGTAGTGGCCGACTAGTCATTTAAGATCATTAATTTAGTCCACATACTTCTCATAATGGTGAAAAAAATAGATCATTAGGAAAGCTGCAACATGTTCTAGAATAAAAAATATTAAGACATTAATGTGAAACCCTCATCGGGCTTGCGTGTTGGATTTTTGCCCACTGCCTCTCATGGAGAGGAGACCTGTGTCACAGCAGTGGGAACGATACAGGATAGGATTGATTATGCTTTTTTTTAGTGTGTTAAAATTATCAAATGAGTCCTCCCACCCTTACTGTCAGACTCGTACTGACTAAAATCTACGGCGTCCTTCAATAGCCCTTTATTTTTTGTAGTCATTGTAATGAGATAAGTCCCGCGACCCAGGCTTTGGCCCTCTAGAGGGGGCCCCGTTATGGATTGATTATGCTGCTGTTAATATCAAATACACACATAGAATGTGTTAAAGATGGACATAATTATTGCCATCGGGCATGAATGTAGATTCCGGACTATAACTGACATCCTGATGAATCGACTAGATAACACATAGACATCATGCCCTTCTGTGTTTTTGATTGCTAATCAAACAAGGCAATTTATTCTGTGGAATTTTGTCTTGTCATAATAAGAATGGTGTTTCTATGTTTGTAAACGCACCCACATCACAGGAGAAATTCATGGTGTGAAGCAAAGTTTTAAAAAAAATTGTTCTGTTCAAAGATAGACAAAAAGGTTTTAGTTTTTTGATCACACACAAATATTTGAAATAAAAGTTCGTTTCGAATAAAAAAGCCCATTTAATGACATTAATCATTTTTCTTTTTTTAAACAAAAGTCTTTGAACCCATTTCTTCAGTAACATAAATTATGATTAACTCTTAAAACTAATCAACAGTTTAATAACTTTTACTTACAGATAGATTTTATAGACAAAGTTTGTTCACAACGCTATAACCGTTTGTCAAATCTGCAGCGCTTGTCCGTTTCGAAGCTTCTGTATAATTGTGCTGTAGTACCTTAGGGTATGAATTAGACATAGAACGCTGATGCAGTGACAGATAACCAGTAAACAAAATACAACGACAGAACAACTACAGTACTTGCGTTGCGTCACACTAGGAAATTCCACATTGGTGTGGTTGTTTTAAAGTTAACGTTTTGTGAATGAATGTTTAAAGTTATGTTACTTTGAACGTTTGCAAACGTTAACAAACGGTTTAGATTTAAATTCGTAGTGTGGAGCAACGTAATAAAATAAACCTTTTAAAAAACGTCTAAATCTATAAAAAAAACTTTGGTCTTGTTCATCCGAAAATAAACCTTGTTACTAATATCATTTTGACCATACAAATCGGAACATTAATTGCATGATATTAAGGTTTGTTATAGTAGCTTGTCATATTCATACCCACCACTGCTCTCATTAGGGTAGGATTGATTGTGCTGTTTTAATGTCAAATACACACACAGAATGTGTTAAAGATGGACATAATTATTGCCATCGGGCATGAATGTAGATTCCGGACTATAACTGACATCCTGATGAATCGACTAGATAACACATAGACATCATGCCCTTCTGTGTTTTTGATTGCTAATCAAACGAGGCAATTTATTCTGCGGAATATTATACTATATAAAGCTCGATTACCACTCACTGACTGACTGACAGAATTGTTCTCCCAGATGGTGAAGGGGGAGGTGGGTATATTTTGACAGATTCGTAAACAAGTGACTCTCGTGAGTATGGGAAAAATCCCAAACCTCCCCTTTTCGCCCCCCCTCCCCCCCCTCCCAATCGTATCTCGGAAAATAAGAGACCTGTGTTTTGTTTTTTTACGGATTCGTATAGAGGAGGCTCGGAAAAGTAAAAACCCTTTTTTCAAAGTTCCCCCCTTGCCCCCCCTTCTCCCCCCCTTGGGCGGATCTCGGAAGTTGACAGACTTGCAGCATATTTTTTTTCAGATTCATATCAAGGGGCCCAGAGTTGGTCAAAATCATTTTTCAAAACTCTCCCCTCTCCCCCCCTTCACCCCTCCCCCCGTCGTATCTCGGAAACTAAGAGACCCATGTTTTGTTTGTTTACGGATTCGTATAGAGGAGGCTCGAAATAGTAAAAACCATTTTCAAAGTTCCCCCTTGCCCCCCTCCCCTCCCCCCTTTAGGCGGATCTCAAAAAAGACTTGGAATTTTTTTTTTTCAGACTCGTGTCAAGAGGTCCAGAGTATGTCAAAATCATTTTTCGAAACTCACCCCTCTCCCCTCTTCACCCCTCACCCCATAGCGGTAAAGCGAAGCGTAGCGTAGCGTAGGGATGTGGTCACGATAGCTTTCCGGTGGTAGGTAGTTCCTGAGTGGAGCGAACAGCGCAGAGCGCAGCGTAACGAAGGTTGAGTGGGTGAAGCGTAACTCAGCGGTGAAGACAAGCAAACTGTAACTCTCATGAGAAGGGCAAAAGTACCAAGCCTCCCCTTTTTGGCCTAATCCCCCCCTCCTAAACGAATCTCAGAAACTATGAGACCCGTGTTCTATTTTTTAACGTATTCATATAGAGGAGGCTCGGAAAACAAAAACCATATTTCAAAGTTCCCCCCCCTTGCCCCTTTTCTCCCCCCCGTTAAGGTAGATCTCAGAAGAGACTTGGAACATATTTTTTTTCAGATTCATATCAAGGGGCCCAGAGTATTTCAAAATAATTTTACAAAACTCCCCCCTCTCCCCCTCTTCACCCCTACCCCCATCGTATCTCGGAAAAACTATGTAGCGGTAAAGCGAAGCGTAGGGATGAGGTCATGATATCTTTCCGGTGGTAGGTAGGTCCTGAGTGGAGCGAACCTGCGAGACCGAGAGCAGCGAAGGGGGGAGGTGGCGAGCGAAGCGAGCCGGCGACCTCCGTAGCGCAACGAAGGTTGAGCGGGTGAAGCGTAATTCGCGGGTGACGACAAGCAAACTTACAAATAACTCTCTTATGTAGGGCAAAAGTACCAAGCCTCCGCTTTTTGGCCTCCCCCCCCCCTCCCTATCGTATCTCAGAAACTAGGAGGTGTGTTTGGTTTTTTTTACGGATTCGTAAAGAGGAGGATCGGAAAAGAAAAAACATTTTTTTCAAAATCTCCCCTCTTCACCCCTTTCTCTCCCCTTTAAATGGATCTATTTCCTTTATTTTCTTTTGGGGCCCAGCAGAGTATGTCAAAATCATTTTTCAAAATCAAAATGGGAATCCAAGATGGCGGCTGCTATAATTTTCGAATTGTTCATCATGGGAGTCGTTTTCAGGGTTTTCGAGGATGCTAAAGCCGATGGTGAGGTCAAAATCAAAATCCAAGATGGCGACACCAAAAAATTCAAAGATATCATCATGGATGTCGTTTTCATGGTTTTCGAGGGTAATAAAGCTGATAGTGAAGTCAAAATCAAAATCCAAGATGGCGACTGCGATCATTTTCGAATTGTTCATCATGCGAGTCGTTTTCATGATTTTCGAGGATGCTAAAGCCGATAGTGAGGTCAAAATCAAAATCCAAGATGGCGGCTGCGACAATTTTCGATTTTTTTATCATGGATGTCGTTTTCATGGTTTTCGGGTATGCTAAAACCGATGGTGGGATCAAAATCAAAATCTAAGATGGCGGATGCAATCATTTTTAAAATGTTCATCATGGGAGTCGTTTTCATGGTTTTCGAGGATGCTTAAGCCGATAGCGTGGTCAAAATCAAAATCCAAGATGGCGGCTGCGATAATTTTCGAAATGTTCATCATGGGAGTCGTTTTCAAGGTTTTCGAGGATGCTAAAGCCGATAGTGAGGTCAAAATCAAAATCCAAGATGGCGACAGCAAAAAATTCAAAGATATCATCATGGATGTCGTTTTCATGGTTTTCGAGGGTAATAAAGATGATAGTGAAGTCAAAATGAAAATCCAAGATGGCGGCTGCGATCATTTTCGAATTGTTCATCATGGGAGTCATTGTCATGGTTTTCGAGGATGCTAAAGCCGATAGTGAGGTCAAAATCAAAATTCAAGATGGCGACAGCAAAAAATTCAAAGATATCATCATGGATGTCGTTTTCGTGGTTTTCGAGGGTAATAAAGATGATAGTGAAGTCAAAATGAAAATCCAAGATGGCGGCTGCGATAATTTTCGAATTGTTCATCATGGGAGTCATTTTCATGGTTTTCGAGGATGCTAAAGACGATGGTGAGGTCAAAATCAAAATCCAAGATGTCGACACCAAAAATTCAAAGATATCATCATGGATGTCGTTTTCATGGTTTTCGAGGGTAATAAAGATGAAAGTGAAGTCAAAATGAAAATCCAAGATGGTGGCTGCGATCATTTTCGAATTGTTCATCATGGGAGTCATTTTCATGGTTTTCGAGGATGCTAAAGCCGATGGTGATGTCAAAATCAAAATCCAAGATGGCGACACCAAAAAATTCAAAGATATCATCATGGATGTCGTTTTTTATGGTTTTCGAGGGTAATAAAGATGATAGTGAAGTCAAAATGAAAATCCAAGATGGCAGCTGCGATCATTTTCAAATTGTTCATCATGGAAGTCGTTTTCAGGGTTTTCGAGGGTAATAAAGATGTTAGTGAGGTCAAAATCAAAATCCAAGATGGCGACAGCAAAAAATTCAAAGATATCATCATGGATGTCGTTTTCATGGTTTTCGAGGGTAATAAAGATGATAGTGAGGTCAAAATCAAAATCCAAGATGGCGACAGCAAAAAATTCAAAGATATCATCATGGATGTCGTTTTCATGGTGTTCGAGGGTAATAAAGATGATAGTGAAGTCAAAATGAAAATCCAAGATGGTGGCTGCGATCACTTTCGAATTGTTCGTCATGGGAGTCATTTTCATGGTTTTCGAGGATGCTAAAGCCGATGGTGAGGTCAAAATCAAAATCCAAGATGGCGACACCAAAAAATTCAAAGATATCATCATGGATGTCGTTTTCATGGTTTTCGAGGGTAATAAAGATGATAGTGAAGTCAAAATCAAAATCCAAGATGGCAGCTGCGATCATTTTCGAATTGTTCATCATGGGAGTCGTTTTCAGGGTTTTCGAGGGTGATAAGCCGATAGTGAAGTCTTAATGAAAATCCAAGATGGTGGCTGTGATAATTTTTGAATTGATTTATTGGATTTTGAGATTGAGATATTTAATTTTTTTAATTGATCGCATAGAGTGTTCGAGGGACAGTAAGCGCGTACCCAACACAATAATATTTTTAAATATCGTATTTTTATCTAAACTGAAAAGTTTGTTTTGGAATCGAAAAATTCTTTTTGTCTGTTGTTTTTGTTTTTGTGTTTTCATCATGGGTATCGTTTTCATGGTTTTCGAGGATGTTAAACTGATGGCGAGGTCAAAACGGGAATGCAAGATGGCGGCTGCGATAATTTTCGAATTGTTCATCATGGGAGTCGTTTTCATGGTTTTCGAGGATGATAAAGCCGATAGTGAGGTTTAAAATCCAGGAGGGCATAAACGACGTGTCCGAAGGCCTGCTGCGTGTTGTCTGCGAGGTGGGCGTAAACTTTTTCGACCGATCAGGAATGGACGTAAGTCGGAAATTAATTACCAGCGAGACTCTGGCACTGATGAGGAAACGACGAGAACTCACAAAGCCACACAGTCTGGTTCTTAACGGGGAGGTCAAAAAGCAGTTCATACGCGATACTCGGAGTGCAAATAACCGAATTATAGAGCAAGCGTTAGCTCGGAATAAAGGCTTGAAGGTATTTGCCAAGCCCAATACCTCCCGCTGTTGCAAGATACGCTCAGAACGTCACAAGACACCACCGTCACATCAAAGCCAGAGATTCTAGCTGAAGTCGAAAAGTTCTACGGAGACTTATATGCTCAAAAACCTTGCCCACCTCAGGCCCACGGCGCGGATGACATGGGTGAGATTGGAATGGCACTCAGGCAGCTTCACCACAACAAAGCCCCAGGGGATGACAGAATAACCATTGAGCTGCTCAAGGCAAGAGGAATACCTATCTTGACAGAGCTTGTAAACTCTTCAATTCCGTCATCCACACTTGCATAACACCGGAGGCATGGCATGGGAGTGTAATAGTATTATTCTTCAAAAAGGGTGATAAAGCGCTCCTTAAAAACTACCGCTCCATCTCACTTCTGAGCCATATCTATAAGCTGTTCTCGAGGGTTATTCTAAATCGTCTCGCCTAAAAGTTCGATGATTTTCAGCCACCGGAGCAGGCCGGGTTTCGAAAAGGTTACCGAGTCGTTTTCAGGGTTTTCGAGGGTAATAAAGATGTTAGTGAGGTCAAAATCAAAATCCAAGATGGCGACAGCAAAAAATTCAAAGATATCATCATGGATGTCGTTTTCATGGTTTTCGAGGGTAATAAAGATGATAGTGAGGTCAAAATCAAAATCCAAGATGGCGACAGCAAAACATTCAAAGATATCATCATGGATGTCGTTTTCGTGGTTTTCGAGGGTAATAAAGATGATAGTGAAGTCAAAATGAAAATCCAAGATGGCGGCTGCGATCATTTTCGAATTGTTCATCATGGGAGTCATTTTCATGGTTTTCGAGGATGCTAAAGACGATGGTGAGGTCAAAATCAAAATCCAAGATGGCGACACCAAAAAATTCAAAGATATCATCATGGATGTCGTTTTTTATGGTTTTCGAGGGTAATAAAGATGATAGTGAAGTCAAAATCAAAATCCAAGATGGCAGCTGCGATCATTTTCAAATTGTTCATCATGGGAGTCGTTTTCAGGGTTTTCGAGGGTAATAAAGATAATAGTGAGGTCAAAATCAAAATCCAAGATGGCGACAGCAAAAGATTCAAAGATATCATCATGGATGTCGTTTTCATGGTTTTCGAGGGTAATAAAGATGATAGTGAAGTCAAAATGAAAATCCAAGATGGTGGCTGCTTTCATTTTCGAATTGTTCATCATGGGAGACATTTTCATGGTTTTCGAGGATTCTAAAGCCGATGGTGAGGTCAAAATCAAAATCCAAGATGGCGACACCAAAAAATTCAAAGATATCATCATGGATGTCGTTTTTTATGGTTTTCGAGGGTAATGAAGATGATAGTGAAGTCAAAATCAAAATCCAAGATGGCAGCTGCGATCATTTTCGAATTGTTCATCATGGGAGTCGTTTTCAGGGTTTTCGAGGATGCTTAAGCCGATGCTGAGGTCAAAATCAAAATCCAAGATGTCGACACCAAAAATTCAAAGATATCATCATGGATGTCGTTTTCATGGTTTTCGAGGGTAATAAAGATGAAAGTGAAGTCAAAATGAAAATCCAAGATGGTGGCTGCGATCATTTTCGAATTGTTCATCATGGGAGTCATTTTCATGGTTTTCGAGGATGCTAAAGCCGATGGTGATGTCAAAATCAAAATCCAAGATGGCGACACCAAAAAATTCAAAGATATCATCATGGATGTCGTTTTTTATGGTTTTCGAGGGTAATAAAGATGATAGTGAGGTCAAAATCAAAATCCAAGATGGCGACAGCAAAAAATTCAAAGATATCATCATGGATGTCGTTTTCATGGTGTTCGAGGGTAATAAAGATGATAGTGAAGTCAAAATGAAAATCCAAGATGGTGGCTGCGATCATTTTCGAATTGTTCGTCATGGGAATCATTTTCATGGTTTTCGAGGATGCTAAAGCCGATGGTGAGGTCAAAATCAAAATCCAAGATGGCGACACCAAAAAATTCAAAGATATCATCATGGATGTCGTTTTCATGGTTTTCGAGGGTAATAAAGATGATAGTGAAGTCAAAATCAAAATCCAAGATGGCAGCTGCGATCATTTTCGAATTGTTCATCATGGGAGTCGTTTTCAGGGTTTTCGAGGGTGATAAGCCGATAGTGAAGTCTTAATGAAAATCCAAGATGGTGGCTGTGATAATTTTTGAATTGATTTATTGGATTTTGAGATTGAGATATTTATTTTTTTTAATTGATCGCATAGAGTGTTCGAGGGACAGTAAGCGCGTACCCAACACAATAATATTTTGAAATATCATATTTTTATCTAAACTGAAAAGTTTGTTTTGGAATCGAAAAATTCTTTTTGTCTGTTGTTTTTGTTTTTGTGTTTTCATCATGGGTATCGTTTTCATGGTTTTCGAGGATGTTAAACTGATGGCGAGGTCAAAACGGGAATGCAAGATGGCGGCTGCGATAATTTTCGAATTGTTCATCATGGGAGTCGTTTTCATGGTTTTCGAGGATGATAAAGCCGATAGTGAGGTTTAAAATCCAGGAGGGCATAAACGACGTGTCCGAAGGCCTGCTGCGTGTTGTCTGCGAGGTGGGCGTAAACTTTTTCGACCGATCAGGAATGGACGTAAGTCGGAAATTAATTACCAGCGAGACTCTGGCACTGATGAGGAAACGACGAGAACTCACAAAGCCACACAGTCTGGTTCTTAACGGGGAGGTCAAAAAGCATTTCATACGCGATACTCGGATAGCAAATAACCGAATTATGGAGCAAGCTTTAGCTCGGAATAAAGGCTCGAAGGTATTCGCCAAGCCCAATACCTCCCGCTGTTGCAAGATACGCTCAGAACGTCACAAGACACCACCGTCACATCAAAGCCAGAGATTCTAGCTGAAGTCGAAAAGTTCTACGGAGACTTATATGCTCAAAAACCTTGCCCACCTCAGGCCCACGGCGCGGATGACATGGGTGAGATTGGAATGGCACTCAGGCAGCTTCACCACAACAAAGCCCCAGGGGATGACAGAATAACCATTGAGCTGCTCAAGGCAAGAGGAATACCTATCTTGACAGAGCTTGTAAACTCTTCAATTCCGTCATCCACACTTGCATAACACCGGAGGCATGGCATGGGAGTGTGATAGTATTATTCTTCAAAAAGGGTGATAAAGCGCTCCTTAAAAAATACCGCTCCATCTCACTTCTGAGCCATATCTATAAGCTGTTCTCGAGGGTTATTCTAAATCGTCTCGCCTAAAAGTTCGATGATTTTCAGCCACCGGAGCAGGCCGGGTTTCGAAAAGGTTACCGCACCATAGACCACATACACACCCTTAGGCAAGTGATTCAAAAGACCGAGGAGTATAACCAGCCTCTGTGCCTAGCGTATGTGGACTACGAGAAGGCTTTCGATACCGTCGAGACCTGGGCTGTTCTGGAGTCCATGCAGAGATGCCTCATCGACTGTCGCTACGTTGAGGTGATGAGATGTCTGTATAAGGCCGCAACAGTGACCGTCTAAGTACAAGAACAGAGCACAAAACCAATCCAACTGTTTACAAACGCGTTGGAGGACGTTTTCAAGACGATTGATTGGAAAGGACGGGGTGTTAATATCAACGGTCAGTACATCTGACACCTCCGATTTTCGGATGACATTGTTATCATAGCAGTCTCTGCAGGAGCTGGAAAAAATGCTGAACAGCTTGAGCGATTCTTCAAGGCGTGTGGGTCTCGGAATGAATCTGGCTGAACAAAACCAAAGTCATGTTTAATGGTCACGTCACCCCGAGACCTGTAATCGTGAATGATGCTGCCCTCGAGGTTGTGCAAGAATACATTTATTTAGGCCAAAGTGTACAACTGGGCAGGCACGACTTTGAGAAGGAGGCAGCTAGAAGAATACGCTTGGGCTGGGCGGTATTCGGGAAGCTGCGTCATATCTTTGAATCATCGATCCCACAATCCCTTAAAACCAGGGTTGCAACCAGTGTGTCCTACCCGTAATGACTTACGGAGCCGAAACGTGAACACTTACCATCGGCCTGGTCCACAAACTTAAGGTTGCTCAGCGTTCAATGGAGAGAGCAATGCTCGGGGTTTCTCTGGTGGATAGAATTCGTAATGAAGTCATTCGCCAGAGAACCAAATGTAGAACCAAATGGCACGTCTGTAGACGGACAAACGGCATATGGAGCAAACATGTGCTTGCGTGGAGACCGCGAATGGGCAAACGTAGTGTAGGACGCCCTGCTGCAAGATGGGTCGATGATTTAAGGAAGGTGGCTGGCAGTGGATGGATGCGGCCTGCCCAAAACCGGGATGGTTGGCGCTCTTTGGGGAAGGCTTACGTCCAGTAGTGGACGGCAATAGGCATCAGCTTATTGCCGTCCACTACTGGACGTAAGCCTCATCATCAGATGATATAAAGCTGATAGCGAGGTCAAAATCAAAATCCAAGATGGTGGCTGCGATATTTTCGAAATAATCATCATGGGAGTCGTTTTCATGGTTTTCGAGGATGCTAAAGCCGATGGTAATGTTAAAATCAAAATCCAAGATGGCGGCTGCGATAATTTTTGAATTGTTCATCATGGGAGTCGTTTTCATGGTTTTCGAGGATGCTAAAGCCGGTAGTGAAGTCAAAATCAAAATCCAAGATGGCGACTTCAAAATATCATATTTTTTATATTGGATGCCGTTTTCATGGTTTTCGAGGGTGCTTAAGCCGATAGTGAAGTCTAAATCAGAATCTAAGATGGCGGCTGCGTTCATTTTTGAATTGTTCATCATGGGAATCGTTTTAATAGTTTTCGTGGATGCTAAAGCCGATAGTAGGGTCAAAATCAAAATCTAAAATGGCGACTGCAAAAAATTCTAAGTAAGAAATACTTTTCAAAACACGACCCCGCGAGCTGCTTGCAGCTCGCGCAACGCGCAAATACTAGTTATATTATATAAAGCTCGATTACCACTGACTGATTGACATAATTGTTCTCCCAGATGGTGAAGGGGGAGGTGGGTATATTTTGACAGATTCGTATACAAGTCACTCTCGTGAGTATGGGAAAAATCCCAAACCTCCCCTTTTCGCCCCCCCTCTCCCCCCTCCCCATCGTATCTCGGAAACTAAGAGACCCGTGTTTTGTTTTTTTACGGATTCGTATAGAGGGGGCTCGGAAACGTAAAAATCATTTTTTAGAATCCCCCCTCCCCTTTTCCCCTTCTCCCCCCTTTAGGAGGATCTCGGAAGTTAAAAGACTTACAACAGTTTTTTTTTCAGATTCATGTCAATGGCCCCATAGTTGGTCAAAATCCTTTTTCAAAACTCTCCCCTCTCCCCCCCTTCACCCCTCCCCCCGTCGTATCTCGGAAACTAAGAGACCCGTGTTTTGTTTGTTTACGGATTCGTATAGAGGAGGCTCGAAATAGTAAAAAATCATTTTCAAAGATCCCCCTTGCCCCCCTACCCCCCCCCCCCCCTTTAGGAGGATTTCAAAAAAGACTTGGAATATTTTTTTTTCAGACTCGTGTCAAGAGGTCCAGAGTATGTCAAAATCATTTTTCGAAACTCACCCCTGGTCACGATAGCTTTCCGGTGGTAGGTAGGTCCTGAGTGGAGCGAACCTGCGAGACCGAGTGGAGCGAAGGGGGGAGGTGGCGAGCGAAGCGAGCCGGCGACCTCCGTAGCGTAATGAAGGTTGAGCGGGTGAAGCGTAACTCGCGGGTGACGACAAGCAAACTGACAAGTAACTCTCATTAGTAGAGCAAAAGTACCAAGCCTCCCCTTTTTGCTCCCCCCCCCCCCTCCCTATCGTATCTCAGAAACTATGAGACCCGTGTTGTGTTTTTTTATGGATTCGTATAGAGGAGGCTCGGAAAAGTAAAAACCATTTTTCAAAGTCCCCCCCCCCCCCCCTTGGCTCCTTTCTCCCCCCTTCAGGCAGATCTCAGAAGAGATTTGGAATATATTTTTTTTAGATTCGTATCAAGGGGCCCAGAGTATGTCAAAATAATTTTTCAAAATTCACCCTATTCCCCCACTTCACCCCTCCCTCCATCGTATCTCGGAAACTATGGAGCGTAGGGAAAAGGTCACGATACTTTTCCGGTGGTAGGTCGGTTCTGAGTGGAGCGAACCTGCGAGACCGAGTGGAGCGAAGGGGGGAGGTGGCGAGCGAAGCGAGCCGGCGACCTCCGTAGCGTAACGAAGGTTGAGTGGGTGAAGCGTAACTCAGGGGTGACGACAAGCAAACTTACAAGTAACTCTCATGAGTAGGGCAAAAGTACCAAGCTTCCCCTTTTTGGCGTCTCCCCCCCCCCCTCCCAATCGTATCTCAGAAAGTAAGAAACCAAGGTTTTATTTTTTTACGGATTCTTACAGAAAGAGCTCGGAAAAGAAAAACCCATTTTTTCAAAGTTGCCCCTCTTGACCCTTTCCCACCCCTTAAGGCGGATCCCAGAAGAGACTGGGAACATTTTTTTTTTCAGATTCACATCAAGGTACCCGGAATTGGTCAAAATGATTTTTCTAAACTCCCCCATTTCCCCCTCTTCACCCATCCCCCCATCGTATATCGGAAAAACTATGTAGCGGTAAAGCGAAGCGTAGGAATGAGGTCACGATAGCTTTTCGGTGGTAGGTAGGTCCTGAGTGGAGCGAACCTGCAAAACCGAGTTGAGCGAAGGGGGGAGGTGGCGAGCGAAGCGAGCCGGCGACCTCCGTAGCGTAACGAAGGTTGAGCGGGTGAAGCGTAACTCGCGGGTGACGACAAGCAAACTTACAAATAACTCTCATAAGTAGGGCAAAAGTACCAAGCCTCCGCTTTTTGGCCTCCCCCCCCCCCCCTCCCTATCGTATCTAGGAAACTAGAAGGTGTGTTTCGTGTTTTTGATCGGAAAAGAAAAAAACATTTTTTTCAAAATCTCCCCTCTTCACCCCTTTCTCCCCCCTTTAAGTGGATCTATTTCCTTTATTTTCTCTTGGGGCCCAGAGTATGTCAAAATCATTTTTCAAAATTAAAATGATAATCCAAGATGGCGGCTGCTATAATTTTCGAATTGTTCATCAATTTTATCATGGGAGTCGTTTTCATGGTTTTCGAGGATGCTAAAGCCGATAGTAAGGTCAAAATCCAAATCCAAGATGGCGGCTGCGACAATTTTCGATTTTTTCATCATGGATGTCGTTTTCATGGTTTTCGGGTATGCTAAAGCCGATGGTGGGATCAAAATCAAAATCCAAGATGGCGACACCAAAAAATTCAAAGATATCATCATGGATGTCGTTTTCATGGTTGTAGAGGTTAATAAATATGATAGTGAAGTCAAAATCAAAATCCAAGATGGCGGCTGCGATCATTTTCGAATTGTTCATCATGGGAGTCATTGTCATGGTTTTCGAGGATGCTAAAGCCGACGGTGAGGTCAAAATCAAAATCCAAGATGGCGACTGCGATAATTTTCGAATTGTTCATCATGGGAGTCGTTTTCATGGTTTTCGAGGGTAATAAAGATGATAGTGAAGTCAAAATCAAAATCCAAGATGGCGACTTCGATAATTTCGGAACTGTTCATCATGGGAGTCGTTTTCATGGGTTTTGAGGATGCTTAAGCCGATACTGAGCTTAAAATCCTAATCCAAGTTGGCGGCTGCGATAATTTTGGAATTGTTCATCATGGCAGTCGTTTTCATGGTTTTCGAGAATGCTAAAGCCGATAGTGACGTCAAAATCAAAATTTGTGATGGCGACTGCAAAAAATGCAGTGTTCGAGGGGCAGTAAGCGCGAACTTTACACAATAATATTTTAAATATCATATTTTTTTATCTAAACTGAAAAGTTTGTTTTGTTTGGTTTCGAATTGATAAATTCTTTTTGTGATGGATAGATGTTGCGGTTTCGTCATTTTCATGGTTTTCAAGGGTGCTAAAACGGATGGCGAGGTCAAAATGAGAGTCCAAGATGGCGGCTGCTATAATTTTCGAATTGTTCATCAATGTCATCATGGGAGTCGTTTTCATGGTTTTCGAGGATGCTTAAGCCGATAGTGAGGTTAAAATCCAAATCCTATGATCGCATAGAGTGTTCGAGGGGCAGTAAGCGCGTACCTAACACAATAGTATTTTGAAATATCATATTTTTATCTAAACTGAAAAGTTTGTTTTGGAATTGAAAAATTCTCTTTGTCTTGGATAGTTTTTGTGTTTTCATCATGGGTGTCGTTTTCATGGTTTTCGAGGATGTTAAACTGATGGCGAAGTCAAAACGGGAATGCAAGATAGCGGCTGCGATAATTTTCGAATTGTTCATCATGGGAGTCGTTTTCATGGTTTTCGAGGATGCTAAAGCCGATAGTGAGGTTTAAAATCCAGGAGGGCATAAACGACGTCACCGAAGGCCTGCTGCGTGACGTCTGCGAGGTGGCCTGTAAACTTTTTCGACCGATCAGGAATGGACGTAAGTCGGAACTTAATTACCAGCGAAACTCTGGCACTGATGAGGAAACGACGAGAACTCACAAAGCAACACAGGCTGAGAGTCAGGTTCTTAACGGGAAAGTCAAAAAGCAGTTCATACGCGATAGTCGGAGTGCAAATAACCGAATTATAGAACAAGCTTTAGCTCGGAATAAAGGCTCGAAGGTATTTGCCAAGCCCAATACCTCCCGCTGTTGCCGGACAAAACAAACAGAACGTCACAAGGCACCACCGTCACCTCAAAGCCAGAGATTCTAGCTGAAGTCGAAAAGTTCTACGGAGACTTATATGTTCAAAAACCTTGCCCACCTCAGGCCCACGGCGCGGATGACCAACGGGCCAAACTGACACGCCATCTCACAGACGAGCTTTCCGACATTGACATGGGTGAGATTGGAATGGCACTCAGGCAGCTTCACCACAACAAAGCCTTAGGGGATGACAGAATAACCATTGAGCTGCTCAGGGCAAGAGGAATACCTATCTTGACAGAGCTTGTAAACTCTTCAATTCCGTCATCCACACTTGCATAACACCGGAGGCATGGCATGGGACTATGGGAGTGTGGTAGTATTATACTTCAAAAAGGGCGATAAAGCGCTCCTTAAAAACTACCGCCCCATCTCACTTCTGAGCCATATCTATAAGCTGTTCTCGAGGGTTATTCTAAATCATGTCGCCCTAAAGTTCGATGATTTTCAGCCACCGGAGCAGACCGGGTTTCAAAAAGGTTACCGCACCATAGACCACATACACACCCTTAGGCAAGTGATTTAAAAGACCGAGGAGTATAACTAGCCTCTGTGCCTAGCGTATGTGGACTACGAGAAGGCTTTCGATACAGTCGAGACCTGGGCTGTTCTGGAGTCCATGCAGAGATGCCTCATCGACTGTCGCTACGTTGAGGTGATGAGATGTCAGTATAAGGCCGCAACGGTGACCGTCTAAGTACAAGAACAGAGCACTAAACCAATCCAACTGTTTACAAACGCGTTGGAGGACGTTTTCAAGACGATTGATTGGAAAGGACGGGGTGTTAATATCAACGGTCAGTACATCTCACACCTCCGATTTGCGGATGACATTGTCATCATAGCAGAATCTCTGCAGGAGCTGGAAAAAATGCTGAACAGCTTGAGCGATTCTTCAAGGCGTGTGGGTCTCGGAAAGAATCT